>VWZZ01008236.1:51435-177587 GCA_013399095.1 Psophia crepitans
CTGCTATGAGGTCTCCCCAGAGCCTTCTCTTCTCCAGACTGAACAAGCCCAACTCCCCCAGCCTGTCATATGAGAGATGCTCCAGCCCTCTGATGAGCTTTGTGGCTCTCCTCTGGACTTGCTCCAGCAGCTCCGCATCTTTCCTGTACTGGGGACCCCAGAGCTGGACGCAGTACTCCAGGTGGGGTCTCACAAGGGTGGAGCAGAGGTGCAGAATCACCTCCCTTGACCTGCTGACAACACTATTTTTGATGCAGCCCAGTGTGTATTCATATATACACTCAGGTTACAGCATTATCTAGAGGTAAGAGCTGCATGCTTTAAGCACATGCTTAAATAATCTTCATTCTATTCTTTGCCTTAATTTGATGTTCTATGGTCATAAACATCAGTTTATGTGAATGGACTGTCACTTAAATGAATGAAAGATTCTTCACATTTTGATGTGGAAAACTATAAAGCAGACATAAAAAAATGTACATTTGTCATTTGGTGAGATTATTTTCTGTATTTGACATTTAATTTAAAAGGGAATTTAAGAGACTGGAAGCTGATGATTGACCAACAAATTAACAGTTCCATAATGAAGTTAAGCAAAACCAGGAATGTATGTGTTATGTCCTGGTATTTAATGAAATAAGCAGCATGCAGTTGACTGAGGTTCCTATTCTCTAAAATAAGAGGTTATTACTCTTTTTGCTTACCATTAGCTTTTACCCTTCTTCCACTTACTTCTGAAAACTTAGGCCATTCATTTGGAATACATACTCTATCCGAATTGATTTATAAAATGTTCCTATTTGGGCACTTGTTGATCAAAGTATGTGAATTGGGAAACACTCTGGAGAATTAAAGATTCCTCCAAGCCGTGACTACCAGAATCAGTTCCACTATGGGAAATGGCAGCGTTTGCACTGCAAGTGAAACACTGCATTGCAGCAAAAGGGAGATGGCAAAGTCAAGATCCTGTGTGCATGTAATGGTAACCACGGGAGTGACTTACAAATCTTAACAAGCAACAAGATTTTTATTAAAGTAACGGCAGAATAACAAATTTAATAACCCTACTCTTTTTTTAAAGCGTGTTTGAATTCTGAAAGCACTCCTGCCTTTAAACAGCACAGTGCCTTTTAAAACCACCTATTGGGTGACTTACTCTTTACTGACTCACTGTTTATTGTTCTACCAACAGCATTTTGTAAGGCTGAGAGCTACGTACCAGGCAAGCATCTTAAATTGAGTTGCGTAATTTTAGCCATTATGAGTTATGCACAGCTATAACCAGGATAATACAGTGCGAAAAGCTATGCTTTTACTGCAGGCCATTTTTTGAGAGTTCCTCTTCCAGACATAGCACAAGGAGAAATCATCTTTTATTTTCTCAGTGCACTTTCCCATTTTTCATTCCATTAGCATTTTTCTCAAATGCTTTTTTTCCACTGCAATTCATGCAGCAAGCATTCCTCTCTTCTGCCTTCCATTCCTTTCATTTTAATAGCTCTTGCACTTACCTACTTTTAGAGGGATTGTAAGTACACAAGCACACGTAAATGTACATTTTCTCACATGTCCTTATTTGATATGCCTTTCACTTGGGGTTCAGCCTACATTTTGACATCATACAAAGCACTGAAAAAATAGTTCCTGTATGTTAGTTTCCTTGGTATAAGGTAGAAACGTAGAAGAAATATATGAGCCCACCAATATGTCCAGCTCATCAGTGAGCAATGAGTTCGATAGAGATTTCTTCCAGTGGTAGCACCAAGACACTGAAAAATAAGAAGGTGAAGAAATGCCGGCAAATCTAGTGTCATAGATACAGGTACTGCCTTATCATCATGATAAGTCACAGCATGGTGATACGGAGGTGCCAGAAGCTAACCACACTATGTTTTGGTAACTCAGTACTGAAAAAGGATGAGTGACAAAAGCATTTATAATGACATTTTTTTCCCTGTAATTGGAAGCAGGAGATAATTCCCTGTGGCTTGTTCCTTTCTTCACAGGGGCCTGCTGACAGCACTGCACAATGGTATTTTCTATAGCTAGGTTGTAAGGTCGTCCAATTATTCCTGAGGACTAAAGTGTAATCAAGCACTGCATCCATCTTCAGGGAATTAGTTCAGAAGGTTTCTTGCGCAGGGCCCAGAGTTAGGTTGGCTGCTGCCATGTCCCCTTAGGGCATCTGTTTCAGAATGTGTGTGGGTGTGTTTTTGTTTGGGGATTAATATCCCGTCCCCATTGTTTATAGAAGGAGAGCCTAGAGTAGATAACCCAATTTTTATACAACTGAGGTTACAGGAGTAACCATAGTACGCCACAAATACTATGGGTCTTCGTGGAGTCATGTAAGTGTTATGTTTCAAGTATCAGGGCTACTGGCCAGTTTTGTATGCACACAAGTCTGTGTAGCTGTCCCATTTGCTTAAAATCAAGTAGGTCCACATGTTTTTAAACTTCCTGTGGGTCCCTGTCATGGTTTAGCTCATCAGGCAGCTAAAACAATCACACAGCCATTCACTCACTTCCCCCCACTCGCAGTGGGATGGAGGGGAAGAATCAGAAAGAAAAAGGTAAAACTCATGGGTTGAGATCAAGACAGTTTAATAGGACAGAAAAGGAAGAGAGTAATGATGATAATAGTAATTATGATAAAAGAATACACAAAATAAGTGATGCTCAGCACAGTTGCTCACCAATTGCTCACCAAGGCCAGTATGAGAAGCTCAGAAGTCCTTGACTGCTTGGCAACAACTAAACCATAACTGTTATCAACATTGTTCTTATCAAACCCAAAACACAGCACCATAGCATCTGCTAGGAGGAAAATTAACTCTATCCCTGCCAAAACCAGGAAAGTCTCAAATGAGAATAATGAGTTCACCTCCCATAATAATAAAAGCTTTAACATTCTTGCCTGGATTTGGTGTTGGAATGTGCTTCCATAAGCACAGCTATGCCTGAAATGCAGATGCATGTGACATTGTTGCAGTGGTTGCTGGTGCCAGCCAGGGCTGTTCATGCATTGCTGTTACAGGACATTCACAAAAAACCCCTATGATAGTATTCCCCACTAAAGCACAGGAGACCTCATTTTACCTGCACGAAAAGGAAACTTTTGTTTTCAAACAGATCGCTGGGCCTTAATAAGTTTCTGAAAGCTGCGGTTATATTTTTAAACAACTACTTGATGCAAATGCTTTCTGCAATTTGTGTAGATCTGTTGTAACTAAGAACGCCTATGTAGTATTAACACACAAGTAAATCCAATGGAAGTGTTGCAAATTATACCCAAGAACGTTATTTCAAACACGCACAGGAATCTCTGTCACAGGTCATTATGTAGGTGTGAGGCTCTTACATCAACGAAAGCTTTGATCAGGCTACAGTGAGCAAATGCAGAGGGCCACATGGAATAATCGCTGTTGCCCAGACTGTGAAGCTATTCCGTTGAATCTAATCCCCACTTGAGGCATAGTGGTCCCTTTGATCACACTTCAGCCCTTTTTTGCATCTGGGCTCGGCTGAAGCCCACCCTATTACTGCACTCCCTTTTAGCACACAGATTAAAAGATACGATGCCAGAGGCTGAAATTTAGGAATATGCAACACAGTCTTTGGTTTTCACCAAACTAGAAATTTGTTGTGCTTTGTAAATGACTCTGAACTGTGTCTCTTGGTTGCAGCCCTGAGCAACTTCTGGTTTAAACTGTGTAGAAAATTTGACACTATTACAGGAGAAATGAGGACACCTATCCGATGTGGCAAAATGCTACCTGCGGCTTCATTGCCAGGGGCCTCTGTAAAACTGAAAAGACGGGAAAAGCCAGGCATAGGATATATGTATTTATTTGCATTGAGAAGATTTTATAATATGCCCTTCATAGGCTTGGGTTTGGAGACTGTAGGGCAAACGTAAACTTCTTTATAGCTGCGGGGAGTAGATAAGCCAGTATTTGCCTTGGGCAACTGCAGAGAGGCAAGGGTCAGCCATAGAAAATAATCAGCAATCAGAAATGACTCTCCAGAGAGCAGCTTTCTCACATCTAAGAGGAGGAACAAAACCTGCCTACAGTCCCAGCTAAGCTAGGACGAACACACGAGCGTTTGGATTTGGGTCACTTCCTTCATGTCTTATGCAGGAAGCAGGTTCTGCTAGAAATTGGTACATCAGAGGAAATTCATCCTAGTCAGAGTTACGTTGAAGGGTTTAAGCTCAGCTGTGCAACTGCCTTCGCAAATAAACAGGAGGCCAGCGCTCAGTGCCCCTGCGAGCTGCCTGCCTGAGAGGGCTCTCGGAGGGGAGCACGGGAATAGGCAGGAAGGGGTGTGGAAAGCTATCTTGTGACTAATTGCTGTTTGCAGCTGCAGACAGACACGTGCTTAATTATCTGCTATATGCATGCAAATCTGGTTTGCTGTCACTGAGTCCAGATGTTCCTTTCTATTATACTAAGTACAACGAACAAAAGGAAAAGGGTCAGAGAGCAAAATAAAAGGAGCCAGGAGTGGCAGCTTCGTCCTATTTTCCTTCCTGTCATATACTAGACCTGGCCTACCATTGTTCTGAACTCCCCAGCACAGAGATGTGTGAGTTCGTGGGCTGAGCATCTGGTCAGAGAGGAGGTGGAGCCTGAGAAAGCGGTTCCCTCCCAGGGCAATACCGGGAAAGGGGTGCAGGCAGGCACCCAGCCCTGCAGCGGGCAGAAGCTGGGCTGCGGAGGCAGCTGGGGTACCCGGGGTGCCGTGCTGGTACGCAGCAGCTGCCCAGGAGTGTCGCACTGCGTCTGGGGTGGGAAGGGAGCAGTGGCTGGGCTCCTTGGCACCGCCACGTAGCCTGGAATTGTTCAGGCAAGCTAACAGTCATCACAGATTCTAACTAGCTTCAATCCTGCAGACATTTCCCTTGACAGAGGTAAATCCTCTCAGAGCAGTCTTAAGGCTTACTTTTCCTTACACACCACTCCATCTTCAACTATAAAGTGTTTCTTTCTATCCATCCTCTAGGCTCACATCTCTTCTTTAGGTAATTTTTTTGTACTGATTAAAAAACACAGATTTTCTTAACAGAAAGTTAATTGAAACATTCTTTGTTTTAACTCTTTGTAGCAAAGTGCTTTTCATAAGATCTATACGTTGTGTTCCCAATATTTAAAAACAAGAGGCTACATAAACAAGACTAGATCCTTTTCCCCTATCAACCCTAATCCGGGAACAATGGAGCCATGTTGATTTATACTGATCATGCACCTGGCCTTTATTCTGTTTGATGGCATTCAATGTCTCTTTGGAAGATTTAACCTATTCATTCCATTTTAATTAAATAACAACGATGATCATTACTGGTTTTGTGGTTTCTGTTTTGAATTAAAGTTGTTCTGAGTATACACATCATGTTGATTTGTTTTATCTTTTGTGATAAATGTGATACACTCAGTGATCACGTGTCCTCTTAAGTGGCTTGGCAGTGGGAACATTTCCTTCCTTTAACATGGCAACGTGAAGTTACAAGAATCTGACTAAATACAACATACCGGTTCAAAATTTGTTCCTACTCTTCTGCACGCGGGGATAATGAAATTCCCAGAAGGGTTTTCTTTTCTTTGAGCCTGGTAAAGGCACAGTGGCATGACTGCAGTTACTTCTGACTCCCAGCAGCACAGGAAAGGGTTGAGCCCAGGCGGGCTTTTTGGGTGTTCTGGCTGCCTGGCTCGTGGTCTGAGACCCCCCCGCGGCATTGCCCTCATCGCTGACACTCGTCAGCCAGAAAGGTTTATCTGTGTGGTCTCATTGCTTCCACCCCTATTGCTGATGCAAGTACCTTTTGCATTTGTGTAAAGTTCCCATTTATGTATATTTGCATAAAAAGGGTTCTCTTAGGTTTTCTGGAGACTGTGCCCTGCCCTGTATTACATAACAGATTTAATCTGCAATAACAATTCTTTGTAAACCTTGGCACTATTTTAGAATATGTTTTTTATAAACTGTGTGTAAGATTTTCTGCATATTTTAATAAGGTGTGTAAGCCAAAGTCTTGTGAAGTGTTTAGATCTTTCCACTAAGCCACTGACCTTTGGATCACGCCTATGCAGTTTCTTGGAGAATTGCCCAGGGTGCCTTTAGCTTCTTTACTACTTAGGCTACTGTCCCCAGGGGTATGTCATTACCTTTGATTTAACTGAGTACAGCAAAGGGAAAGTTAGAACTTTATTACTGATTTGACACCTTATTCTCAGGTAAATTAGCTGAAGCCCTTGCCTTAGCCAGAGGAATCAGTATTGGGGTGTATTACTGACTCTAAGTTTGTAGCAGCTGGATCATAAAGCAATCAGAAGGACCTAGAACTAAGATTTATGGCAGCTGCTGTTACCTAAAAATATAAATCCTCTATTAAAAAAAAACAACCAACAGATCTGAACATTTCTTTCTGGATTGAAATTCTAACGGTCTTCTTCCATATTAATTTATAAATTACTGACATTCCTATGAATGTAATTATTCATTCTTAACAGCGCATAGTCCTCCTGTGACAGAAATCTTAGACATAGACTCCAGCACAATAGAGAAATCTGTTGCTGTTCCCAGTTTAAATATAACTGAACAGAGACAAAAGATCATGATGCCAGCTATCTGCCTTTTTATTCTGTGTAATAATGCAGCAGTGCTCAATCTTTTATCAATGAACGGGTGACATCTTAACAAAGAAACTGTCTCATGGAACATTTCACATATGCTTCACATTTGGAACAACCTGTAGGAAACACTGAGGTGCAAAGTAATGATAGGAGTGTGTTAAAAAAACAAAAAATTCTTCTATACTTTGAGTGCTGTCACCTGCCAGCCAGGAGACAGAGTAGGAT
The DNA here is from genome assembly GCA_013399095.1 of Psophia crepitans. Taxonomy (NCBI): domain Eukaryota; kingdom Metazoa; phylum Chordata; class Aves; order Gruiformes; family Psophiidae; genus Psophia; species Psophia crepitans. Next base: position 58,296 of record VWZZ01008236.1, read on the forward strand.
ATGAACAACAGGTCATAGTTTGGTTTCATTGCTACAGAGGATCCCCAAAATTGACAGAGAGAACATAAAGACTCATTGGTTATTTAGCTTGCAATTCTTTAGGCTCAGAGGATGCTTCATTGCAGCTCTGGCAATGACCAACCTCTTGCAGTTTTGAGATGTCTGTGCCAGCTGCACAAAGGAGGTTTATGCTCAGGCCTTGCTTCAGTGAAGCTCTAACATTGTATTACGGCATTATCCCCTTTAACATAAAGTAGTTCCTTTTGCCAGGGACATCCATTTAATGTATTTTTAGAAAATACAGACAGATTTACAGAAGACTGAACCATTATGCCCTAAATTTCCTTACATCATTGGAGGAAGATGCAGAAGTTTTGCTTTTTTTTTAAATGAGGAAAGCACAAAGAGAATGGTAAAAGGCAAAAAGTGTGGCAAGAGTTCATTACAAAGCCATAATGCGTTTATACTGTTTTCAGTAAGACTGCATTTTCCAGGCTAGTTTAGAAGGAGCAGAAAGGAAGCAGAGGGAAGAAAAAAACCCCCAAATAATTCACAGAGGGCTCCAGAAGAGGCAAAACTACATCAAGACGAAGGGATAAAATGAAATGGCTCACAGGTGACTCCAAACAAGTGGTTACAAAACCAGAAGAAATTTAACTCACCCAATTAATTCTGCTGCTGAGAAGTGAAAAGTTGATGGCTCTGGATTTTACCTGGAAGCTTTACTGTACCAAAAGCAGAGACCTTCACGCTCAGATACAGGAAGATGTTAAGTTTTACTTGGAAGCTTTTGTTTTTAAAAATTTAAATTACAGTATTGTTTATATGCAGTGAAAAGGAAAAATGTTTTCCTTGTATTGATATGCTTTTTCCTACAGTGAATGTGTATTTCTTTCTACAGTGCCCTGTGATCTATTCCATTTTATTTGCCTGCCTTTCCCAGTGTTAGGCTTCCTAACTGCCTTTCAGCTCCCGTTAATCTGGCTGTGTTTTGTAGTTATAATAAATGGAACTCACAGACCTTGGTGTCATCCACCTCAGATAACATGATCCTATTAAATCTAATCCAAATTAACTAGAGGAGAACCCTTCGCCCTTGATACTTATATAGACAAGAGAGAGATTTGGCGCTAGAAATACCAATGTGGTTTAGTCTGGAGAGGAAATCTGCCCTTTATGTGTAATTGATTTGGGATTCAGATGAGCTGTTAGGGCAATCTAAAGACACTGTTAAAGAGCGTCAATTTTTAGCCGTGCACTCTCAGTGTTTTGAACGCTATATTAGATCCTTTGTCATTAAACTTCTCAAAACTCTCCTCAGAATCTTGAATTTCAAGATGTACAAACCATATAGCAAGATCTTGCCAGTAGACTTTAACATATGTGTTTCTTTGTTATTCCTTTTAATTTTAAGGTGAATGAAGCAAAATGCAAGCTGTAATACCTTTGCACCCTTGAACACAAGCAATGCATAATAATGCAGACTTAGAAGGGATGACTGGAGTTGAAAATTTTTTACTGTTGGAAGTATTAGTATTACTTGAAGGCTTGACTAGCAAATAGTAAAGATGACTAGAGAATAAAAATTACTGGGAAAGCCTCTCCTGTGGGACTTACTCACTTTTGCTCTAACACAGAAATTGATAGATATGGGGGCCATCTGAAACTCTGTAGGCAAAGGACCTAAATAAACCATAGAAGTTACTGTCAAATGGCAACACTCAGATGACGAAAGCCTTGGAAATAATAAAACAATAAAAAAACCCATGACAGAGTGTTTACCCAAGGCTTACATTGCTATTTATTCACATAACATTCATCTTACTAAAAGATTTATTAACTTCTGATCTGCTATAACATGTATTGGGGGAATTGTTTATTTTGATTTTAACAAAGACCTTTTTTGGTGAACCTAAAAGAGGTTGAAATTATGTCTACCATTCATGACATGAAATGCTTGAAAATTCAGGCTCTTGTTTTCCCAAAAATGTTTCCCATGTGAGAAAATTCAGAATATTCTAAGCACAGAACAGACAATGCAGGAAATCCAGTTCAGTGTCCATGTGGATTTCTTCAGTAGTAAGAATTCTTCATCAGACTAATCTAAACAAGACAACTTCTTCCCTCATGTAAAGATCATCCACTGGCTCTTCAGGATCAAAAAGCTTTTTACTAAGTGTTTATCGGCCTGATACAGATTTATCTATGTAAAAGTACAAAACCTGAAACTCCAGTTGGCTTTTACTGATCATCCCAAAAGTGTGTGACAGCCTGACTCCATGGCAGCAAAACAACTTGAAGAAACCGGGAGGGGTCAGAGGGGTGAAACAACAACCAAAAACCTTAAAAACCAGAGAGGCTTTTCTACTTCTTTGTTATGCATTAGGATTGTAATGGAATTAATACTTACTAATCATTATAACTTACATTTACTCAAGTCCTTATACATTTTTCATCTCTTCTTGTCAGCATTAAAACTACTTCTGATAAAATAAAATCAGATGGAAGGGAATTGAAATCCAGGACTGGCTCCAGGTTGTGATGAAACATATCTTTGCCGTGCTTGTTTTTTCTGAGGGGGGGAGGGAAGAAGGAAGAGGTTTTTTGTGACTAGGGAATATCTGCTTCAGAGAGCAGCCTGGTGAGCACGAGATATGAAATGTTACTAGAGAATCGTTTGATGAAGTGTAACTGTTCTTCCTTTCTTCTTGTGGAAATTTTCAGTGTCAACTAAAGCCAGTAAATCAGTTGAGTATTGGCACAGTTTTGGTCACCTGAATATTTGACAATCTACTTCAAAGGCAGGGGGGCTTTAGACTTAGAAAGAGTTCAGCTGTTGCTACCTGAAAAGATGATTTTTCAAACCCCACCACCTCCAGGCCAATGGGTGTTTCTGTCCCACGAAGCAGGCAGCCACACAGGAGAAGCTGTTTCTGCAGAGCATCTCTGGAGAGAGGGCTCTGCCACTACATGCTAATCCTCAGCTCCCTCAGGGGCCTCACTGCACCCTATTCGCTCCAAAACTAGCTCTACAGCTAAGAAACCTCTGCGCGGACATAGATTTGCCTGTAGCAAAGGTGCCATAAAAGAAAAAGCAACACAGGATTTGGTGTGAACAGCTTTCTGATACTTTTACCACCCTGCAAAGCGCCTGTGAAGCTGCAGGGGGAAAAAAAAAAAAAAAAGGGATTAATGACCAAAACCAATAGGTCTTGCAGTAGGTGGGAGAGAGGGTTTGTTTGCATCCCTGTCTACTCCAGCCTAGGACCAGCTGTAGAAAATGTTTTAATTTTGCAGAAGAGGCTTGGCATTAGGAAACTGTAGGAAAAAAAAAAAAAAGTAACTATCAAAATGCTCCTTCTGAATGACAGTGGAAGAAGCAGCCATGTCAAGTCTATTCAGTCCAGCCCTGTATTCAGAAGACTAGAGCAAATTGGGTCCCCTGCCCTCCACCATGGGTCACAATCAGGTACAAAGTAAAGATCTGAATGTCAAAGAAAACAGCTTTGGTGATTCTAGTTCTGCAATTCATGCTACATAACTGTAGCAGGTGCAACTGCTGTTCCTAATATAACTTGTCTTCATTTAATCAGGAAAAAAAAAAAAAGCCTATGGAGGAGACTTTCTGGCTCTGAAGATTACAAGAAAAATTACTCTCTTTCTGAGGTTTTTATATAACCAAGTTCTAATAATCAGAGATAATGGACTCTTGCTTATTCAGGCAAATCAGCTTCTTAAAGCTACAGAAATATTTGCATAAAGCAAGCAGTATTTAGCAGCCTCTAAATAGCACAAAAAATGCTATACACCAGGTTAAAAGAACCAAACAAGAAAATGGATGGTTTTAAGAACATACTGCATTTATTTGGCCCCAGAATTCCTAGCATTGTAACAAACTCCCAGAGTTTCACTCCTTAAAGTGCTTCAAACTCCATTTATATTATTATTATTACTTTTAACAATAATGTACATTTTTGTATAAACATCAGTCCAAAGAGATTTATATTTTTATAAAATTCTTTATATTAGTGGATCAAATTTGCTCTCAAGATGACCAGCATTAAGGCAAATTTCCAAAATTAAGACCCTGGAGTTACTCAAGTCTGTGCTGTTGCAGGTGAGAGCAGAATTTGGCCCAGTCGGGTATATACAATTATATTTTCTGCATATGTTTCAAAAGGCACAATGGATTACCTTGGAAATCAATAACATTTAAAAGGGAGTTTTATCAAAGCAAACACTTTTCATTTGCTTTGGCGCAGTCCACATCCAGAGGATGCATTTGCTCACCAGCTGTTCTGGATAGCCAGCCTGATGCCAGCGACACCGAGATCAGCAAAAGGGGAACCCACGTTGCGTGAACTCACACAGTACTTCAGCAGACCCAGCCTGATACTCGTATTACTGTAACAGCCAAGTTACTTTGCTGGGCACCCATGCAAACTCACTACGCCATGAACCTCTGAAATACTCCTGGTGGAGACATGTTTGTTATTGATGTTGATATTCCGCAGACAGCCAAAAAATGGGTCTTTAACTGGAAGCCACAGTGTGTCCAAATTTGCTACAAAAAAAACAAGGTAGAAAGATCATGTTAGTAAAATGAGAATGATTTTAAAGAACATTAATTACTGCAAGGCTTTCAAATGAGCAGGAATGATATGGGACTACATGCATGATCAGAACCTTTGTTTTGGAAAGGAAAAAAAGCTAGTAGATACATGAAAAAATAAGAAGCGATAACGTTACCTGGAATTTTGCCAAAGTAGAGTGGCTGATGAATACTTGTTGGAGGAGAGGGCAGAAGTCCAGTGATATAGCTACTCTGTGTGCCCACCTCTAGCTGCACCGTTTTCTTCTTCTGAGAGACTGCAAATAAGCAGGTGAATGATTACACCTTCTCAACCCTATTAAAGAATCGACTAGATATGGCACTATTTTTAAATAGCAACTTTCTTGAAAATTAACTCGTAGGAAAAATAGATTTTATTTTAATTCGAAGTCAGGTTCACACATCTAGGTACTCTGCAGCTAAACACAGCTCAGAAAACCTGTATTATATAAAGCTTTGAATTAACACAGGACACTTACATTGCTCTAAAAAGTATTCTTAATTAAACAGAATTGAAATGACTAACAAAAATCTGGAGCTGCAATGCTCTGGGCCCACCGTCCTTTCAATGTTTCAGAACTGCTATAATAAACGTACCTGCAATAGTATGCCACTGTCCATTAGACAGAGGTTGCTTAGGTGTGACTGATGTCCGGAATTCTCCAGCACCAATATTTCCAGCAGCAATGACCTGTAAAAAAGTTATTTAAGTTTCCATGGCAAAGAGAAGAGCAACAGAAAAATACAGTACTTTTAAGTACTTTACTGTACTTGTGATGGCTGGGTTTCACCTAGTTTTAAGAGTCGCAGTCATTGCATACATATTTCAGAAATTATCCTCTCCAAGAGGAAAGTAAATTTCTCTAATAGAATCCCAAGGGAAGATATTTGACAAGTTTTACAAGCATAAATGCATACCTTTCTCTCTCTCCCTAACCTTACAAAATTATGTCATAATTCTTTTGACATAATCTCTCTGAGACAAGGCCTTTCCCTTTCCCTTGCCCCTCTCCTTCCCCTTTCTCTTTCCCTTAGCAGTCATCTGCACGCTTGGCATCGCCTGAGAGAATCTCTGCACTGTATTTCTCTGGTCTTTCACACAATTTTGGACTACTTGTAGTTCACTCATGAAGCTTGCTGCCTATTTACAATGACATTTTGAATAAGCACCTGCTTGTGCTTTCTCACATCTTGCTTCTCATTACTTGTGAGTGCACTTTTTTTTTTTCCAACATCATCCTTTCAAACTCTCCTTTGGTATGATGGTTATGACAAGCTTGGTAATGGTCAAGTAACTGATATGCTCAGTCCACTTCCTGTCAGGCTGATTGGTGGTGTCCCATTGACTTTTTATTCCTTCCTGTTGCATCCTGTCTACATTGAATCTAACTTACTGATGAAAAAAGTGCTCAGCCTTGCCCTTAAGGAGTTCCCAGCAGTTGATGCCCCCACTTCCATGTGCTAGCTGTGTCTTGAACCAGATCAGTGATCTGGGGGAAACCAGCTGATGACAAAAGCCCAGGTTGGATGGGGCTTTGAGCAACCTGGTCTAGTGAAGGATATCCCTGCTGATGGCAGCGGGGTTGAAACTAGATGTTCTCTGAGGTCCCTTCCAAGCCAAACCATTCTGTGATTCTATGAAAAAGATAAATGATAACAACAAGTTCCCTAATCTGGGAAGAGCAAAGCCGAGCTTTCTGAAGTTAGGCAGTCTCATGCTGGTTTAAACCATGCCATGAGACAGCAGGTTCTCTGGAGCACTGACATTTTTCTATTTGATGTCTCTCCAGCAGCAGCCACAATAGTTTGGTAGTCCAAGACTCACATTCTAAAGCTGTTACATTATGAAAAAGCAACAGTGGTAATAATCAACCCCATGACCCAGAAGATGCTAACGCAATGCATGACTGCTCAAGTTCTTTAGCAGACGTGGTTACGGAGCTGCATCAGTGCAGCCACATGATGACTGATGTAGGAGTGGGAATAAACCACAGGGTTCTGTAGCCTTCGGTCTCTGGCCAAAACCCCAGGGGTTTTTGCAAAGGCTCAGAAGTCTGAGAAAATTAAGACTGTGCCCTACTGCTGAGCACTGTGGGCACGCTAGCGTGCACACAGTGGAAGCTGTTAATGTATGCACAGAGACAGGTTAAATGCTCAATTTTCCACACGCCGGTTTTAAACACTCCGAGGAAGTCGTTTAACATTATACCTACAGACAAATGTTGTAACACATAAGCCCAGAGTTCTAGGTCAGAATTTCCCCTGCTCATTGAGGGCAAAGCAGCTGAACTTACCTTTCCTTCTTCCATGTAAACAGTCAAGTAGTTGTCTTGCTTGGTTCCAGCGTGGAGGAGTACACCTGTTGAAGTCCTTGGTCGAATGGTAAATACAATCCTAAAATCCAAGCCCATCAGCAAGTTACCTGTGGAGAATTAAACAGTGTGTAGAGGAATGATCACAGGAAGAGATAATTGGAAAACCACATAAAAAATAAATAAAAACATCCTTACACATACACCCTTAAGACATAATTCCATATAACATAATCTCTTCACAGCTTACCAATGGTGATATATCCTCCTTCATTAAAGAAATAAATCCCTGTGTCCATGGGAACATCCAGACATGGAAGTATGCCATTTTTTTGTTGAGGTGCATTCATCACTTTTCCATTCATCTTAAAATTCTTCAGGCAACCCTTGAAACTGTTCATTGGTATATTCTGAAAGTATATTTCAAAACATGAATACTAAAGCATGATGGCAATTTTTTAGGTACAAATACCCATTAGTTCTTTTGTACTGTTGGACTGTAGAAAGCCACCTGGCATTAAAGGCACCTAAAAGCCATCTCTGATGCAGTGAAAAGGTATTCCAACATTTAAAAACAGAGCTTAAAACATGAACGTAACAGTTGGTTTAGTCCCGCTTGCAGAACAGATACTTCCCAATGATGCGTGAAAAAGAAAACACAACAGGAGTTGTGAAATCTCAAGCACACCCTTCCCTTCCTAAGAGGCTGTTTACTTAAATATGATTTTGTAAAATTCCCTGCATCATTAATTGTCCAATATTTGAAGTAATAAGAACCACACATATTTCAGATTAAAATCCAGTTCCACATTTGTAATTCCTTACTGAGAAGGATTCCTTTGCTTCTCTACAGATTATTGCTTAGTCCACTGAGGTAAATATTCTGCAGGAAGAGGGTATTCCTGGAATTACAGATATGACTTTGGTCTTTTCTATTTTTTAAATAATAGAAAGGAAAACAGTACATGGTTGTCATCAGTGTCTCGGCAACACATGTTGAAAATATGGGTGCAGCTGAGATCTGTGTGTACAGGTGAGGAAACAGATCTGTAATGAACAACTGCAAACACCAGTCACAGATGGTGCTCGCTTGGTGCTTGGAAATATCCCACAAACCTGTTCAGCATGGAAATCCTGCATATTAACACTTTCACGTGTAATTAGTGCAGCATGGGGAGTGTGTAGATGTGGATGCATCAATTATTTACCTGTCGTTTCAGTGATGGCAGTCCTCCCACGTAGATTGGTGGCTTAATGCTGATGGCAGAATTTGTTGCTAATCTTCTGTGCTGGGCCCTTAGACCATCAACAACAAGGTGGACATTCTTCCCATCTGTGCTGAAGACCACCTTTGCAGGGTGCAAACGTAACAGAATGAAAAACCTCAAGGCCAGTGAAGGCCACTGGAGATATTTTTTTTTAACTTAAACACTGTATTGTTGAAATATTTCAAGTGAAAATAATATGGTGCAACCATCAATCTGTAAGCTCTCTCGTAACAGGGACCTGTCAACCACATGAACTTTCAGGCATATGAATTAACTTCAGATGACCAAAATTGAATTTCTAATAACTTAAAGAATCAACAGGCTGTGCCTGCTGAGTGCTAGTTGTGGTTTCACCACGGTTCCTGTGCCATACTACTTACAGTGTGCCATTGCCCATCATTGTATTTAATACTGCTTTTCATTTTGATTCGTTTTCCTCCAGAGCCAAGTGAAAAGACAAAACGTCCTTTTGAAATGTGAAGAGCCATATAAGAGTCCTCAGACTTTTCCTCCATAAAAACTATTAATCCTCTTGATGATCGAGTCCGTATATCTACAGAAAAATGCAACCTGTAGTGGAAAGCAAGCATATGCAAATATAGGTCTGTTTTGTTAGTTGCTGTATTCTTTCTGTTCTCCAGAAAAATGCCAGTAAAACTGCATTTATGAAACGCAGAATAGCTTTTAGGTGGAATCACAATGTTCTACATTGCCTGCATTTCTGAATGTGAATGAAAGTTGACATATTCAGGCTTAGGACTTGGCATCAATATGCACTGTAATTGTCTACCACATCTAATTCAATCTACTCAGTTTGGGTAAATGTTAGCAAAGAAAAAAATGCCTGAACCTTTAGAACCACTCTTCTGTTATGCCCCAAGACATAAGCTAGAAGAAAATCCGAGTGCTTACCACCTGAACATTCAAGCAGCTTTGACAATTCAAGTATTAGAAAGAGAACAGAGAACATTTATATTACCTGTCTGTAGATGACGGTGGAGAAAACATGTAGGACATGAAACTATTGGGTGTGTTTCCAAGGAGATACGCTTCACTGCTGACATTTAACTGAGTTGGTAAAATGTAGTTTTGCTGGTTTTGCACATTAGCAGCTTTCAAATAATCAACGTATTTTTCACTCTGAAACATGTAAGACAGAACTGAAACATTTACTATGCATGAATGAAAAAAAACCCACTTCAGTATACACATTTAAGAGTTCCCACCCGAAGCAGTCAACAGCATTCACTAAATGACAGAGAAGCTGTTGTCGTTCTGGACAGGTATGAGACACAGAAGGAACTTGCTTCAGATGGGAGATGGAAGGAAAATAGTAACATCTGAATCTCAGTTCTACAAACCATGGTTGTGCAGACAAAGCCTTGACATCAATATGGAGCAAAGATGACAGTAAAAATAAGCATACCTTGAGCATCTTAAGCCTGAGAGGATTTTTAAATTCTTTGAGCAGCAGTGGTTCAAGGTTCTCGTATTTGTGGCAAGCTCCGAGGGATACACCAGTCTTTGCAGTATAGTGAACAAGATTTTGAACCTCAGGGAGCTGATCTGCCCTAGAGTGATGAAAGCAGTAAGTGCTGTGACACAGAATTCCTGTTCTTTAGTGTAATCAACAACATATTGTAAAACTGTTCTGTACAAGATAGATTTCCCAGTGACCTGATGTTAAAGTACTAGTTTTCATCGTTCAATGAAAAATGTAGGTTCAATGTTGTAAAAAGTATTCATGTTTGTCCTGGTTCTGCCCATTTCTTTTTGGCTATGGGAAAAACTCTGATGTTTTGTTCCCATCTCTTCTAAACAAAGTATTTTCTGCTAAAAGCAATCTATTTAAAAAAAAATACCAAACAAATACCGCCATTGGAAAAAAAGGGAGAAAATGGCAGTAGACTCGATTAAGATTTCTGAATCAGATTGCAAATCTTTGCTCGTTAATTATGCTTAAGCAGCGGCAGATGAAAAAAAATTCACATCAGGATCTGCTAACTCAGTGATTCACTCTCTGCTTAAATAAGATGTTCTAATGAGATTTGTCAAGGGGCAAAGCCCATCACAACTTAATAAGTAGCTTTAACATTATAGTCAAATTATCAGACTGTCAAAACCAATTTCTCTGTATAAATAATATTAAGTAGCACTATAACTTCATAACAGCATTTCTAATCAGTAAATTATAAAACACTTTACAACTAGAAAAAGCACCGAAGCTCCTTGCCCATGGTTTTCTATGAGAAGAGTAGTAGAGTTGGGAGCAGAACCTGAACTTCTTCAATTCCAGTCTAGTTCTCCATTTGCTTGATCAGAGAAGCTACAATATTAATTCTCCATCCACTTTTGTATGAAAAGCAATTTTTCAAATTTGGCTTCTGATGGGGAGGTTAACATACAAGTTATTTCATTGTCTTGCAGTATTTTAAATGAAGATAAAATTTGAGCAACCTGATCTAGTGAATGATGTCCCTGCCCATGATTTTACGGTAATTACATCAAAATACAGTATTTTTTGTAAACTATATATGTAGAATCATAGAATGGTTTGGATTGAAAGCGACAAAGATCATCTCATCCCATCCCTTCTGCCATGGGCAGGACACCCTCCATTAGACTAGGCTGCTCAAAGCCCCATCCAACCTGGTCTTGAACACTTCTCTTGACCATGACTCTTTGAGGGCAACCACCCAGCCAATTCCTTATCCTCTGAGTGGTCCATCCACCAAATGTATAATCATTCATCAAAACTTAGCGAAAACGAAGCCCACTGGGACATTGCTTGTGACTCAAGGAGTGTTTTTCTTTAAAGAGCGTATTTCTGCCCAATTTTTCTCCTAAATTTCATCTGTAAGATGTCTTTAATAACCAGAAAAACATGTGAAAAAAGAGACAACATAAATCAGGCACTTGATTTTTATACATATGCTCTCATTTGTTTGTGTAACTGTTTTGGTTCTGCCAGAAAGCTTTACTCATTTCACTACCTGGCTTCCTGTGTAGCTATAGTAATAAAATCTAGCAGATCTTTTTGGGGGCGTTGCTGGGATACGTCCAATTTCCTGGTTTGAGTTAATTCTTTGATTAAAAGACTACTAAACAGGTATGATTCAGACTAAAATTCCATTACACCTGAACAGCAGATTTACTTACAACTTGATGGCGTGTATAATCTATCTGAATAAAAGAATATTTTGGGGCAGCAAAGTTATGCATTCAGGAAGGCTTCACACATGTGGAAGAAGAGCAATTTAGCAAAAAGTCATTTTAATATGATTAAAGAAGGAAAACAGGCCCAAATGCATTAAACTAAAATCTTTCTAGGCCAAATACCTTTCTATAAAGATGTTTGAGATGCAACCTTCAAAATCATCTCCACCAAATTTTATAGGTTCCATTAATGTCCGTGATCTTGGAGTGTCAACCAATGCTGATGTCACGTTACCATCAACCAGCAGATATACTCTGAAATGAAGGGAATAAAAATAAACATTAAATCTAAAGAAATAGCTCTGAACCTAAATGAAATATATATATATAAAAAGAACCATTTGACAGGTGAGTTGCTCGTTACATTGTAATTATGCTAGAGCTTCATTAACTTCTGGGATTTTTTCAGTATGTGCTCATTGACTGCCATGAAACTGCTCTGCTTTTCAGTAGTAGATATTGAGCAAGAATTGAAGTTAGTACTTCAGCCCTACAGTGAAATCCTGGTCCAACTGAAATTTGTGAACAAACTCTCATTGACATCTACAGGACAGGATTTCAGCCTTAGTGTCAAAATGGTGGGCTCGACACGTTAACAACAGCTAGTACAGATAATATTGAGTTATCATTACCCAAAGTTACAGGCAGTCATTCTAAATTTTCTACTTTGACTAACACTTATGTCATTTTATGTGTTCCACAGAAATCCATATGATTTTGAAGATCTTCAGTAAATTGTCTTTTCTGATACCTACATAACAGATCATTATTGAAAAAACAGACATAATATTGGCTTCTTCCCTGGGCCTTTAGCCACCTGTGTTACAGTGACACATGTAAAGGCTATGGGAAGAGCTCCAAAGCTCCAGCTTGACAAGCAGCAAAACTCACACAATCTATAAAAGACATGCGTAGTGATGTATAGCTGAAACATCACCGGTACTGCCATGCACATTTATAGAACAAAAAGTCACAAAATTTTAATCTTCTTTCTCCAACCACAACAGAAAAGAATCAGATAAAGAACTGGACTCACTTGTTTTGTGTTTTCATTACTGTCACATAATGCATTGACCCATCTTCATATTTGTTTTTCAGTCCAATTTCTGTCTCTCCCATCTTTGCAGTTAATGTGCCAGTTCTCAGAAAGATGGTAAGAGTATTAGGCTGGAAAAGAATCCCAAAAAACAATCATGTAAATGCAGGTGCCTTTAATTCTCCTTGATATTGCCATAATACAGTTCTCAGTGGTCTCTTGTGGGAAAGAAATTCTCTCAGTCATCTAGTACCAGATAATATGCCCAGTTCTGCACAATTAGCATATTTCCTGTTTTAAAAGACCTCTACACTCTGAATACCAAACAGCTATTTAAAATACTTGTTTAAATTATTTTTACAAAAAGCAGAGGATTCAGCTCTCCACTTCTCAAATGCCTGGTGTGGTCTCACTTCTTAACTCCTCCAGTCAGCAACAATGGCGTTCTGCTTGAACCTCCCTGCTTTCTGAGGGAACACAGCCAAAACGTTCCCTTTTCTCTGCATATTTGATCACGGTAACATTTCTGCATGGGCAGAATGCCAGTTTTACCTGAGAAAATTTCCAGCCAACTGGATCAGGCAGCAGTTATCTTACTGGGATGGTGGTGCTACAGTGCATGAACTACCCTGCAGAAGGCTCAAATTTGGTTGAGTGAAGAAATTGCCAGGATGAGTTTCTCTGGCCTATGACATACAAGATGCCATGCTCAAAAGATGATTATAATTGCCATTTCTTGCCCCAAAATACAGGAATCTACTTGAGATTTATGATACAAACTGATGACAAACTGACACAGTCACAAACCAACATGCCTGATGCGGAAATAAAACCAATCACATATTCTAAGTTAAACACATTTCATACCCATAGATTGTAGTTTAGGAGTGTTCCAGTCAATGCCACCGTCTGAAAGCCAAAGCTAACTTGGAAATCCTTGGGAAATGGGAAACCCGCAGCACTCAGACTCAGCATTCCATTCTTGGAGAAAGCTGCAGATCTGACAAGCTGAAAGAGAGATAATAATGGTTTCAGTGATTTTCATTTTAATCAGAATAAATGGCAACGTGGGACAATGATTGCCCTACTCAACATAACTGCAACCGACTCCAGTAAAAACCAAGCACAAGACAAACTGCAAATACAATTACTCCAATACAGACTGACTGAATTGGTTCCACCAGCATTAACTATGATCTGAGAAACATTAAGGGGAGATGAGGCTTGCTGAAGATAATGAGCTGTTCGTCTCTAGCTACTCTTTGCATTGACACGATGGCTTTGAAAGTTTTCACATTTGGGGACACAAAAGTGAGCAGCTGGAGGAATGGTTCATAAGTGTGGAGCTGTGCAGATGAGCTACATAACTGAAACTGTGTGAGTCATAGGACAGAATATACCTGGGCCTTTTTGAACACAACATGTTTAAATACGTGAGAAGTTATACAGATACAGAAAGAGAATGAAGATGAGACCCTCTACTCTGTGAAAAGCTTAGATACCACAAAAGGAAAGCAAATGAACACAAACTTTCAGTGCAATGCCATAGTAAAAAGGGCAAATCAGAAAATCACAGAATGGTTTGGGTTGGAAGGGACCTCAAAGATCAGCTAGTTCCAACCTCCCTGGCATGAGCAGAGACACCCTCCACTAGACCAGGTTGCCCAAAGCCCCATCCAACCTGGCCTTGAACACTTCCAGGGAGAGGAGGGGTCTACAACTTCTCTGGGCAACCTGTTCCAGTGCCTCGCCTCCCTTACCGTAAAGAATTTCTTTCTAATATCTAATCTAAATCTCTCCTCTTTTAGTTTAAACCCATTCCCCCTTGTCCTATCTCTCCCTGCCCTTGTAAACAGCCCCTCTCCAGATTTCCTGTAGGCCCCTTCAGGTACTGGAAGCCTGCTATGAGGTCTCCCCGGAGCCTTCTCTTCTCCAGGCTGAACAACCCCAACTCCCTCAGCCTGTCCTCACAGGAGAGGTGCTCCAGTTCTCTGATCATCTTTGTGACCTTCTGCTGGACTCATGCCAAAAGCTCCATGTCCTTCTTATGCTGGGGGCCCCAGAGCTGGACGCAGTACTCCAGGTGGGGTCTCACAAGAGCAGAATAGAGGGTGTTCCCTCCCTCGACCTGCTGGTCATTCTGCTTTTGATGCAGCCCAGGACACAGTTGTGTTTCTGGGCTGCCAGCGCACACTGCCGGCTCATGTTGAGGTTTTCATCAACCAGCACCCCCAAGTCCTTCTCCTCAGGGCTGCTCTCAATCCATTCCCCGCCCAGCCTGTTGTTGTGCTTGGGATTACCCTGACCCACGTGTAGACATTAAAAAAATGTATAGACGTGGCACTCCAGGACATGGTTTAGTAGGCATAGTGGTGTTAGGTTGATGGTTGGACTTGATGATCTTGGAGGTCCTTTCCAACCCTAGAGATTCTGTGATTCTATGATTCCCTCCAGCATGTCAACTGCACTACACAGCTTGGTGTCGTCGGAAAACTTGCTGAGGGTGCACTCGATCCCACTGTCCATGTTGCTGACAAAGACGTTAAGTAGTGCCAGTCCCAGTATTGACCCCTGAGGAATGCCACTCATGGGGTCATGCCACTCATGTCAGCAGCAGTAAGTAGAAGCAGAAAAGTAGTTTTCATCTTTCCAAGCAGCATTGGTTATGCCAACGCTGAAATGCCACATTGTACCATTTTAAAAAGAACACGGCAAAACTCAAGGGGCCACAAAAACTAATCATAGAACAATCAGATGAGTGGAGCAATAGCCTTACACTGAGAGACTCTGGTGGAAGTAGAGTGTTCTTAGCTCTTTCAAGAAAAAAGGTTGAGAGGACATTTAATTAGGAAGCATAAGCACCCTGGCAAGAAGAAAGATCCTGAGTAGTATTGAGTAACTAAATATTCTGGCATAATCAGTAACAGTAACTGGAAGTCAACAAGTTTATGTAGTAAAGATGAATTCTTAATTGTACACAATATTAATTAACAGGGTGGACTATGTGCTGGAGCAAATTATGACAGCAGGAGTGGAGTCTCATTTCTTCTGTATCTTCATACCAAGCCCAGGTTCTTTATTACCATCACATGTTAACCAAATATAATTTTCGACTTAAGTAAAACATAATGGTCCAGAATTTTAGAAAAACCAGACTCTGAACTCCAGCAGAAATTTTTAAGGAACTTTGTTAGTTACCTTCCAGTCATCTGAACATTTCTTGATGACACCAACAGTCTTGTCAAAAATAACAGATGCAGTGTTGGGGTTTTTCACATTCTTCATGCAGCCCCGGAATGGAGGTGTGGATATATTAAACCTGGTTTCAGGGAATGGAAGGAAAAAGAGTTCAGTGACCTGGTATTTCAAAGCACGCACCAGTATAGTAGCCTGTAAATGCTGATAATATAAGAAATAGAAAAACAGAACAAGAGCAATCTTTCTTGCAAACACATACTTCATGCTGATCAAACCAATCTTCAGGATACAGCCTAACAACGATCCCACCATTAGCCAAAAATCACATGATTATGCTCACGTATTATACAGCGGTTATTGTCATATCACATAACGGCTGCAGAGTGTGAAAGAAACTGCCTTATGGAAAGAGTTTAGATGGAGTTTCCTTACAAAGCCCAGGTATTACACTCTTTTTATAGTTACGCACCGTTCCCGTAGAGCAGTTGGAACTCCGCCTAGGTAATACGTAGTGAAAGGGAAGATACTCATGTTGGCTCTAATATCAGGGCTGACATGAACAGTGTTCCTAGTTCGGGCAAGCACCAAATGGATCTGAAATAGGTGAATAATGAGAATTACTTCACTTAGCAGAAACAAAAATAATTTAGCAGATTAAAAGTGCTCCCACAGAGCAGGACACAACGGGGTGTTTTTTTCTGTCCTCTTTTTTTTACTAGTTTATTAGTGCCTTAATTCCAAAAGAATTGCAGTAGTTCAAAAGTACTTTGCAAAATTTCAGCATTTAGCAAATGCCTAAGGAAAATGCTCTACTATTCAAATACAAGGTGAGGTTTTATTTTCCTCAGAAAGATTGCCCTAAAATTACACCTCACCTAACATTCAGATGTTGCCTTCTATTTGCTGTTGAAGATTCAGGAGCTGCTGCCTGATACAAAGACCAGGTCAGTCAGCTGCCTGGAGGTAACTTGACCCAGTAGGGCACAAAGACTCCTTCGAGCAGACCCTGAGACCGACACTATTTAGTTGGAGATGTACTAAAGGGGAAAATGAGAATGAATAAACATGGTAATCAAAAATTTTAAAAATGTCTTTAGGATTTCACTCTGTTAGTGCTACAAAACAGACGGGCTGAAGGTAAGTAGACAAGCAACAACAAAGACTACAAAAAAGTAAGCTCTCTAAAGATCAGCCTGGCCTGAAGGTGGTAACCCTTAGGTGGTAAAAACACCGAGTATTAAAATAATATTAATAATTGTAATGTACACAGCTCACCCTACCTAAAACAATACTCTGTCAGTTTTTTCTTTGGTGGTTTTTCTGTTAAAACTGAACATATTCACAGAAAAGGACGACAGTAGAAAGATTAATTTTCACATATCCAAACTAATCCTCAACAGCTTGCTCTCCTCAACACAAAAGGAAAACTTCACAACCAAACTTTACAATAAGATGTTTAGTTTCAGCTAATATGTATTTTTACAAATAATGATCACTTGATTGTTTAAAATGACATACTTGTTTATATGTTCCATCATTTACAGTTGCTTTGTTCTCAATTTCTTTTGGAGGCTCAGAGCCAACTTTGTATCTAAAAACTGTATGACCGTCTTTAATGAGCACGCTGATGAACTGATCCTGCAGTAAAAAAAAAAACCAAACAACAAACACCAACACAATTAAACTGCCAACATTTTATATATATTTCACTGTCACATGAATAATTTTAATGAAGCTATCTGGTTGCTTCAGTAAATCTTTTGGGGGAGAAGACTAAAACTTAGAATAATCAATCATAATTACTTTGAACTGTTATGAACAGATCTGGTATCAACTCTAGATGTATTCTTCAAATCTCTAGAGGACCTCTTGTCATTTCAAGATGTCTGCTGACTCTTCACAGCAATGAGAAATTATCCAGAACATGCTGCAGTTATTGCAAACATGCCCATAATAATATTATAAGTAGCACCACTGCTGTTTTGAGCACCTATACAGGTATAAGTCACCATGTCACTTTCTAAATTCTTCCCTTGTTATCACACATATCTAGATTTGAAGAAAGTGCACTTCTACTTTTGGAGGATTTCAGTATTTCAAAACTGGTTTAATTCAAATTACATCCTCCTTGCCTGCCTTCAGTTCTGAATTCTCTTCATGGTCTAATGGGAGAGCTACTTGAAATGATTTTTTTTCTCAGCCTTGACAAAGTGAGTATTCAGCAGCCATTATAGAATCATAGAATATCTCAAGTTGGAAGGGACCCATAAGGATCAAGTCCAACTCCCTCTGCCTTGCAGAACTACCTAAAACTAAACCATATGATATTGAACATACAGTCAAATCTGATAACTTGCCACATGGACAAAAATGACACTTTAA
Organism: Psophia crepitans; assembly: GCA_013399095.1. Taxonomy (NCBI): domain Eukaryota; kingdom Metazoa; phylum Chordata; class Aves; order Gruiformes; family Psophiidae; genus Psophia; species Psophia crepitans. Next base: position 76,320 of record VWZZ01008236.1, read on the forward strand.
AGACATTTCCTTACCATTATTACTAAATTTAACATGTTCTCAAGTAAGCAAAGTTTTTAAAAATGTTCTTGGACCACAAAACAGACAGAAGCATTCCACAATACCTCATTTGCTGCAAAAAACACAATGCCTTCATCTGCAGTAGTCTCAATTGTCTGCTCGTAGCGCACTGAGCTGTGGGTATTTGATTCTTTCACTGTGACACTGGCATAACCAGTGCCTTCAAAATAGCTTTGGTCAGTCTCTTCTTTATACCTGTAATAATTCAATGTCAGAGATGGGAATACATGAGAGCAAAAACTATTACCACATGGACTTAGTCTCATTATAATGTTAAAAAAGCTTAAGTTAAAGCATTTGGCACAGGGCCACTAATAGGGCCAAATTCTGATCTGACCCAAGCAAAGAGAAAACCTTCCACTTGCTTCTATTTGATTTGCATGTGATCTTTAGAGAGGAAATCATTAGTGACTGATGTTTTTGCATTTAATGTAACATTTACTTTATAAAGGGCCTGAATACACTAGTCCATGAATGGTGTCTGGGTATTATAACATTTAAATTTTTGGCCAGTGGACTGAGATTGCCATAGCGGTGAATCATGGCAATGGTGAGGATTTTCTGTAAGAATTGTAGTAATGCCCAGGAGACAGAAAAAAATCACCAGTTTAGCTACAGTGGTTATTCTTCTGGATGAGAAAATACAAGAATTCATAATGATAAAATCACGGAACTGTGAAAGACTTCTGTGTTTATATTATACCTTCTGCAGGGTTGTACTTCAGTCGTATTGAGATTAAATGTCCTCTTGAAGTTGTAAAGGCTGATAACACGCTCGTTTAGGTTGTCTAATTCAATGCAGCCTTCATAATGAGGATAGTCTAGCTTAGGTGGAGGCTGCAAAACAGTGTTATCAAAAACATTTTGTCAGCATCAGCTGACTAAATTTTACCTTGACATGTAACTGCTAAGAGTTACTGCAAATATTAATAAGACACAGATTACGACATTCTAAATATCATAAAATTATTAGATCTTTGTATACAATACCACCTGATACCACCCCATCTGATAACACCCCAGGAGCACTGCAGCACAATTTAAAGCAGAGTCATATGGATGGATTTGGAATAGTACTTTGCAGGGCTGGACAGATTTCATGTTGTCCTCATCAGATGAAATACCATCATGCTCCCTTCTTTGAGTTTTAGCATACAATAAGCCCAGCAGCTTCAGCAGGAAGTAGCATCCCATCTATTCCTACTGACATGGATAAACTTTTACACAGCCTTTGAAAGACTGCTAGCTCCAATCTTTCCTTGTAAGAACAACAGAATGGTTAACACAGAAATCTCTTTACAAAATTAAGCAGTTTTTGTACCCTAAAATCTGGTGGGTATCCTCCAACGTAAAAGACAACAGTGCTGGGATCAAGATTTAGGAGAGTGTGATTGCTTCCACTGCTTGCATTCAAAGGACTTTCACGCTTTGGAGAAGTTGACGTTGCTGCTTCAATGTAATTCAGCTTTACATACTGGTAAATCCTAAAACCAAAACAAGCAAAATATCACATCACACTAATAAAAGACATGCTTAACAGGTTTTGGAAAAGACTGTTGTGCACTGTGGATCTTATACCTTTCAAATTTAACTTGATCCATAATGGCTTCCTCGGTATTGCTTTGAGTCACAAATGGCTGCACATCTAATTCTACATCGTCGCCTCCCAGGTTATAGACACAAGTGAGGTGACCGTTTTTCACAGCCATACCAATATAGTCCTTGGAAGCCTAAGAACAGCAAAGTAAATAATCATTAATAAATGATTAACGTTAATGAAGGTAAAATACAGCAGCACTTGCTCTGGGACATCATCATACTGTGCATGAGTCATAAGAAATCCACCCACCTAACGATGAGAATTCTTAAGTTTATCAGTCCTGGGAAGAAAACATCGTAATCTTATATGTTGCACTGATTCTATGAATAATGTGCTGTACTGATTCAGTGAATATAGTTACAAATGAATCGCAGAGTCACATGTGGCTTTCTATTTTTATAACAAGAGTAGCTAAAACCATTTTCACATTTGTGACATCTCCCATCTAAAGCCACGAAAATGTGACACCTTTACTAAAAATTAGACTCAACAGCTGTTAAGTAAAAAAGATGTTTGGAATAACACTTCAGTCAAGGCCAGTGGTTCCTACTGAGGTGACGGGAAGCAGTCATCTTCCCAAACAATTCACATCTTATTTCTCCAACATACCATATTTCACAAGTAACAATTAAAACACTGTCAGTAGATATCCTGACCAGATAGATATTCAGGGGATAAAAAGGTGAAGTCCAGTGTAGAATAACTACCTTAAAACAGCTTTCTGTGTATGCACAAGACTCACTACAGATACAGCTGCTGTCAGATAACACAGGAACCGCATGCAGGAAATTTTTAAAAAGACTGATGGTGCTTGAGCAATTCTGAACGCACACGCAGGTCTGTACTATTCTGCATATTCAGAAGAGAAAGAAATGAAGGGCTGAGGGACTGAATTTTAAAACTGAAATGATCACTGTTTTTTAACCAACAGAGAAACTCAGTGACTTATATTGTGATAAGAGTCAAAGCGTTGAGGCAGGAGTTGGGCTGAGTTTGTGCTGACTGCTGCAGAACCTCACACTTCTGACAAGACTGCGTGATGGTATCCGTGACTGAGAAGTAACTTCCAAAGGAGCACAGTGCCAAACGGCAAAGCAGCCAGCCACCCAGAAAGTTACTTTGCCAGTGGAGCAATGAACTGTTCTTCACAAAACATTTCTGCCACCACATAATGGCATTTATAAAGAAATGGGCCAACAGTAGCTATAAACTTCAGTCAAAATAAATCATCTCCCATCTGTTTCTCAAAGCATGTTGTCTGTTCCAAAAATCAGATTAAATCTCAAAATATACCTACATCTTTATTACCCAGGTACAGTACAAAATTATTTGATGCCTCATGAGTGTCTAGTCTTGCTCGAGGTTTTTGGAGAAAGAAAGAAAGTGAAGTATAGCCTTTCAGATCTTCAAGGTTGCTTGGAGGTCGAACCTCTACACCAGAGCTGCCATTAAACCTCATAGGAATAGCAACCTGTTAAGAAAAACAAAATTCAGTAAGTTAAAATCATCTATTGCTACTACTCCTACTTATCTCGCTGCTGTGTTTAATTGCAAAGTAACTTATTACATATCCCAGTCATGTTACAGCCATCAACTACTACAGATTTGGATTCTGATCCTACCAAACAACACAATTAGGAAACAGACTGGATAATACGATATTCTCTATTATCAATACTTATCACTTAACACAGCACTTTTTTATGCCAGACATAATTACTCAAGCCTTAGCACGCCTTTGTCAAGTAATTGTTACCTTCAATACGTGGACAGGGAAGGATGTGCCCTGCAGCTCTAAAAAGCAAGCCTATGAATTATTTAGTTGTCTACATACATAGCCTGATGCTTCACTTAGCTGGACTTGCCTGTCTGTTGGAAATTATAATGCACCTCTAATATTAATAAAGACACATCCTATTACAGCTATTTAAACCATCGTCACAGATTCCTTTTATTCACTGCAACTGTAGGCTATTTGTGATGGCCTCAGGGAGCTTCTTGGGGACCTGAGATCATGCTATCCCTTAAGCAACTGCAGCAGTTGCTTAAATGGAGAAAGGGCAGTCTAATAAAGAAGTTGCTAACAGCTGATTACCTTCAGATCTGGGGCCCTCAACATAAGAAGACCATGAACCTGTTGGAGCTAGTCCAGAGGAGGCCACAAAGATGATCAGAGGGCTGGAAACACCTCTCCTATGAAGACAGGCTGGGGCTGTTCAGCCTGGAGAAGAGAAGGCTCCGGGGACACCTTATAGCAGCCTTCCAGTACCTGAAGGGGCCTACAGGAAAGCTGGAAAGGGGCTGTTTACCAGGGCATGGACCAATAGGACAAGGGGTAATGGGTTTAAATTAAAAGAGGGGAGATTTAGATTAGAAAGAAATTCTTCCCTGTGAGGGTGGTAAGGCACTGGAACAGGTTGCCCAGAGAAGCTGTGGCTGCCCCCTCCCTGGACGTGTTCAAGGCCAGGTTGGATGGGGTTTTGGGCAGCCTGGTCTAGTGGAGGGTGTCCCTGCCCACGGCAGGGGGGTTGGAACTAGATGATCCTTGTAGTTGCTTCCAACCCAAACCATTCTGTGATTTTTCTATATGATTCTATGACTCGTAACACCTTGGGGCAGTTGGAGACATGAGAACTCATAGCTACACAACTTCTTTGGCAGTGTTAGTGTTCAACTGGCCATGTGGGGGGTGGACAGCCCTGCCTCTAAGCTGCAGACCTAACACTACACCTGCTGTCAAAGCCATCAAAATGTACCTTGGAAGGCAAGAGGCTATTGTACAAATAAATATTGCAGAGATGCCCTGGAGGATGGAGCAGGATGCTACTCATCCACTCATTTTTATGCACAAATTATTATGCTTTGCATCATCACAGTTACTTTCAGTGCTGGGTGGTGCTGTTGAATTAAATTTACAGCTGGTCTTTCACAGACATTTTAACAAAATGATTTGGGAAGAGGAAGAAGAACAAAGGTATTGCTGTGTGTCCAAACCACTGAGGTCAAGCACGATTGCAATGTTCAGGACAGACCTTGTTTGCAGCATCTCTTGCCTGCTGAATCAGCTCTCTTATGCGATTTACATTCTCAGAGATATTGCTTATTGGCGTCAGCTGTTGGTTGATACTCTCAATCTTGCTGAACAGATCTGGAAGGTGGTTTGTCAATTGTTTTACTGCAATGAAAAAAAAAATCATTGATGATAGAAAGGAGGAGGAAAACTGATGCAAAAGTATGACATCACTACTCAATTATCAGAAAAGCAGTGAGCAGGGTGATGACAGAACTGTTTTCATTAGTCCTACAATATTAGGAAGACCTCACTGAAACTAGCAGTTTATACAGAGGTCACTGTACTCCTGGAATTTGTGGCCAAAGGTATTTGTGGAAGCACACAGAATCAGCACTTCCAGCACATAACAGATACATTCAGGTCCAGAGAGAAACCCAAACAGAACATACAGGGATTTGCTCTCTGACATTATTGTCCAGTGACTGTGGATGCTAGGGGAGGATGAGGATAATGGACAGCATACAGGAGTCAGGTTTATGTGCATTCCCTGAGTAACATCTCCTACAGCCACTGTTGGAGAATGAATATTGGGGTAGGCAGACTGCTAGCCTGACTGAGTAGGGCATATCTTATACTCTTGTGTCAGGGTCACTAGCCATCACAGTTCAGTGGTGAGACTTACAGTACCAGGGCAGGTTTATTTCAGGAGAAAAGGAGATAACTGTGAGATTTTCAATTTTGATTAAAAAAGGAAACAATTTTAATCTCCTTTGATTGAAAAAAAAAAACCCAAGCCTGAAAGTACTAGTAGAGTGCAACCTATGAAGCAGAAGGGACAAAAGAAGAAATCCAGATCTATTATTTTTCTAAGTATGACTTCTAAGCTGCTCTTGTAACTGCCAGGGTGGCTTATGACTCTGCAGGAACATGCAGGGCCAGCTCTTATTTAAAATGTTTTCTCTTACTTGACTTTGTTAGACCTAGTTGCTGAAAAGATGAAAAAAAGATGCTGTTTGGGATTGTGATTGTACCTTATTTTGTATACAACACAGTCTCTATGCAATCCATTTGACTCAGTTTCAGCTAACAGACATCTAACCTAAGCTTACTGTCTAGGTCCCTTCCCTAGTCAGTGTAGTAGAATCGGAGAGTGGCTGAGGTTGGAAGGGTCCTCTGCATGTGATCTTGCACAACCCCTCTCGCTCAAGCAGGGCTGTCTAGTGCCAGTTGCCCAGAATTATGTCTGGCAATTACAGAGACTCTATAACCTCTCCAGGCAACCTGTGCCAGTGCTCAGCTCAGTCACTCTCACAGTAAAAAAGTGTTTCCTGATGTTCAGTGGCAACCTCCTGTGCTCCAGCCTTTTCCGCAAGGGCACATTGCTGGCTCATGTTCAGCTTGATGCCCACCAGAATGTCCAGGTCCTTTTCTGCAAAGCTGCTTTACAGCTTGGCCCCACCCCCAGCATATACTAGTGCATGGGCTTGTTTTTCCTCAGGTGAATGGTTTCACCTTGCTGAACTACAAGAAGCTCATGTAAGCCCATTTTTGCAGCCTGTCGAGGCCCCTCTGGATGACAGCACGAACCCTCTGGTATATCAGCCACTCCTTCCAGTTTTGTGTCATCAGCAAACTTGCTGAGGGTGCACTCTGCCCCATCATCCAAATCATGAATGAAAATGTTAAACAGAATCGGACTCAGTACTGAACCCTAGGGTACTCTGTTCGTCACTTGCCTCCAAGTCTTTAGAGACTGGTCATGGTATCAGCTTTTAACACATACCACAGGATGGCCTGAATCACCTTCTGCTGTACCCGTCCCTTTCCACTGGCAATAAAGGAAGCTCAGAATACTAGCTCAGGCTAGGTACCTCACTTTACGATGACTAAAAATTTGTGCAGTATAACTGACCATGTTCACTTGACAGCGACTTGGCAGGTCTCAGCACCTGCAACAGCAGATACAACCCTTACCTGAATTGTTTGCCTCCAGCAATGCTTTATTGAAGCCAGCATTCTGTGTGTTTCCATAAGTACTCTTTATATTTTCCACATCATCTTGAATCGGGAGCAGTTCATTTAACACATTATTTGTGACATCCTCGGCACTTTTTGCCATGCTGTTTGCATTGGTGATGATGCTTTTGATGTCATCTGAAACACACAAATGCATGTGTAGATTCTTACAGTAACAGATGAAAGAGGCAAAGCAGAAGCGATCAGTAGGTAACTGACCTCTGTTTATCCCATTGAGATTATTTTGAAGAGTGACAAGATCAATCTGCAGTGTATTCTTCTTTCCATCAGCAACATCAAGTCTTTGCTTTATGTCTTCAAGGGTTGGACCGATAGCTGCAAAACAGTGAATGCCCTGTATGAATTTTAAACAGAAATACCACCTCTCTGTCAGACAGGCGGTGTGGCAGCACCAGTCTGCACTCATGCACAGCTCGTGTTGTCAGTGAGCATTTGCCCTGCAGAACAAGTACAAGGCTAAGGGTTTTCTGGACAGCAGTACTGCAAAGGGATATAGCATAGCAGAGGTATGAAATCCACTTTCTCGCCTTTTTGCCACTGGACATATCCATCACAAGATGTCCCACTGTAGTGGAACTAGCCTCTTCTGGTCAAATATGTGCTGCAGAGGTTTGCTGAACTGTGAAAATTGATGGTTCAATGAAAGCCTGTCATGCTGTGCCAACATTTCTACTACCACTTTCTTGGTACCTTGCAATGTTCTTTCAGTCTCCTGTGCTTGATTCAAGAGTGTACTGCTCTCCATTTTTAACTTTGCAGCTTTTCCTGATAGGTCTTCTCTCTTCACAGTCTGGTAATAGAAGCACGGTACTGTAAGACCACTTTAATAATTATACTAAAATTTCAAAAGTAAAAGAGATAGTCCAATCCAGTTTAAAAAACCCAACTATACAAGGGCAGAGATTTCATCTTAAGAGCAATTAGCAATATTAATGTAAGCATAATACAACCCTGGTCTTTAGCAAACTTCTGATAGATTTTGGGGCATTCAGAAGAAATTACTAGCACACAGCTGCTAGATATTACACCTCTACTGAAGAGGTTCTGGGTATTACTAGTGCAAAGTAAAAGAGAACACCTGAAATCACCTTCAGTGATCACTGGGCTTGCCTCATGCAGATCTCTTTATTTGGCACTGAAGGGAACAGTTAGTATTCATATGGACAGCCTCATCAGAAAGGCAATAACGAGCCTGTTTAGTGCTGAACCAAGACTAGTTCATGAACATGCAGAACATCAGCTCATATAATGGCCACAGACAAATAAGGCATGCCAAGACACAGAGGCCTTTTTTTGGTGCCTCTCTGATAGTTAAAAAAAAAATAAAAATCTACTTGTAACAATTTTACCATCATTTGGCCACTTATGGGTACTTACCGATAAAGCTGAGTCAGCTGCATTCCCAGCTTTGTTGGCTGCCTCCTCTGCCGCTTTGATGGCATTAATGATATTGTCATAGGCAGTAGAAGCTTCCACAGCACAGCCTACCAACTCGTCCTTTCTGGCACTGTTCTTTATTCTGTGGGAAACAGGGTGAAAAATGCAGCCTTCTGCAAAGACCGTGGCCTATGAGAAGTTTTCTGAATCCACCTGAACTCAGTATTTTCTAATTAATGCCAATACAGAAAATGTTTTTCAGTTTGATCTGTAATTTCATTCAGCAAAAATATCAAACTTAGACCAATATGAAAAGATCCTTAAGTTCAGGTTCTTGGACAAGGACAGCCATGGGCCTCCAAAGCAGTATTTAAATTATTAATATTATGAGTATTCACCAGGGCACGAGGTCAATAAGCCACCTTCATTGCAGTCCCACAAACACACTAGTTCAAGGAACTGCAGCTTCCAGATGATCTCTGCTGCTCCAGCATGCTGCAGGAGCAGCAGATGGAGCACAAGATGGAGCAAGTACATGACCCTTGGGCTTTTCCCTGAGAACCAGCACAGCAGCTCTGGCATCAGAAATGACAGACACAATCTCTTGTACTCCCTGCCCATGAGCTATGCCCAACCGCTGCCTCATTGTGAGAACAGGGTTGTCTTAATTGAAAAAAAATCACACTAAAACCTAACAAAAAAGTAATGATTTTTTTTTTNGGGAGGAAGGTTTCACTTTTTTTTTCATTTTGTTTTGATGTACCATAGAAGGCCTCCAAACCCTCAGTCATAATTCCAAAGTAGAGTACAAGTAGTGGAGAGAGAGAAACACTTAATTCATATCAAGTTTCTCATATATTTGCCTTTCTAGAAGATTTCTTGAAGGATGAGAAAACTACAGGAATTCTTTTCACCAGTAATGCTAAACAGGCCTGTCTGGAGACTCTGCCAAGACAACATTTCTTCCAATTATTTGTCCTAATTTATTTACATCATAAAGGTATCCCTGAGTATGAGTGCAGGAAATAACACTACAAAAAAAGTTATTCTAAACATCTTCCCACTCTACACATGAGGATTTTGTCTTGCTAGTAAGAAGTTAATGAAGTGTTAATGCAGTAATATAAAGCTGCGTTATGGGAGTCCGCAGTTCTGGGAAAAAAAATAATCAGGAAAAATATAGGAAGATCTGGTTTGTGGGGAAAACGAAAACATCTGTGCATCATGAGGAAGCAGGAAAAGACAAACCGAATTTCTTTCTAACTTTGCAGGTTGTCATTAAAGGAAGTGCAGTTACAGACAGAGCATTGCAGCCATGGATGTTATGTACAAGACCTGCTCATTTACAGGAATAGCAACATACTCTTCCAGTTGTTTTGCCAAGTCTTGCAAAGATTTGGCGTGTTCTTCAGCCCTCACCACCAACGGTTCTTTGCTTGCTGACAAGGATTGATTTGTCAGCTTCTCATTCATATCCTTCCTTGCTCCATCCAGCTGAGCAGCCAGGCTTTCATATTCCTATGGGTTTATAAAGATAAAATTTTATTTGTACTCATACACGTTTGATTTTATCCTTGTCTCCTTCTGTTACATATACCTTGCATCTGAGGAGACCAGGAGGAAAAATATTCCCTTCCAATTTATTCTGCAGGATACTGGAAACAACTGCTAGTCATACATTATGCTTCTAGACCCACTACGTAAAAACTGAGTCAGGCCAGAGACCCTTCTAAGCCCAGCATCCTGTCTGTGACAGTGGCTAAAAGAAATTGCCCAGAAACAAATACAAGAATAGCACAATCACTTATGGTATTTCTCACAGATATTCTCCCAAATTCAGATATCTGCAGCTCAGTGTCTTCCTCAGACACATCACAAGCCTCAACAAGCTTCTCTTATGGAAACCTGTGCAGGCAGGCTCCTTGTGCACCCAGGATGGGTTGTGACATCCTTCCCTTTTTGTGAGGCTCAGGTAAGCCTTGTGTCCTAGCCACTGAGCTATGCTACCCATTACAGTGACAGCAAGACAGTGGGGTTTGTAACCTTAAGAAGGTTAACTATTACCTCTTTGCTCTTTCGCAGTAATCCAAGTACACTGTTAGCTTGTGCCAGAGAAGATCGAGCAGAGCTCAGAATATCCAAGATACTGTTCTGCTGTATATTTGTCTCCTCAATTCGTTTCTGAGGAAAAATGAAAGGTTGAATAACATGTGATTGAGTTAAAAAAGTGAGGCAGGAAAAAACCTGTATCTAACCTAATCTAGTTTGCAGCAGGATTTACCAAAGGTACTATTGCTGTGTTAATCAGATGCCTATACTGTTTAGGGACTAACGCTATCCTACGGATTAGAAGAGCGAGAAAACTCAGGAGTCTGCAGGAGCATGGCATACAGCTGGGCAGCAGGCTACAGCAGTTCTGTCATCAGCACTCAAAGTAAAAGTAGTGTGGGTCAGCTGAGATGACCTGTCAGGACAGATCACCTAAGTGTCTGATCTCTCAAACCTGAAAACTTTAAAAAGAGCTACCTGGTGACTACCCTGACCTTTTCCGTTCTCTCAAAGGCAGAAATACAATGCTTACACTATTATCCCTTCATGTGGGGATCTTACCAGAAAGGGTGTGTGAAACCTCCTCATCTTTTCCTCTTGAAAGCTCTGAGGGGAATGAAGCTCCTTGGTCTAGAGCAGCCCTATGACAATCCACAGCATAGCTCTAGAGTGCCCAGCCAGACCAGCGGTGTTGCAGGTAAGGACACACTAGCTCTGTTTGGCTGCGTTTCTGTCATTGTAACCTGTCAAATCTCTCTCCACCCCAGAGTGTATCAGGAGATTTATGACTTGTACAGGTGCATCCATCTTTTAATACAACTATGCATACTTATGTGGCACATGTACTGTACAGTCCGTGCACATGACGGTACAGTTAAATAGTGAAAGGGACAACTGAATGTAGGAATTCTTTTGTTCAGGGAGTGTTAGCAAACTAGATGGACATGAGTGTGCTAAAACAATTATATATTTCAGCAAAACCACAATTAATTTAAAATAAAGGGTTTTGTAGCACACCTTTATTTCTTGTACTATTTCACCAGCTCTAAAAATCAAGCACTGCTCAGGAATGACAGCTGTTTCTTGTCAGCTTTCTGATGAGACCTCAGAAGCACTTCTGTAGAATATTAATCCCAAAGAATTTAACAGTGTTGCACACATTATTGGTCCCATCTTTCATGGCTGTTAACACTAAATACTTCAAGGAACTTAGTACAAAAAGTACATCAGCATCAGGAATTTGATCTAGAATAGGAAACAAAAAGGCTAGCAGCCCTTGAAGAGAAAGACTAGGGCACCAACTCTTCTTCCCCACTCCCATCAGATCTGTGTCTTGGTCATGCTGTCCTGATCTCATAAAGAGGTGACAAGTGGGAGTAGACTATATTTGTACCTGTCCATACATGCATCAAAAGATGGTAAGAGACCTTGGAGAAAGTCTAAAGAATTAGTGCTACTTGGCTTTGCAAGGTCAAAATCAGCAACCAAAAGCACTTCGTATCTCCTGAGGTTTAACTTACTTCTCGCAAACCCCAACATTACCTTGATGTCTTCCAACAGAACTCCATTATCTCTGTTCAAGTTCTCAGCCTGCTTGACTTGTCCCGTTGCCTCATTCAGAGCTTCACGAAGGTCAGTAATTTTGGATTCATATTCATTCAATGAATCCCTCACAATTTTAATAAGCCCATGATTTTCTTGGTGGTATTTTTGTAGTTCATTCTTAATACGTGCCAGTACTGTAGTATCAGAAGCAGAAATAAAAGCTTTGTTCAGAGAAGAAGGGAACCAGAACAAACTTCCTTCAAAAGGGCTTGACATTTAGGATTAAAAAGCTGTGGTTGTGTGGAATACTGAGCATCCCTTGCAGTGCTAATTTCAGTGTTACTATAGCAGAAATGCTATTCAGCATTTCACTGGATCAAACCTGCTCACAAGTTTGCTGCTGCAGACGCAGAGCACAGATTTATTTGGCTATTTCTACATTAAGTAAGGATGAAGATGATCTGCAAATACTGAATAGTTTTCTTTTTTTATATGGCATGAACATAATTTCATCAACAATTTAATCTACAATGTAGATGTCTACATCTGTCCTAGTCATCAAAACTTCCTCTAATCAGTGAAGAGATATGGACACATTTAATCTCAAAGAAGGTGGAAACATAAAAAAGGTTAAATGAATCACACTCTTAAAGAGTGCCCATTTCACTGCCTACAAGATAGGAAACAGAAGAGTTACTCAGAGGTAGATATCAAAGTCCAAAGTTAGGGGAAATTACTATAATTTGTAAGGTCTTACACATTCCTCAACTATGCCCCTGGTTAGGAGATAAGTCTGTGACTCTGCTGTTCTTGCTATCTCTAATGTCTGGAATCAGGATCCCGAATGTCCCAGTCAAACACGTGCAGAGAACAGAAAAGGGAGTACATCTAGTGCAACTCTAACTTCTGAACTTCCTTAACCTTGTATGATCTGGCCCTTGGACTACTCCAGCAGCTTCTGCAAACCTGTTGTTAAATTACACCTGTAGTTCCTCTAAAACAGCTGCATGTACCATAGCCTAGACATTATAAGACCCAGAAGCGCTGCATATATTAGCATCAGCTATGTTTTTATTTACTGAGATTGATCTAGTTATGAAAGAAGGATCTACTGGGTTTCTTCTCCAGCTCAGCTCAGTTCCTTCCACAACAAACTGAAAATGCCTTTAAATCCCCTCCAGAACTACCACTTTCCTTTTGACTAATGACCACTACAGAGCCCAGGGATACACTGCAATATGCCCCTCCCTGCACTCCTTTCCAAATGATCAATAATGCTTCAGATTTGAGATTGATCTTTCTGAAGAGTAAGAAGCTGAGAGAACAAGTCCTTACGCAGCTGAGCTGCTGTTCTCTCCTTCTCTGCCTCTGCTTGAAGTTGGCCAAAGTTGCGGTTTCTCATCTCTGTCATCATGCGTTGAGCTTCAGCCAGTTCTTTGGCAGCATCCCCCAAGGGCAAGTTGTTACTGTCTGCATTTGTACCATCTATTTGTTCCAAGAGCACTGAAAAAAGCATTGTCAAAGTCAAAGAGAGGACGCACTCAAGCCTACGCAAAAGACACAAATGACAGGGCCTGTCTCTTTTCTGAAAAAGACATGCCTATTCCTGAATTCCTTCATGAAGCAGATCTATTTCGCATTAATTGTGTTAAGCTATTGTGTTAAGTATCTCATGACGTACAACCAGAGCTAGTAAGATGGCATCAGGCTTGAAATCTGTCCCAAATGACCAAGTTCATAGCAATAATTTTAGGCTTCTAACTTTAAAGAGCGTATGATAGCAACTCAGGCTAAAGTCAGGATGGTCAATTTGTTGCTCTAAATGTCCCTGTGGTAAAGCTTCTCTGTCCCTATTCACTATATAGGGAAGGTAGGCTGCTAAACTAACATTATATGTTAGATTTCTAATAGGAAGTATGATTTCCACAGCTATGTCTAAATTCTGATTTATGAAGTTGTTTTCTAAGAAAACTTCTCATGCTTAATTAAGAATATTGTACATAAACTGAAAAAATTCCATAAACAAAAACATGTTATGGAGTTAGAAACTATTTTTACCTTGTATATTGTTAACAACTATTTGTATTCGTGAAATCAAATCCTTTCCTTTCTGATGAGTTTGGCCAAAATTATTTAATAATATCTCAGCTGCTTTGTAGTTCATTTCAGCCTAGCAAGGGAAAAAAAACTAATTAGATTAAAAATATCTGGATACAGCATGCCAATATGTAGTCAAGAGATGTGTATTTTAAAATTGATTTGGTAAGTCACCTTTTCCTGGAGAGCATTTATGTCATGATTTAGGTTAATGAATTCTGTCTCCAACTCATCTACCTTTGAACCCTGATTACGAACAACAGAACGGTAATTGTTCAATAAGACCTGAAAAGAAAGAAAAAACACCACAAAACCAAACAATAAATCACCCATACACAGGAGCCAAAAAGCAAAAATTCACTGTGTTAGATTTTTTCCCAAGGTAAATAAAAGCAGTATTACTGAGATAAAGGCTGACCAATTGCTGGCCAAAACCTGAGCTTTTTTATCTTTCAGTAGATATGCAACTGCTATTCCAGCCAAAGACAATTTTTTTTTAGAATGAATTTTGGTATAGGCAATTGGAATATTGGGGATTTTCAGTAATGCAGAGACAAAAAGTCCTGGAAAAAGAGCTACAGGGAAACTTCAAAGATATAGCTTTCCAGGTGAGCAGGCCTCAGAAAAAGCAGAGAAACCGATTCTCTTTCAGAGCTTGACATGGAAACAATAGCTGTCTTCTAACAGGTGAAGCCCAGTGCTGTCAGCATCCGGTATTGGAAATCAAAAGTTGATGTATGTTTCCTTGCAAGCAGAAAAAAGGGTGGAATAAGTTCCTAGGTTCAGCTCATATCTGCTTAATCTGAAATCCACTTTTCCATTTATATGTGCCTACCTTTAAGTCCTTGATGCGTGTTTCCAGATGTCTCAGCTGCTCCAGTGTGTGGCTACTCACATGGACGTTTTGCAGCTGAGACTTAATCAGCTGAAGCTCGTCACCCATTGTGCTCAGATCCTTCAGCAGTGTAATCACACAGCTATCACAAGCTGGACGGAGCACGAGCAAAGGAAAACAATACGTATTATTGATATTTGGTGCAGAGAACGTTTCACTGAGTACGTAAATAATAATAATAATAATAATAATAATAATAATAATAATAATAATAATAATAATAATAATAATAATAATAATAATAGTAATAATAATAATAATAATAATAATAGAGATGCAGTGGAACACTTTGATGTGTGACTGCTTGTCACCTGGTGCAGCCTGAAGAACTAAGGCAACAACAAAGCCCAGAGTATTAAGGAGAGTGACCAAAGCCAGAAATAAGGAGGAGGTCCCATTTACATCTGCCTAGCTGACCATCTCTTAACATTTTTCAAAGTGTTTGCTTGAATGTTTGCTTTTAAAAGATTCATTACAGGACACCTCCACTCCTTTTCAAGCTCTGTCACCCTTGAAAGAGTCATCAGCATGTATTCAAAGCCAGCAGAAGGCAATCTAAGTGCAGTTCTACTTTTTGTTACTTACAGTCACAGTCTTCATTGGGATCCACATCTTTTGGTTCGTTATTGAAACATTCTGAAATCACAAGACTGTCATCAGTAACCAAAGTTTTCTTATGGAAACACTTGTACTGCATTTTTGCCCTCACTTTTCATGGTTGGCAGCGATTAAAACACAGTGCTGCCCTTTCGTCGACCCATACCCACTCTGAACAAGCCGAAATGCCCAGAAGGCTTGAGCATGCCAAAAACATTCAGCTCCCACTTATGCCTTGCTGAGATCGACACCTTTTCCATCCCTCAAAGGAAACTGACTGTAACTCCCCCAATACATGCCACTTGGGTAGCGGCAGGAGGCTCTCTTACATCAAGTGTGCTGAATGTATTGCTAGAATTTGCCTAGAATAATACCACTGGGATTGGAGCCAAGACTGTGTTGTTACAGTATTTTACCCACGCCATAGGTTCAGACCCCTTTATCTACTTTAGCATCCACTTTCAAACCACAGATTCTGATCCCCCAAAGAACTGATGTCTTACCCACAAAGAACTGAGAAATGTTTATGGCCTTCCTTCATACCTGCCACAGTTTGCAAGATTAAGGGATTAATCAAGCCTGGGAGAAATCCACAGTGTGTGCACAGAAGGAGGCATTGTATGTAACACAAGGCACGGAGCCTGGACCACAGGTACAGGTCATATATGATGAACACTCCCTTCAGACTTTCCAACAGGCTAGAACAAGTGACTACCTGTCCAGCGTGCTGTTTTGGTTTGTTTGTTTTGCAAATCCCGTTATAAGCAGCTTAACACTCTTTAGGTGCACATGGGATTGTGACATCTTGGGATCCTAACTTCCAGGAGGCAGAAGAGGAACTGGGTCCTAAAAATGCCATCGTGTAGGACAAGAACCTCCTGGTCTGGATGCCCAAGTCACCTTTACAGGCTTGGTCCTACTGCCTAACTCATCTCCTCTTAAAGATGAAAAGGGCTGTGCATGTCTTTTACACTGAAGGAAAAGGGTCTAAGCTGCTGCTGTCAAGAGTCAACAACAGCTTGCAACTGTGAGAGGTTACAGTGACAAAATTGGACCTGAACTTTAACAGCAGCATGAAACAGCCTGGAATAAACTGCCTAGCTGTGCCATTTCCTTTGGCACTTGTACATTAAGTCATCAGGAAGTTAAATGGGATTGGTAGCGAGTGCTGCTGCCAAAAGGACACAAGTCACAAAGAATATATTTGTAAGAGCATGAAGGAAATTATTCCGAAATTCAAATACCCATACCCAGAGTTCTGCTGTTGTATAATTCAGCTAACACGAGGCACATTTCAGCTGTGGCTGTGAAGTACCAATTAAATAAAACTATTATTGCAGCTTGTTCACAAACAACATCCACCAAGAAATGGTGGAATGTAAAAGTCTGGCCAAGTGCCGAACATCACGCACAAGAAACCTGCTAGAACATGCTGTGCTGATGATCACACAGGGTTTTATTCCTAATGGGGAGAAAGAGGCGGCTGATCAGAATATATAGTTGGAGACAAACCGAAAACAGGCTGGCTTGTTGAATTTTGCCCTACGGATTAGTTTGTCCTAGCAAACTCTTGCTTCAAAACGAAAGGAATGACAAAACATCAAACACTGCTTGGATCTGTTCCACACAAGGTATAAATATAATAAAGATGTATTACTTCAGTGATGAAATATGAAAGGAGAACCACCTAGAAAAACTGCACCAGCTGCCAAGAACCGCTCACATCCCTTGCTGGTTTTCTAATTTCTATGACCAAGGAAAGATAAGGTGATCCCTGGCAGCCAACTGAATGCAGTATGAAGAGCAGTGCAGAGAAATGAAGAGCATGGAAATATTAGGGGTTATTAGTTTGACACTTCACTAACACCTGAGGAGGAAAAGCTGCATACAGGGAAAGGAAAGTGTAATTGTATTGGGGAAGGAAGATATGCAAGAATCAAGGTCCTTTTCAGGAGCACTGGCCTACATGTTTCTGAATAGAAATGACTGTCCCAAGGCATTGAAGTGAATTGAGGTAAAGACAGTCTGAGCAATGTAGGCTCAGGCCCTTTACTTCAGAATTACAATAGATAAAGCAAACATACGTCAGTGGCGTAATATTCTTATGAGAGCATACTAGTCGTGCGGTGCGTGTGTGACTGATAACAGGAAAATCACAGATGTCTTATACAGCAGAACGGTCTATGGCAGGATTTGTAAAGCAACCTCCTAAGTCCTAAAGTCCACCATAAACATGGTTAGGTTGGATACCTAAGGTGGCAGGGCCTGATGTAGACTCTGAAGATGTCACTGATCTGTCCCAAATACATTTTAAAAAGGCATATCAAGACGGCTGAGTTTCATAAGTCCATGACACAGGCTGGCGAGATATGACTTAACCACGGCAGAAGAAGAACTGTAATGCGTTTAAAAACATACCCGTGAAACAAAACATAATAAACCAAAATAAAATTGGTAGTATTTATGAAGGGAAATACATGATAAAATGGCTTACAAGGGTGAATTCAATTACTCAGGGCAGCCCTTGTATTACCATGGTGTGACGTTCTAGAAAACATTTTTTTTTTTAAAAAATTATCTACATTTCCAGTAAATTTTTTTGTTTCAATTGATCTAAGTACCTTCCCTCTCTGCTTCCCAGAGAGGAAACAATGCTTCCTTCCACATCCATAGGCCCTCACGTACCTCCAGTCAGACGGTCACAGCTAGCCAGCTGCCCATTATTGTTACAATTGCATTTCTGACAGTAGCCTCCATATTTTTGTGGATTTCCAAAATATCCTGGAGCGCAGCTAGATAAAGAGATACAAATAATTTTTATTAAATATTTGAAGCTACTTTTGTGAAGTATACTTTCCTTTGACAAAAAAATACCCAGTTATTCTCCTGAAGAAACTTTCAAGAACTTTTGATTTCGTGTCTTGACTTAGACAAAAAGACTGTATTTTTGGTTTACAGTATCTTCTGCACTATGCTAAAAATATCTTTCCAACTACTGCAGAATTTTTTTCTAAAAATAAAAGAACTCCCACAATGCTCATATAGGAATAATTCACTTAATCTGAAAAAAATACAACCACACGGGTACATACATAAAGAGGTTGCCAAGGCTTAACCCAGCAAACCACACCATTTCTGCTGGTCTGTGATCCCAGCAGAAAACACATATTAAGGAGGATCATACTGCAAGCACATGTCAAGATTTCAAACAGCAATGGCACTGAATGGCATTATCACCCTTCTGCTGGGTGGTACCTCCTCTTGCCATCTGCCAGCAAAGCAGTTGGTGTGAGTGACCCCTAAATATTTTATAGCTGAAATGTACTGTCCAAACTGGCTAGCCAATATTCCTAGAAGTCACTCTGTTGTAAAACCTATAGGGGTGGTAATGCATAATCAAAAAGCCATGATGAGTAGCTGAGGTATAGCTAGGTCTGGAAGAGAACATCTGTCTGTAATGTGAAAGGTGACGGTCTTGAAACACGAGAGAATGGACTACTGGCGGTACTGTCTTCAGGTGAGACATCATGACATATCAGACTCAAGTTTCCAAACCACACAACACCACTCCATTATGTTTAAATTCTCCCTGGATTTGAAACTCAGGGAAATTGTTTCGTCTGCCTGCCTGAAACTGCCATGCTCTACCTCTCGTGCTTTGCCAAACCACTGCAATGTTCCAGCAAAAGAGACAGCTTCAGCATTGTGTTTACATGTTCCACCTGTGGAGCACATCAGAATGATTTGGGGTGAAGGGTATGGCATTAAACGTGACCTGGTTGCTGTTGGTTAACTATGAACGCTGAAGCACTATCAGGTACGTTGGAGGGAACGGGAAAATGTTTTCAACTGGAAAAGGGATGAAGTGGGAGTCCTAGTTTCAGCTGAGAGAGTTAATTTTCTTCACAGCAGCCAGTGTGGGGCTGTGTTTGGGTCTGTGCTGGAAGCAGCGCTGATAGTGCAGAGATGGTTTTGCTGTTGCTGAGCAATGCTCACACAGAGCCAAGGCCTTTGCTGCTTCTCGCACCGCCCCGCCGGCGGGATGGCTGGGGGTGTGCGGGGAGTTGGGGGGGGACAGACAGGGCAGCTGACCCCAACTGACCAAAGCGACATTCCGTACCATATGACGTCATGCTCGGTTTGTAAGAGGCTGGGGGAAGAGGAAGGGGGGGCAGCGGCGTTGGGAGTGATGGCGTTTGTCTTCCCAAGTCACCATTACGCGTGACGGAGCCCTGCTGCCCTGGGGATGGCTGAACCCCTGCCTGCCATGGGGAGTGGGGAATGAATTCCTTGTTTTGCTTTGCTTGTGCACGTGGCTTTTGCTTCACTGATTAAACTCTTGTACCTGAACCCACGAGTTTTCTCACTTTCACTCTTCCAATTCTCTCCCCCTTTGCAATGAGGGGAACTGAGCGAGCGTCTGCGTGGTGCTGGGGTAAAACCACAGCAGTGGGAGTCGTTATTATCGGAAAGAGTACAGAAGGCAAGGCACAGGGCACTTAGGCAAGGACACTGATGCTTGGTAAAAACTGTGCAGTCACTAAATAGTCCATGGAGAATTGTTTACGTTTCTTCAGGAAGTGTTAGGTTTGTATCTAGAGTTACACTATAGCCTCACACTATACCAGCTATTTATATCAACAGATACTCCTTAAATGTGTGCACACTATCCATATGCATACATCCATAGAGTAGGCAACAGAGAAATACCTCCTTTTATGGTGCATCTCAAAAACCTTGGTTTTGAGAAACAAGTCACTTACCGCTCACAACGAACTCCGGTGTAGCCTTCTTTGCAGAGACACTGAATTTCTTCACCATGTGCCACACAGCCAGTTGCAAATCTTTGAGAAGAAGCAAAAATAATATTGTTAGCACATCTTCAAATAGGTTTTACACTCTAGAGGCTAAGCTCAGTTAAATGATGTCCAGATTAAAAAGTTCTTATACTACCAAATTACTGCTCAGCTAATTTAATTGCCTCTAGCTACATTGCTGTTACTAATTCTTTGAAGTTTCATATTTTTCATCCAAATTCTTGCCTTAGACTAAAAAAACTAATTTCCTGATTCTCTGGACTGAGGATAATAGTTCACTACCCAAAGGAATGCTTAAAATAAACTTTAATAGTGATGTTGCAAAATGAAACAAGTCTGGGTAGCTATTTTGTCTTACTAGGCAAGAATCAATAGCCTGTGCTAGACAACATTTCCTCCTGTTTGGATAGTGCTTTTTTGGTTTGGTTTTGTTTTTTTTAATGGATGGAAACATTAGAGGATATTTTTATGTAGCTAATATTGTTTGTTTGTTTGTTTTAACCAAGGCAGGATGGAATTGTGCACCATTTTGGGGAGCTCTAGAATATATCTGGTTAACACAATGAATAATTTTGTCTGCTTTTTCTAGCAGACTCGTCTAGATTCAAATTTCTCTGGGGAGGAATACCATTTTTTTGACTGATGTTTGGGAAGGAGAAGGCAGGAAGTGAAGCAGGGATAGGCCATGTTTGCTATTTCCATTTTTTAATCTATGAACAGTTGGATAAAGCAAGTCTGTGTATTAAGACAGATGTCTGCAGTAAGAATTACATATAATTTGACTAGGTGGAAAATTGTCAACTCCAATAATGCCAGGTGGGGTGCATTTCCTATGTCAGGAATGGTATTTACCACCTTGGTGTGCAGCTATGAAACTGCACAGGTTTGTGGTCTCCCTAGGTACTTCAGCACTCTTAGAGCAAAAGATAAGTGAAAATGTGTTCAGTCAGCCTCTAGGCAAGCACCTGCAGAAGAGGCTGGTGCTGTCAAAACCAGATCTATCAGAGAGTTCTCTGATAAATGAAAAACCTGTCTGTTGTCTGCTAGTGTAAATCTCTTACTTAAGGCTACTTGGTGTTTGCTAATGCACCTGGCAAATATTATGTGGTGCCTTTAGCAATTTATAGCTTTTTTTTTTTTTTCAAATATTTGGGTTTTATTTAACACATTTCACATTTGAGAACTGATCAATAGTGACAAACAGTGTGGCTAAACATAGCATGCATTTAAAATGCAATTTACTGCCCAATTTTAAAAGCCTGGCAACTTCATTAGATCCAAGGAAATTTAATTTTTTCTAGCTCCATACGTTCGTACTTCAAATGGAGCTTCCACCTGAGGAGCAACTGTACGCTTTCAGAAATCTGGATACTTGCTCAAGAGCTTCAATATTTTTATATTATTTTTGCATCTTACTAAATTTTCTGAATTCATATAAAAGGCTTATTTCATTGTTGTCACTTACCTCCCAGCCAAAGTTACAGTGTTAGACATGAGACTAAAGATAACTTAAATCTTACATTTCAGTAAACTAGAAAGATTCTGGATATGCCCAAAAAGGGGAAAGGACTTCCATCCTGTTTTTCTCAGGACGAAGGTGTTACTGGCAATTTTGTACATAAGCCCATTACAACTGCCTGGGGCTCCCCCCAGGCGATGAGCATTGTGCCTTTGTGGTGCTGGAACTGGGTAAGAATGGGAATACCCAGCTTGTTAAAAGAGAGAATGCTGTGAGACAGAGCACCAAGTTACCACTGGTCTAACATACCTCAAGTGGGTCTGAGGCCCCACCACATTGGGTAATATGAGAACACTGAAAAATATCATTATTCTCCTACTGTAGAAGAGGTTTGGGTTGAGTCATTTGTTTAGTTTTGATCTCTGGGTGTTTTTTGGGGCTTTTTGTTTGTTTGTTTGTTTGTTTTTCTTTTTCCCCTCCTCTTTACCCTCTGCTTGACTACTCATGACCTTTCACAGTACCTGTTTGTATAAGGGCAAGGGCACACCCGACAGGAACCTTGAGTGGCATCTCCAAAATAACCATCTTTACAGCGCTCGCATTTGTCCCCAGCAGTATTATACTGACAGTTCTTAAAAAGGAAACAAGCAAGACAGTTAACAGTGCTTACCACTCAATATGGCTTTGTTATTATTTTAAAAAAAATATTGTAGTGAATCTACTCAGAGGATACGTTCTTTTCCTTCCACATAATCAAGCACTTATTGTCAAACTGCCTTCACAACCAGGATAGATTGATTCCAGTCATTCTCTAATTGTAGAAAGCACCATTTGCTCTACTATTGTGGGAGAGCAACAGATAAATAAGCAGCATTAAATGAATTTTTAAAGAAATTCAGTCGGATACGTAGTTTGTTAAGGAACGTTCCATTAATGCACTGTCTATGTCTTGATATTTCAATTAAAAATCACTATGTTTAAATGACATTTTAAATTTTGCGTCTTAACACTAATTAGAAGGCAGATATGATTTAGAAGCATGCAATTAACGGAGCCCAAGTACATTCTTAAAAAAAAATCCCATTAAATTAATATGAAAAGTATTTCTCTTAGTACATTCAGACCAGAATTGAATTTCATGTACTTTCTCCAGTGTATATTTGATTCGTATTTATCTGGGGTGACTGAAATAAATAATGAAAAGCAAAGGCTGGGAAAACAATTGAAACTCACACAGCTGATCCACTTTTTCCAAGATAAAATTGTTGCGAATTATATCTTATTTTAGAAACATTCTTATTCCTGGAGCTAATTGTCACACACATTTATACATTGCAGGGAGAGGACAGAATCATAGAATCATAGAATCACTAAGGTCGGAAAGGACCTCCGAGATCATCAAGTCCAACCATCAACCTAACACCACCATGCCTACTAGATCATGTCTTGGAGTGCCATGTCTACGCGCTTTTTGAATGTCTCCAGGGACGGCGATTCAACAACTTCCCTGGGCAGTCCATTCCAATACCTCACTACTCTTTCCATGAAGTTTTTCCTAATATCCAACCTAAACCTCCCCTGATGCAACTTCAGGCCATTCCCTCTTGTCCTGTCACTTGCTACTTGGGAGAAGAGACTGACACCCTCCTCACTACAACTTCCTTTCAGGTAGTTGTAGAGAGCAATCAGGTCTCCCCTCAGCCTCCTCTTCTCCAGGCTGAACAACCCCAGTTCCCTCAGTCGCTCCTCATAAGATTTGTTTTCCAGCCCCTTCACCAGTTTTTGATCAGGTTGGTCAAGCAGGACCTGCTCTTGATGAATCCAAATGAGCAAGTTGCTTTTACGTTACCTAAAGCAATGCTAATTTAAAATAGAAGTTGTTCAAATACACTTTTGAGCAGCCATAAAAAGTCAATATGACCAACACTCAAGAGGCATTAAAGCTCCCAAGTTCTAAAACTGTTTTCTTCAATGTTAGACAGGCTGATGCAGTGTCCCACAGAGCTGAAGGTGTGTACTAGTGAAGAGAAAGGTGGAAAAAGAAAGTGGGAAATTGGCTGGAAGCAGTCACTGAGCAAACAGCACTTCCATTTCAGGTACCTCGATGGCTCAGGGCTGTGGTTGAAGGCCCTGGTACCATGACTTGCAGTAGAAAGGCATTTTTCCCTACAAATGAGAAACAGTTCTGTTTCTCCCATTCCTTTTATACACCATTCTCCACATTTCTTCATACTCAGATTCCCTCAAGGACACCAACAGTCCTTCCTTCAGCCTCTGCATGTAGTAACCTCTAACTTGTTTTTGTTTTGGTTAAAGAACTAAATTTGTGGCTCACTTGAGAAAGGTTCTGGGAAAGAACAGGAAAAACTCCAGTTTATACTTTAACTAGAGGAAGTTAAAGTAATATGAAGACACTATGTGAAAGGAACCATTTTAAAAGGCAGCCTCTATGCAGCTGATGCATAAATTCCTCAAAAAACTCACAGAAAATTCAGACTGTTTCTGAATAATTACTGATAATCCCACAGAATAAATTAAATTGCAAAAGGAGTGAAAGTGAGGTATTTAAAAATGCTGGTGTTGGTTTGATCTTGGAACAACCTCCCCCTCGGTGCCCAGGTTTCTCTCTTGGCTTTTGTTTTGCTCCCTCTGTCTACAGAAACTGAAGAAATTCCATAGCTGCCAAAGAAAGTTTAAGATATTTGACATATAAGCCACTCTGAATGTGCCATGCTGATCCTTTTGCTACGTGGTGTAGAAGGACTGGAGAACATAACCCAGTGCTCCCAAGGCACAGTGGAATGAAGCCAGCACAGCAACTCCCTTCTGGCTCCTTCTTCAAGTTGCACAGGGACAGTGATATCCATGGAGTCACAGCATCTCCAAACTGTCCAGTATTAAAAATGCTGTAGGAAAACTCTCAGCTGACTCCATATGCACCCATATGGTACAAGGAAGCCAGAGTACAATGTGTCATGGCCTTAACAGAAATACCTCGGTACATGAGGTTATGTGACATGACACAACACGTCATGGGATGAGCAAGTCTCAGCACCACGCTGCTGCTGAGGGAACGTGCCTTTCAGGAGGAAGGGCAGGGACCACAAGGACATAAAGCCTGATTAATAGCAGAGGGACAGCTTTTCCCTACACCTGAGAATCAGTTCTTCTGTCTCTTCTCCATCTCCTCCTACAGTCCATTCTCCTTCACTTCCAGCAGCGCAGCGTTGCACCCCTCTCCTTTCACCAGCGCCCAGTGGGATAGTTACTGCCTGAGCTGGGGATGATTGCACTGCTGCCGCAGAGGAAAGAGTCATCCTGGGCTTAGCCTTACAAAGTCTTCTCTGGAGACTATCTCTGGAGACTAGAGATGCCGACATACGAAGGTACTGGGGTCCAGTGCTCCAGGTGAGGAGCAGAAAGAAGGCCAAGTGAGCAACCTTTGCACTTTGGGTATCAAACTTGGTGACTCTGCATTGGGAAGCCTCCTTGTCTCCTCTGCAGTGCTACAGGTCTTTGTCCCATGGCTCCTCTACAGAGAGACAAACCTGCTCCTTATGAGGTGGAGGATCGTGATGGAAATACAGGCCCTCTGGGCTTTCCTCTTTCACCACATTGTCCTGGATGACTTTGCTTGCCCCAAATTTTGTCCCAGGGCCAAGTGTTGATTTAGCTCTATCTATCTGAAAGTTAATCCAGCTGTGGGAAGGAGAGGACAAAGAAAAACCTAAATCATGTACTCCATAAGGTAAAAGTGAAAATTGCATTTTTTTTCTTTATAAGTTTCATCTGAAGTAAAGCTTCCTCATTTTTATAGCTCTACTGCAGCACTTTCCTGTCACAGCCTGCCCTGCTTCTCCAAAGCAGCAGCCTGTAAGTCATCCCCTAGAATGTGCTGAATTGGTTTATAGTTTCCATTAAAGCAAGAGGGTTGGTTGAGATGAAGTCGGGGGGAATGACATAACGCGCAGGAATGCACCGCAGGCAGAACGGATGCAGCACGAACAAGGAAGAAATAACACAGAAGACGGACCATGAAAGATGTTGGCAAG
This sequence comes from Psophia crepitans, assembly GCA_013399095.1. NCBI lineage: Eukaryota > Metazoa > Chordata > Aves > Gruiformes > Psophiidae > Psophia > Psophia crepitans. Next base: position 101,918 of record VWZZ01008236.1, read on the forward strand.
GTTCTTGTTTACACAGTAGAGTGAAAAATTAGTGAAAAGGTTTGAAGCGGGAATTTTTCAGAACAAACTGTTCAGAGAAGCATCACGGACAGAATGGAGAAGCAGACTCTGCCAAATGTCACACGTCCATTGCTGTTAGAGCTGATCCTCTCCCACTGGGCTGCTTTGGGTTTTAAACAGGGTGCCAGGGAGCAAACCCTGCCCCCCTATATCTTCCCTAACAGCTGAAATTTTGTAATTAATCTCACTTTTATCCCCTTTATCTCATTTTATTTATTCCAATATTTTTTAATCCATCTATCTGTAGATTAAGATTCGTGGAGATTTACTGATGCTGACTAAACAAGAGACTCTGCAAAGGTTATGCTAGCGTGAATGTGCTGTTTGTCAGCATTGGCAAACCCCAGCATTTATGTATGAAACTAAGGACTGCATATGCCAGGATAAGACCCGTATTTGTTATAAATAGCTGCAAACACTTACATATGTGTCAATTTGGTGACATTTTGTACAATGAACTAACAAAAATTATGGGGGAAAAAAAAAATAAAAACAAGGATGCAAATTATTCTAATCACCCACAGTTATGTTAAAAGTACATGTAAGTGTACACAGCTTACACTCACTACCAGTACAAGATGTAGAGAATGAGGAATGCAAGGATTATTTTTAGTTGCTTGGAATTTAATAATACTGTATAGTCCAAACTGCAATACAGTAAATGGTTTTTTTTTTTCTCCTTTTTTTCCAACTCATTTCTTCAATGTTAGTAGTTACTTACAATACATTTTCCAGTATAATCTTGACATCTATTTGAATTTCCATTGCAGTTGCAGGAGACACAGTGTCCTTTATTCTCACGATAAAATCCAAGGCCACATTCCTAGACAGTGAGCAGAGAGGGGGGAAAAAAAGTGAGTGTTGGTATTTCACAGGTTACAGAAAGCAGGTTTTGAAATTGTTTGCCATTTCCAAGGAGTAGTGGAGGTGTACATTTCCTTGTAAGCTCTTCTAAGCCCATATTGCTGTCTAAATCACAAGTATTTTAACACCGTGAATAGGAATGAATGGAGCTGAAGAAGTTTCATCGGAACCCTGTGCTCTACACTTTGTGCTAGTGGGGATTTCATCATTTTGACTCTAACCTCTGAGCAAAACACATTTCCTGTGGCTATGTACAAAGGCATAAAATCTGACTTTTAAACCACAGAAAAAGATTTTAATATAGATTCACACTACAGTGTTCTCAAAGAAGAACATATTAGCTAGTGGTTATATGAAATCTTGATATTGACTGCAGTGTATTCCTTGGAAACCCCTTTAATGAGATATCTTTTACAATAATTCATCATGACTTCCACAATAAGTCTATCTAGAACTATAGAAAGCCATGCTTAGATGGAGCTAGGTGATATAACAAAACACACAGCAATCTAATTTCTAAGTACAGGCTTGCCCTGGAGACCCAGGAAGCATGAGAAGAATGTTCAGCTATTTGAGGGCACCAGACCAGGAGCACAGCCTGTCAGATTAAAGTTGGGTTTAAATAGGGAGAGCTGAACCAGAAGAACATTAAGGCTGAAGGAAGAGACATGACTACAGCAGGAAGATAGTAACTGATATGTTAAAACCAGGTTCTTGCTTGGCAGAGGCAGGGAAAGCACAAGGTTTAGACAAGGTACAAGGAATTCCTCCTGGGCATGACCAGACCAATTCAAAAATTCATGCCCACCTTCTCTGCTCAGCATCCTCCTGGCACACCAACCAAACCAGAAATGACCGGACATAAGTCTATCCCTTCTACTCCCTAGCTCCTTTTCAGCACAAGCTGGTGTGCAGGGAAGATCAGAGGCTGTACAGAAGCGGGGAGAAAGCTGTGCTCCCCATGAAGCCAACACCTACCAGGTTCCTGCCTCCGGCAATGTACTTCTGCACTGTACCGACACCTCGCCTCTGTCTCACGGTTAGGGGCTGGTCCCAACGACATCCAGAAAAGAAGTGACGGTTGAACTTTAAAGCCATAAATCTTTTCTCGCAGCCCTTACACCACTAAGACTGATGGGACTAATCTGAAGAGCAAAGGGTTTGTGGAACTCAAATCATGTTCCAGTGGCTTGAGGTGTAAATATTTATGCATGGGCAGGATTAACCAGTGAATTTATTCAGCATGTAACTACCAGAGGAAAAAAAAAAATCACCTCTCCCAAAGCAGATCCCAAAGGGAATACTGAATTACTGCTGTTTAAATAGCAGTTGCTAGTGGCACCTTTGCCTTCTATACATATGGGATAAATGGAAAAAAGAGAAAAGAAAAAAAAGTATGCAGAATACTAATATCATCAACAGCTTTTAATACTGACTTCTGTGAGAGCAAGGACTGAATTTAGAATAGGCACTTGAAATTTTTCAGATACATTTTTAAAAGGATGACTATGTTCCTTGAACAACAGGGAGCCAATATAAACAGCTTCTGAAGAAACTGGGGCCTGAAATACATTAAACAGTACGACTAAGTAAAATATAGGCTCTAATGCATATAAATGTTATTTACTGAAAAATCTCTTTTTGGAGAGCAAAATGAATCACTCATTTTAAAAATACATCCAAATGCATTTGGAAACAAAAATCTATGCAACCTTTTGTTTTTCTACTTATGCTGTCCTTAAAACAACACATTTGGAGTACATGGGCACTTTGTTTTTGAAGCAGCGTTTGTGATACTGAGAAATTGATTCCATGCGAAGATAAAGCTCTAGACACTTTCTAGTCCTCAGTTCAGGCTGATTGTTTTCAAGTAAACAGCAATTTAAAAGAAACTCCTTGCACACGCTTTTGTTAGCAAAGTACTTTGAGATATAAGAAGATTATCCTTGTTATTACTTTTATATTAAGTAATGTATAAGTTGTTATCAAATTAGTTCATTTAAAAACAAAGACAAAGAAGGAAGCAACCGAGGAAGAGAAAATGAACAAATTACCTGTCTCGGGTAAAAATTGTTTTGAACTTGTTGCTGCTGACTCCCCTCCTGAAGGTGAGGATAGAATAGCCTCTGTTGCATATCTTCGGCCAAGCAACGCCCCAGGGCTACCAATGTGACAACCAGCCACCCTGCACCCCTCGGCCTCTGCGCTCGGGCCATGGTTTTACTTTAGCTCCGCCGCGAACGCACGCCGCTATCCTTTCAGCGCTCGCCCGTTCTCTTATACTCGCCCTTCTTCTCCAGCTTCTGACTCAGATTAATGAGGCTCTGTGCTGTGATGGGCCCCACCTTTAAACTTTATACGTGAGTCAAGTTGTACGGCACACATTACCGTTCCTGAGGTTAACAAGTAACCCCGCGGTTCCTGTAGCTGGATATATACCTAAGTCGGGGTGTGGCAGGCATCACCTCCTCCCCACCTACGGCAGCCAGACAGGGCTAGGTGATTAAAGCAGTAAATCACTGCCTGAGTAACGCTGCATAAACATACGGGGCTTACGAACTACCCAGGCGAGCGTCTTGATCACTTCCTCTGGGCACGTATTTCCACCAGGTTATATAAAAAGCTGCAACAGCTTAGTTTATCGAGGCAGTGTGTTGAAAGCGACAGGGTGGCAGTAGGAATTTCAGTCCGTGCTCATCAATTTGTGTGTGGCACAGAACATCAAATACGTGAAAAAAAATCAGTTTCTAGAAATATTTCCAAAATGGTATTTGACAGAAGATGAATAGCTGCCCTGAGCAGTGGATGCACGCGTGAGACATAAGCCAGCCATAAATGTTGTTTGGTTCAGTTTCTCTGCAGCTGCTCCAGTCTAGATATTAGTCTTTCATCCTCCTTTCAAAAACATTTGCAAGGTTAGTACAGCAATTCCTGCTTTATGGTAACCCTCAGCCATTTTCTGAGACAATAATTCCTCATATTTTGTGCACTTTGTACACTGCTTATCTCTCCAGTATTTTATTCTGCTGCCTGGGGTGCTTACACATGGGAACAGTCAATCTCTAAGCTGAGCAAAGTGACAACCAGAAGAATTACAGCTACAGGCCCAGCATCAGGGGCAGGATATACAACTGGAGCTAAGATTTCACCATTCTTCAAGTAACAGCGTTACTTTGCAATGTTGACATTATCTTTCATAAAAATATCTCTAAATATATTTTTTGCAAAGGTGTTAACTTCAGCTTTCCAATATTTTATTATAAAACTAGGAAAAATGTTAGTTACTATGAAGATAGGAAAGTATCCAGAATTATCTAGGTTCAGGTTACTTCCCTTGGACCTTGTCATGCATTTCTCTGATAAAATAAGGAAACTTGTCCACGTGTAGGGTCTCACAGACTGTGACCAAGCCAGCTCTGACCTTCCCTCCGTTAAAGTCAGTATTGACTGCGGTTATTCAGCCTCTCCTAGGACATCACCAACGAATGCCTCATTATAGTGCCTTACACATGTAAAATGACATTCACAGTTCCGCAAAAGCAATCATGAGTAGAATAACCCTACAGTGCTTCTTAGACAGTGAAAGTATTTGAACCATTGAAAGCTTACAAGAAGCACGTTTAATCACCTTAATAACTAGCCTGTTCCTCTAACTAAACCAGTAAGTATAGCTGTAGGCAAGACAGAAGATAATGGTACCGTATGGAGGCAAACGCTTCCTACCTGACATGAGTCACCAGCGTACTCCGGAGGGCAGGAGCATGTCTCTACACTGTACGCAACACTGCCACTTCCTGCGGTGGTGGCTTCTTCCAGACCAACCTCACCAAGGGTTAAACGTTGAGTCTCGGTGAAGTAAAGGCCTCTGATGTGTAAACCATCTAGTCTAGACAGGATTATCATCAGTTCTTCTCTGGATACAAGGTTGTTGTTGCTGGCGTGCCTGAAGTTTCCCTGCATGTTAAGGGTAGAAAATGAGCACAGCCCTGCAGCTCCTTAAAAAAAAACCAACAAACTAGCTGCAAAGAAGACAGGATGACAGAAAATGGGAGAAAAACCCCGTGGAACAGACCCCTGTAGTGCCAGTTGGTGTGGGGTAAAATAGAGGTCAGGAAAAGAAATATAATGAATGTAAGCACAGGATAGGTGGAAAACAGAATAACGAGCTTTAAAAGGGATGTACCCTTTACTTTGCCAGGTACATATGGTTTTTGAGGTATCAAAAAGTGAAGAAGCATATAGGTTCTTCTTCAGTCATCCAAATTTCTGTGAGGTATCACCCACCAAACCATAAAAGGGTACAGGAAAATGCTTTTATTTTTTAGAGTAAGCGAAGTCCTAGAAATCCAGTCTTTGAGGGCTGCCTTCATACATTTTCTTGCTGCTAATAGTCACAGCATTATTGAAAATGGAATCTGGCTTGAAGAAATGGGGGGTTTTTTGCCTATATGTAAGACAGAAATAAATAACCCAATCTGACCTTCTCAGCCCATATTTAAGGTAGGACTGATCCCTGCTAAGTTCACCTGCGTGAATGTTAAAATGTTGGATTCTAAACTAGGTAGCTAGGCACCAGGGAAAACAGATAACAGTTCATTCCATCCCTAATAAGTACAGTCTGGGGCTGCAATGAATCATCTTCCATTGATGACTGATTCAGTATTACTCCACTAGCCCTGGGGGGAGGGCTAAGGGCTAAATTGAACAAGATGCCTAACGTAGAGGTGTCAAAATTAGGTGGCATGAACCAGAACCTAGGTTCAATGTGGCAGTAAAGAGACAGAAAAAATGTTGTTTATATTTACAGTCTACAGTATTTAAGTTTACATCCATTCACGTTATCAAGCATTTGGTATTTCTGCACGTACTACCTGCATACTTTTTATGTGCCACCGCGAAGAAGAGGGAAGGCCATTCCACTTTGATTTCTTACCTCAACTAGCTGCACACGGCCATAGTATTGACGGTCAGGCAGTGGATTGTTGGGATCCATATAAACAACTTTCATTTGCTGGCCCTATGCGAGAATGAGGATTTAACATTGCCATTTCACTACTTTTTATGGTAAACTGTTCAGATGCAATAAAATTTGGTGAAGCGCATTAATCCTGTTCTTTGGGGGATAAAACCTAAGTAATACTAAGAAAACAGTATGTCATTTTGTCAGTGAAGCGGTATAGCAAGTACTGTGGTCTACTGTCAGTAGGGTTTTCACTGCTTTTGCCTATTAACAACCTTGCTTTCAAATAAAGCACCAAGAGAATTAAATTAACGCTAAGCAATTTTCACATGAACTAGTTATAACTTTCTGAGTTAAAATGGTTTTATGTTTTCACTCTCCTTTGCATCCTGGTGCATAAAAAACTTTCGATACTACTGCAGTATTTTATGAGGCATATTTCCCAATAAGAATCCTAGAATACTGAACTAGTATTTCTGATGGTCTGAAGAAACAAAATTCCCTTGGGAACTTCAACAAACAATGAAAAGATTTCAATTTTTGCCCTAAAGAGGTTAATTAAACAAATATTAACCTAAAATGCATTTTTACTTCAGTCCCTTGAAGATTTATAATTATGTTTAATTTTATGCAGAAGAAAATTATCACAGAAAATGAGATTAATGACACATAGAATCCAGGGCATATTGTGCAGAGTTGAGGCCATACTTGTTGACAAGTGTGCAAGCCATTAATTATTTTATTTCCACAGGTGCATTTTACAGAGAAAATCCTGTTCTATTTTTTGATTTGTTCTCAAGCCAGTTATGCTTAATAATACGTTACTTTGGCAAGAGAGATAGGTGTGTTGATGGCTTTGAGCAAAACGCAGTAAAAACACTTTTATAGAAATGGAGCAAGCTGTTTAAAAGGTAAGCACACTATAGGAGCAGAGTTTGCCACAGTTGTCAAGTAACAGAAGAAATCATGGTATTGGTATTGCTTGAAAGACAAAATAATATTTCAAAACTTACTGTTAGTTGTACGTCAGGTCTCTTATCCAGAAGAACCATGCCCTCACTAGGTAAGCCAAAAGATTTCACTTGGTAACTTAGGAAGCCACCATATGAAGAAAGCTGTAACAAAATGCACAAGACCAGAGACACTTTACCACACTATTGCTTGACATTAATATAACTTTGTATTCAGGTTTACCCCATCTTCCGACACTGTAAATAATATATTACTCTCTGTTCTTTAGACAAAATATGAAAATATGTGTTGCTGGCAATAGATTACTTTCTATTTTGTTTATGTATCTGACATGACTTTTTGAGCTGTACCTGTTACTACGTTCTCTGGAAGGTTACCTGCTTTGGGTGGTTTTTTTCATACCTGAGATCATGCCATCTGTGGTCATGGAGAAATTACGTGTTCACACGAACAATTGTTCTTCCCCAGACTCTACAGAACAGATCTAGCTCATCAAGAGCAGATGTATGACTGACAATGAAAGTAGTACTGAACCTCATGAATAGACATGGATAAAAAGGAGAAGTCAGACTAAGCATGTTTAAAGGTGGCTTTCTTAGGCCTGCATTTTCTAACCTTACTACAAACATGAAGCTAATCAGAAAATCTTTGCTCCACCTTCTGGAGAACAGGACATCTACTGATATCACCAGCTGCTATCAGCTCTGCTGTAAACACACCATTGCTGTAGGCTGAGCCTGAAACACCACTTCTTTTGGCTCGACTATAGGTGACCACAGGTGACCTCAAAACTAACCAAATACGTACGCTGCTGCCCAAAACAAAGACTTAGGCAAATATATTTGAATCACCTGACCAACAGCTTCCCTGGGTGGTGTGTGAGTGACTCAGTACAAAGCATATTGAGCAGAAAAGAAGCTCCAGGCACAGCCTAGACAGGGTTTGTTCCAAGAAGCACCTAGGAGGAAGGTTTGTGGGTATTGGATGAAATCAGGTGTTTTGCCACAGGTACACTACGTTGTTTTACACTCCTTGCTGTCTGCCCTCATGGCTAACGCTTGGTTTTGACATGGGAAGAACAGCAGCTTTGTTAGGATTTGGTGTTCTGCAGGTAAGCATCAGCCTTCGCTCTACCCCTTCCCATATGAATTACAAACAAAACACAGACATCTTGGTACTAAATTTGTTCCTTTGATCACAGGGCCATAATTAAATGCTATTATCTTTAGCCAACTGCTTTTTCAAAAGCATCATTTGGAACACTGACTATGTTTTGCCAACACAACCAAAACAACCTTGTATATTTATTTTTTTTCAGAAATAAAATTCAAATTAGAGCTAATTTCCTGTTTAACACACATTTTAGGACTGCACCATATGACAGGCTGTTATGTTACTGCTTTTTAAATTATTTTTTTGAAAGGGAAAAATATTGGTGTTGTAAACTGTCCTCTGTATTCTATATGTACAGTATTTATTTTCTAACATTGAGTAGTCTATTAAGCAGAAGGTTAAAATATACCAGAGCAGAAAATGGGGATGATGTGATCTGAATTTCTCAATGTCTGTTAGTTTCTGCACTGCTAAAGATTTTGTATTTGATTCCCTTTTAACTTCATAAACAAAAGAGAGAGAGGAAAGGAAATACACTCTGCTAAATATTAATGTTCCGGTGGAACAGGTTAAAAGGTTTAAGATAATGGAAAACAGTATTTATATCCTCATCATACTGAAAAATATCTGGAGGGATCTTGTTCACATTTTGCAGAAGAGGTGCTAGCACTGGAAGCAGACCAAAAGCTGACATTTTCAGAATGCAATAATGTGAATGACTGGTAAATTTATGAGCTTGTAAAACGAGCAACAAGATAGCGTTTTGGGGGGACTTTCACTACTACAGTATAACCAGTGTTAAAATATACACTTATACACAGTGTACAGTAAAAGCAGGGCCAAAAATAGAACTATTTTATTTACAGTGTTGTCATTGTAATTAAAAGCAAGTCATGGCATGCCTAGCTAGATACCGTGACATGCAACATAGCACTCATAGCATTGTTCTTCATAACTGTGCTTAAAAAGCATTATTGCCTCCTCGGTATTTTGTTATGGGAACAACAAAAGTCCTTTTGGTTCAACATTGTAGTAGATAAAGTGTGCTTTATCGAGAAATTTCTTTGAAAAATGATTTGTAGACATTGAAGCAAGAACCTCTATACCATTAACAACAAGCACCCTAACTAAACGTGCTGTTCAGCTGAAAGATATTTACCTCTGAGCATAGGAGACCAGGGCAAAAAATACCGCTCTAGTCCTTAAAATGGGGACTAAGAGGAACTTCAAAAATTGTAACATCTTTAATGCTCTTGGGTCTATCCCATTTGTTTTCACTTGTGTGAAAAATGCCATCTGAAAAGCCTGTGTGCCCTGCAACTGGCTAGCAACTATTGACTCCGTTGGAGTTGCAAACCGGGAGAACCTGGGGCTCTGAGCCTGCAAGCCACCACTAGCAAAGCCGCTCTGTTCACTGCGATCCGCAGGCTGAAGTGCTGTTAGGTATTGACCGTGAGCAAAAGACTGCTCCTACGCATGAGCAGAAATAGCAGCAAGCAGTTCAAAGAACACGAAGGTTAGGAAAGCAGGTGCTGCTCTTCCCAAGCATCACATCGAAAGCAAAAGGTGGGGTTTTTGCATGCTACTGAGCATATAACCACCCTTTATTCTTTTGGAAATCTGCCCAGGAGGTACTCCAGGGAGGATACTCGGGCATATTAGCAAGCTCTACGTGTTCCAGGTTTCAGAACAGCAGCTGAAGGTACCAGCTCCCTGAACCATAGCTCCTGACCAGGCTGTTCACATGAAGACCTCCCTGGCTCCAAACAAGATGATTAACTCTGTGTTATTGGTTATAATTTTAACACTGTACTCAGACATAAAATGTTGTGATTCCTGGCATGACATGTGAAAGAGAGAAGAATCTCGTGAGGGAAGAGAGAGAAACATATCTAAGAAAAACCATGAAACTCTTTATCAATGATGCTGGCAAAAAATGAATATATGTTATTAAAACAGATGAGCTGGGTGTCATTTACCTTCTCTCCCAGGTAAGACGATGGTGCTTTCCAGTACAAACTATCCACTGAAGTAGGCAGTTCTTGAACATCAGCCACTACACTGTTACTGATTGGATTGAAAGTGACTGGAATGTCAATATTTTCATCCACTGCCTCCAAGCGCCAGTTCCTCATGTCCACAAACTAATGAAAATACATAGAGGAAATAAAGCTTGTCTCATCCTTTATTAAACCTTACCAGCAGCAAGTAATGAAGAGAAATTGTTTAGCCTCTATAATTCCCTTAGCATGAAATTCAACGCCTTCAAAACCAACCTAAGAACTTTGTGCAATGGATGGTGCAAGGACCTCAAAAGACAGTGTAAGTGGGACAGATGTGACAAAGCTACTTGGGACACAGGCATTTGGTTTGTCACCTGCAAACTAAATTCTATCTTCAGCCCCATGAAGATATAACCCTTCTGGAGATGATGAATAATTGTGTACACAAACCCAAGGATATACTCTGGAGGTGCTTTTTTAAGTCCATTCCAAAATCAACCCAAGGATGCTAACCTAAAAGATTGCAGACCTGTTGTGGTATGCTAACTGGGAGGGAGGGGGCATGGCAGGATATTTTGGGGAGGCAGGCAGGCAATCTAGCCTAATATTCTGGCCCTTCTATGCACATTTTGTGTTCATGGCTGTTGTTTCATGAAAGTATACATCCTGTCATTTATCATTATGCTGGGGGAAAGAAATCATAATGCATGTGTGCCAGAACATTCTGGGGTCGGTTGTCCTTGGCTGGCCAGAGCAGTAAAACAAAAAGATAGACATGTTTTCAAAAACAGCCTTTGGTGAGGACAAGTAATCACTAGAGGAAACATTCCCAAAGCAAATGGAAGTTTGCTACTGACTTCACTGAGGGCAGATTTTCATCCTTTGCCTGTAAAATGCCACAATCTGGATTGCATCTAGTCTATGTCTAAGCCTAAACTCAACTCCTCATCCATCATTCTAGGGCTCTGCTTCTCTCTTTTCTTTCTCTGGCATTGTTTCAGGCAGTTGTTGCTGAGTTTGTTGGTGTTTTTTTTTTCCCAATCTCCAGTCATCTTACCATTAGTTTATGCTATTAAAATCTACCTCCTTCTTTTCTCACACTTGATGTCATTTTTTTTGTAGGGAAGGAAGGAAGACAATTTTTACAATCTCTGTAGAATCTGTCTCACATTTCTTAGGTTTCAAAATGCATCTATGATATAGACATGTAAAATGATACATGCTTATCAAAGCATCTTAAAGGAAACCATTGACTTTAATGATGAACTAGTGTCTAAAGATAAAGCAACAGAAGGCCAGTTCAACTTCAGTCCAATTAGTGATTTGTAAACAGGTGAAAGGGATGTCTCTGCTGAAAGGCACTTTCAGACTACACTTCAGTCTTAACAAGGCTGCATTAAATCCGCACTACTGCTTGCGGAATACTTTTCATCCTTAGAAACTAACAAAATGTGTTTTCCATTTTGGAAGAAATCTGACATTTCCTTAGTGGAACAAATGGAAGTTCATGATAGCAAAGGAAAAAAGTATTGGATGCACCTTGGTTCTACGACGATTTGTGCTGCGACAGTTGCTGGTTGCCCCAAAACAAAAGCAAGAGGTGCATCCCCTGGGATTAGAAGGGTCCAGATAAAAGGATCCTGGTCGGCAAGTATCACATTCTGTACCTTCAACATTCTCCTGTTAAGGCATAGATGAAAGAAATCTCAGGTCTTTCCTTTTGGTTCTGGTGAGGCCCCCCAAAACCTTCTGCACATAAAACAGATCTTCTGAAAGAATATTTATTTAAATGTATGGAAACATGAAGGAAAATGCATGATTATCTGGATATACCATATCCAAAATGCAAGTAAAACCAACTTCTTGGAGACTATCTTAGTTATGAGCTATCTTTCCAGTTTATAAAGTGAACCACTGAGTAATAAATATTAGTCAGAAACAGCTGGTAACTTCCCTGCCAAAAGCCTCCTGCTGGCTTTTCCAAACCTACAATATAAAAGGTCACTTGTGAAAGTTCACATTTATCATGTTTAATTATGCAGATCAGAACAAAAGATTTCCTGGATATAATGATGTGGTGAAATGTCAACTGACATAATACGGCTAAAAAAAGCATGGGACCTGGTTAACACCCAAAAGCCGAGATGCAGATGCATAAAGCGGATCTGTGCAGGGCACAGACTGCTTCAGTGAATAAACGAACATCTCCTCTGCAGCTCTGTAACATCCTGCAAAGCCCGAGACCACCTGTACAACTGACAGGTATTGAACTCATTAAAAAATGGCATTTAACTGCTACTGTGATAGTCTGTGCACGTACTTCAAGGTCTGATGTTTTCTGCAGTAGCACTTAATTTTTATGGAAAACTTAATGATAAACTCACTTCATTCACCCCATTAAATATGAAATAGTCACTGATGTGCAAATAATGCTTGTGGATGCAGAAGTAATTTGATTTATCTGACCTTGCAGAGACAAATTCCTGTCTGAGGATCGCAAACATCTGGTTCTGTCCCATCTCTGTTACAGTTACACGGCACGCAGTTTGGGAAACCGTAAGTACCAGGAGCACACTGATCACACTGCCGTCCTTTTATTCCTGGTTTGCACCTTTATCAACAAACAAACACAGAGGAGGGAGTCAATAGGGGAGGCAGGAATGGAATGAGGAAGGGAAGATAAAAACAAAAGGCACAGGTGGATCTTTGAAGTGACTGCATGGCGATGACACAACTTTATGATTTCCATGGAGAAACAGCAGCAGGTTAGCGTTGTTCTCGGATTTGAATGGTGGGATGTTTTAAATGGTCATGGAACTGATTAGGAATGGATTTGATTTTGAGGGATATAAATGCTCACAATAGAATTAGACTTCTGCAGCTACTCAGTGCTTGCAGTGCAGAACTACTCTCTCTATACACCAAGGTGTGAAACACGGATGTTGCACACAGGTAAACAGAGCTGGAAGATTTATAGCGGGAGGATGTGACTGGGCATTACTCAAGGCACTCATCTGCTAATAAAAAGGTGGGGAATCCCAGACACATGAATAATTATGGGAACTTCAACCGGTCACAAGCCTTGGCTTAGTTTACAGCTGTTCACACAGGATCAACCCCACTTTGCTCACAGTGAAGGCTGAGTGCCTTGATGTTGTTTAGGTGAAGTACCACACATGCAAAAACCAACTCCACACTGTGAACGAACAAGGCTTTAGATAAGAGAGAACATCGTTCCGTGGCAGCAGCTACTTCATCCTTCCTTTACAAACTTGCACAGTCTGATAAAACCAGTGAAAATGTAGGTCTGATGATCCCCCTGCCCCTGTCTATGCTGGGTTCATAAGCAGGTTTCAAGAAAGTAAGGGCCATTGACAAAAAATGTCTGCCACCACCACCATCCACATCTTTATATTCTAGTTCTAATAAGATAATTTTTAAAAGTCTCGGTCAGTTGGTGGAGTCTCCTTCGGCTCTCAGCACCAAATTCATATGTGCACAAACACTATGAGCGTAATGGAAATATACAGTTCAAGTATGGGGACTGCACTTCATGTAATACGTGAAAGCAATTACTCAATTCATCAAACAATGGGCGAGGTTTCTCAGAGTCTCTGTGAATACATTACCCACACACACAGGTAACTGGAGCTGGATGGGGACTTTGAACTTCATGTAATCCGCAGAAGGCAAAGTATTAATCAGAATGTAGTAGTTAGCTATACACTTCAGCAACCAGTCCAAAAGTATTTGCTAAATGTCAAATTTTGCTTCAGATTTTTTTGCCAATAAGCTGTCTTTTTTTGATATTTCCAATTAGGCTGCACATAGAATCATAGAATCACAGAATCATTAAGGTTGGAAGAGACCTGAAGGATCATCCAGTCCTACCGTCCGCCCCCCACCTATTACCCGCTAAACCATGTCCCTAAGTACCACATCCAACCTTTCTTTAAACACCCCCAGGGACGGTGAAAAACAATACCATAATATTCAGGCAGTACAGCTTTTCAGTGAAACTGAAAAATGTGACTATTTCTGCAAAAATTCTCCTCAATTTTATTCATGTAGAAATGTGCTAAGCCCCTTCTTTGACATATTAGATTTTATTTGATGGAATTATTTATTTGATTTATTTTTTGCATATTTCGATTTGATTTTGTATTGTATGGGGAAAATGAAAGCAGAGACATCTGCACATCAGCAGGTACTGAATGTGCTACACTTTAACCCTGAAACCTGACTTCTAAATATGAAAACAGATTCCTGTTTGGCTCTTGGGATAAGACAATGACTCACTTCATGTGAAAAGCCAGACTTAGGAAAAGCATTTGTATATATATACTTTTCTAAATAAATAATATGAGCACTCTCTGAAAATTAGCGTTCTCTACCATATTTACAGGCTTAATGGCAGAGCAGGAAGGACAAATTTCTCTTTGTTAGGACCCTAACACAGCCAAATCAATCAAATTGAACTGATCCTGGCCTTACACAACCTACTGGCTATCAGGCGGTTGTACTTGCTATTTAAGGACTCGATTTCCCCACGGAAATAATAAAAATGTTCAACAATACTAATATGGCAGTATCTGAATATAAGATCATTCCCTGTGGTTGTGTCTGTATGCTGTACCTATTTTAGAGGATGTAAATAAGAATAAAACTAAAGAACTTATTCTCATCTCAGCATGCTGAGTTATAGAAAAATAAGCATATGTCATACAAAAGGCCTAATTTTAAGGGCAATTAGCACCTACGGCTCCAATTGAACCATTTTTTCCATACACGCAGCACTTGTCATCAAAGTTTCTCAAAATTCATTGCAAACATTCAAGCTTTACAGTACGTAAAAACATCATTAGACTTAAATCCAGACATCAGACTGTGGAAGATCAACTGCAAAGTTTTAAGAATTTGGGAAATAATGCACACCGTTACAAATGATGTACTTGTCCAGAAGTCAGGAGCTCTGATCTGAGGTCTGCTACTAACTGACATTGGATAAGCCATATGAGCTGGGCAGGGATTTGGTGACTCACCACGAGTGACGTGGCAGGTCACTGACAGATGGAATGCAAGCCCAGGAATCCCACCGTTAGCTACCTGCACAAACCGTTTCCAGTAAAACATTGCAGGTGTCCCTGAAACAGCTGAGTCCTCACTACCACCAAGCACTGCTTAAATCCCTGTGCACCATCAGCAAAGTTTCCCACATCCCCTCCAAAAGCAGGAAAAGAGCAGTGAAGCAAACCTCTCGTGCACTGTTTTATAACGGACATAACCCAAACTTACTTGCATTGCCCACTGGTTTTTTCACATTCTGGGCTCGCCACATTAACAATTCCTCTTTCTGAGCAGTTGCAGCTCTCGCAGCCAGCAAGAGGGTGATAGCTGAAGTAATGCTTCTCGCACACTTCACATTTGGGCTTCACAGTTTGCGGAGGGCAAATGCATTTACCAGTCATGTCATCACAAAGACGCTGCCCGCAGTTGCACACTAGGTCAAAGAAAATGTTCTACAAATCAATCACACCTCAACTTACAATGATCAATTCCTGTTGAACGTGCACATGAAACAAACACGCACAACCTTTTTTTGTATAAAGGACATGATTCTTTTCTCTCTTTCATTAGTTTTAAGCTCAGCCTCCTGGAAACCAGCTATGTGACTGTAGCGGTAGTTTCAAAGAGTAGCTTTAGTGCCTGGCTTTTTTTCCACAGATTGACTGCTTAACTTCACCACAGGCATTACTAATCACTTCCCAAAACTCCCAAGGGTAAAATGGCACGTAGTTTTGGTGTTAAGGGCACCGCTTTTACAAAGCAACATTTATAAACATCAAGCATGGTATGTGCGAAGGTAGCTGAGGACTGTTGGTGTAACCTAGAAATGTGTTGATGGTGTTAAGAATAACACCAGAATATGAGGAATTAAGAATGCCATGTCTCTGATTATCTACGGAAAATCTTGAAGGTGTAAACCGGGATACAACAGCATTAACTTGGAAAGGATTTAGCAGTCAGTGCAGAAAGATCCATTTGACTGCAAGAACGGCAATATGGATTTTAACCAGTTTAACTGTAAGCCTGCTGCACCCGACCAGACAACACATGCGAAGGCACACTTCATCGTGAACTAGGTGTGCTTTAAGGAAATGGGGTTGCTTCTGCCTTAAACTGAAAGCTAGCCTACGCTAAATCTAAGATGGCTCAACCAGCTTCTCATAGGATCAAGCCCTATTAAGAAAAGTGAGGCAGCGGTACCTGTGCAGAAAAATCAGAGAATTAAATAAAAGGTCGGGCCAGGTGACGAGTAAGCGCGAGCATGTACTTACGCTTGCAGAATGGGAATCCATAGTAGCCAGTTCGGCACCGGCTGCACTGACGACCGATGACATTAGGTCTGCAAATACACTGTCCTCCCAGGGGGCTGCAAGTAGGGCTCGTGGCACCTGCGCTATGGCAATTGCATGGCAGGGCTCCGTTGTTGTAGAAAGCCACTAGTGACCTTACAGAGTCCTTACAGAAAGCTGATGATTCCTCTGGGCTATTTAAATTGAAATATAAATCATATAAGCACTGGCATTTGGGAATTGTAATGAACATGCTTTACAGTGGTTCAGTAAATTAGGGTCCTGTCTTTCAAATAGCTCTTTGACATAAGGATGGCATCAGTACACATGCAAGGATATATACTTTAATTAAATTAGTGGTGAATGGCTTTGAACAGGCAGGTAAGAGATTTTTTTCAAAGAAAGTGCGTATATTAGTCGTATCAGTTCAAACATGCCAAGCAAAATATCAAATACCAAAGATGGAAATATCAAAGACAGAAAGATGACATAGATTTTCCTCTTTTATACTGTGAGCAATAAAGCTCTACCTTTACATTTAATTTATAATAGAAAGTAATGGAAAAATGACTCATGGAAATTTAATGGGCCAGCATAAGCCATGAAAAGCATTTTAATGTAGCACAATGATAGGGATTTTATATATGTGTCTTTAATACAGAGTAACTAATATTAATTCCCAGTTTGTTGTCAATGTTCAGTTTTTTTAGAAAGTGATGCTTACTCAATATAAAAACTGTTTCTTCCACATTGGCTGATAAAATCAAATGACTTGTCCACTGTCTTTTTGTCAAGAATTTTGTAACTGTAGGTGTCTGCTGGAACAACTAAGACATTTTCCTTAAAACAACAAGAAAGCTAAATTGTACATTTCAGAGAAAAGCAAAAGAGACAAGCTAAGGCATTTATATATTTAAATGTTGCTTCATTATGGGTTCTGGATTTTCTCAAAACCCATAATATTTTAACTGAAAAAAATAGGGAAGTGTACTTCCTATCTTCCCCCCCAGAGTTGTCATACTACAAGTAGTTTACTATGAAAAGTGTATAGTATCTTTAAAATAAAACAGCAGCAGCACAAAAGTACCTAAAAATTTGCAACATTAAAAGTAAAATTATTTCCTTTTGGCTTTCATCTTTGCATCTATCTCTAAATGAATTATGAAACTGAGAATAACGTTTCCAAGTACATTTATGTGATAAACGTACCAGAACCAGCATTCTTCCATCAGGTATCATCACTGTAACAGAGACCTCAGGTTCAGAAATGTCAAGCTCAATTTGGTTTTCTGCAATCACCTGATCCCGGCAGCCAGAGATATGAGGGCAGAAAGAAGCATTGAATGAACCTAGAAGAAAAAAACATAATGCCAAAAAATGATCCATGTGCCAAAATGCTGAGAAAGGGAAGGGGTTAGATCAAATTCAGATGCTCACCTGACCACACACGTCCTGCATCCACACGCACTTGCACAGGGAACACCGGGTGTGCTGGCTGATAAAAATGTACCACAAACACGTATCTGCCCAAGCGAGGCACTCTGCCACTCAAGGTAATCCGGTTCTGCAGAAACAAGATCAGATCTGATAGTGTATTTGTTTTGTGAAATATTCTTGGGTTTATGAGCTGTGCTCTGTGCCACCTACCTGCAATGAAAGAGAGGAGGCTTAGCATCTCTCAGCAAGTTAAATATCTTCAAAGAATATGGCATTACAATTGCATGCTCCTATCTGCGTGCCAAACACATGTAACATTGTTCTGCAGCCTGTCAGACTACTGCGTAGTTTAGAAAGAAACCAGCATTTTTGTTTCTCTTTCTGGATGCTGTCTTTGTGGCTTACTCAGTCTGCAACATTTTGATCATATCACATAATTCTGTTTTGATTCTCTTCAAGAGTTTAATCTATTTAACCTTCCTAAAGAACGTTACTTTGTGACTTGGGGAACCAGGTTTTCAAAATATGAGATGGTACCTGTAACGGCGTCAAGGTGACTCCATTAACTGATTCAGAAAGTAAAGGGGCACTCAGTGGATCATACAGTATATTTCCCCGTACTTCGGAAACTTTCCCATCCTTGAATGCATCCAAAACCAAAGCTGCTGGTGGCGTTTCATGCACTGAGGGAACGCATGTTGCACTAAATGCAGAATGACAGTAATTACTCTTGGGGCCAGGAGAATTTCTTAAGCATCATAAAAGGAAAAGCAGTCCACTCACAAAAGTCAATATATTAGACCGTATTACAATTAATAATGCAACAGTAGCCCCTGTTATTCGTTGGATTCTATGGTTCTAAAATTGTCAGAAAGCAAATGTAAACTAGAGGTAAGGATTTAACTCAAAAGGGAAAACGTACATGAACTGATTTTATTCACTCAAAATTTCCATAACCTGAACAGTTTCAATGGAAAGAGTTTGCTAAGGAAAATTAAACCTAAAGAAACCAAGAGTGTGAAAAAATGAAATAAATTTTAGTTAATCCAGTTAGTTACATTCACCAGAATCTGCACTAATATCGAATTCTCAGTTCTACAAATATTTACATAGGTGTATCCTTTAAACATGCAAGTTTTCCCACTGAAGTCAATGGGACTACTTAAGTACTTAGAAGTTAAGTATACACTCAAATATTTGTAGAATTGGAGCCAAAATAAATAACAGTGCTCCTTGAAAGCATCCTTATTCATTCACTTCTGTGTTTAACTATTTCTTCCTTGGTATATTTAGTTCTGAAGAACTTGACTGAGAGAAGTATTTTCCAAGACTGCAGGAGAAAATGGTTTGGGGGTTTCCTGCTAGTATTTGTTCACTTCTCAGAAGTACTCAACAGACAATGATTAATCTTTGCTCGAGACAGGCCTAGAACTGGAATGGCAAGCATGTTTCAGGGCCAGGATTGAGATGTATTTGCCAGGCCTGTGTGGGAAACCACGTGCAGCATCCGCTTATAATACTGTCACAGTGAGCCAAGGCTCTGCATCTTTCAACTTGGTGAATAATAAACACTTTCAGGAAAGCAAAAGTGATGCAGATAATGGTGTTAATAAGAGAACATAAAGGTACAGTATATTATGCAAACATAACGAGAGATTAAAAAAACCCTGAAAAACAGAAAACAAATATAAAAAAGGTACAAAATTCTACTTTAGCTTTATTTTAAATCATGTTTTTCACTCAGCCTTTTTTCCCCCATTTTACTTGGAATATAAATGCCCAGAAATGCAAAATACCTTTGGTGCGAGGACAAGCATCTTCAGTCTTAGAAAGCTGCTCCCGTTTGGAACACTGAGCAGGGCAATTAAAGCTGGGATTCTATGCTGTGCATGCTTGGAAGCCAAATACGGTCACATGCTTTTAGCCAATTTACTATTCAGATTTTTCTGCTTTCTATTTCAGTTTAGCTGTTACATTAGGAGCTACCGTCTGGAAAACTATTAGACCTAATCACCAGTTCTTTCTGCCTCTGAAGTTCTGCAAATGACATTTACTTTTAGTTTGAGGCCCTTCCCATTGCCCGATCAGTAGGAAGAAAGCCTTGGGAGTAACATCACGAGGGACATCCTGGAGAGTGCAACAGGAACTGAAACTTGGGCGTCCCCAATTTGGAAGCTGTAATGATAGTTCCTCTCTGGCCCAAAGAACAAAACATACGGAGAGGGGAAGAGTTTCAACAGGACAGAGCAAGTGCTCTGCAAAACCCAAACCCGACCACTTGGGAAGTGAAAGTTCAGGTTCAGATCTTTGGAGCAAGAGAAGAGCCATCAACCTGGGTCAATCAAGCTGTGTATGAGTGCTCTAACTACTGGTCCTATACAAGTATAGCGGAGGAGAAGGATCCCTGCTGTTGCTGTGCGGGGTGGATGCTAAGGGCACACCATACAGACTCCATGGTGAGACGGACAAGGGAATGGCTTGTTTGTGAAACAGGGGTTGATGTTTTGAGTAGTTTGATACTGTCAAGTTGAGCTGGTGGATTTGTGCCTGAAAGGGCAGTCACATCTCTTACCTAATGACAAATAAAAGTCATTTTGGAACAGCTGAAACAGTAAAATGCAGAATGAAACTCCAGATGGAGCCGTAAGCATTTCAGGCCACCAAGGTAGCAATGTTTCTCCAGCTTGGATATCTATCATACTCAATGACACATGAAAGATGCGTGTTTTCTAACGCATCAGCGCTCAGTAGTTCAGACGGGCCAGGCAGAGGTTGGTACTAAGAAAATCCTGCACAAAGACTGTCTAGATTTACACTAGCACTTCAGCTTTTTTACAAATACTACTTTGCAAAAGTGGCCTACAAATCACCTGTGAGATGAACAAAGGTTCATTCAAAAGGATTACAATCCTATTTAGTCTGCCTTTCCAGGACTACTTCAGAAAATATGAAGGATAAACCCAAGCAAGTTACCTTCCATCACGGGTGCTCCTGGAAGCAGCTACACACTGTACTTTAGGATCCACATATTCTGGAGAAAATTCCTCAGCTGGTATAATACAAACCTTGTGCTGAAAAAATAAACACAAGGCATCGTAAATAACATGATGGCCTGAACTGGAAGGATGAAGCCTAATTTTAGCATGAGGAGATCTGAGCCCAAAACCATGTTCTGTCTTGTTCCCATGAGATTTTGGATCCCTTTACCTGTCTGCACTTGAATGCCTCAGTGTTGAGTGTCCTTCTCAGGGGAATATTGGCTGTTCAGAAGTTAAATAAATTAAGATGTAAGTATATATATGGCAATGGGAATGACAGAAGACCAGCTCGCAAGGTCAGAAGCTAGGCAAGGAGCGTACAGAGGTGGGAGAGAAAAGCTGTCATCTTTGGTGTTAGAGACTTTTGGACCCTGGGGGAATTACTAGACCTTCTGAAATGCAGGCTTGCTCACACAAAATCCACAGAAGTGAGTTTCAGTGACACCAGGATTTCTCCCAGTAGATTCAAAACTCATTTTAAAAGCCAATGGGAACACATATGATGGGGGGTTTTTAACTAAAACTAGACATGAGTAAAGGAAGCAGTGGTAGTCCTGCTGTAGTCATGGTGGTAAGGACATAAGGGGAGGCTTGTGGGTAGTTGCAACAGTTTGCACTGATAAAAGGAGATTAAAAATACCTCAGAAGCAGTAAGACCATGAGCACCATGTATTAGTATAAATAAAAATTGCATAAGGATAATTCATTAATGTGCAAAATGATTCGGTTTAGAAGCGGGTCCAAAGGGAGCTCAGCTTGTGTTTTAGCAGTAGCTAGCAGGGACTAGAAACCCTGTATAAGCTAGAAGGCAGAGTGCTGGAAGTCCCTTTTCCTGGGCAGCAAAAGTTGTGCCTGTCCTACATTCTGAAGATCTGAACTCCACTTCATGAGCGGCTACAAAAGATAGTGCAACATGTGGTCTGGGTTTAGCCAGCTTGCGTGCATCAGCGTGAGAGAAAGACTATCAAGTTGTAAGAGCCTCCCCAGAAATCTGACCTCAAGAACCCCAAAAAAGAGCAATTTTTGCTCAAGAACCCCCAAAAAGAGCAACCCCATAAAGAGGCAGTGCCTGTTTATTTAGGCCAGACTTCTCAACTCCATTGTCAGGGGTGGTTCCACTTCGCCCCTCTGGTCTACATGACAGGGGGTCACACAAGGGTCTTTAACTCCAAAGCTGTTGCCATTGACTCAGTCATCAGCGTCCATATTGCAGAAGCTCTTTTCCCTCTCCTTCCTATCTTTTCCCAAGCGTAGTCTTTACATTTAACACAGAGGAATATTTCATGTATCTCAGGAGAATATTGAAACTTATCTTGTAGCAAATTATCGACAGAATGAAAACCAGCATTTAGAAATAAAAATACAGAGATTCTTAGCACTAGACACTTCCACATGTGGAGATACAGACTAATAATATCAATGTCTTTTGGATATGGATCTTGTTAGCACAGCAGTCGCTGCAGGGAAATAATAGACAATTTAAATGGCATTTGTTCCCACAGCCTCATGAAATGAAGAAAGCATGTATCAGCTATTAATCATAACAGCTCCATGAAACTACTCTAAGTTTACAGCTGGGTTTCAACTCTAGATTTCAACCTACTGTGTAACTCACCTTGTGCTTCTAAAACGGAAACCAGAAATGACATAGAAGAAAATGCCATGTCCAGAAAAATGTATTCCTGGTGTGGACAAAAGAGGGCACTGCAGGCTTTTTATTCAAGTGTGTAAAAGATATGACTAGTGAATGCATTTATTACCTGAAATAAATGCATTTATTACCTGAATTTTGTAAGACACCCAGGAAAGCCCCACATGGGTTTTGAGGATTTCAAAAAAGTGAAAGATAAGGAAAAAATCTTAAAAAAAATGACATATAAAAGCTACCAGAAGATTTTTCATTTAAAGTTTATGTATAGAAGAGAGAGAGGGGAACTGAAATAAAGCACAAGAGAGTTGGAAAAACCCTTGCCAAGAAAGGCAAATTTCTGTTTATCTTTGAAACTGATTAAGTTTACAGTGGTATTCTCTGGGTATATGTAAAGAAACAACTTCAAGTATCTAATATACATCATTTCACACATTACTATATAACATGTGAACATAGGGAGAAAAGTATCTCTCTCTACCCACTCAGGGAGCAAGTGTTACAAAAGGGAAAAGAAAATGCAAACTTACCAGAAGCAAATTAATTGATGATGCCTTAAGGTGTATCTTTGTTTCTGCTAGAAGGTCATAGGCTGCAACGCGATTCCTGTCATCAACTACAACGCTGCGACAAAGGAAACTGAGACAGAAAGCAGGATTAAAAATAAGCCTGCTGGCATTGCCATGTTGTTTAGGCCATGGCCTAGCTCAGCTGCCCAGCTTTTGGCTAGCCTCACCGCTGGTGCCTAGCTGGCCTGCTGAATGCTAAGGAACAACTACCCTTGGCCACGGGTAAACATGCAGTATCCTCACTACTGAGACAAAGATGTACCACGTAAAAAATACTGCTTGTCCTTTGTGACTTAACCTGCCCAGAGCCCAAATCTCCAGACCTCAGTTCAGATCTCCATTTGAGCTACTGCTTCAAGTAGAATCACAGAGCGGTTTGGGTTGGAAGGGACCTCAAAGATCATCTAGTTCCAACCCCCCTGCCATGGGCAGGGACACTCTCCATCAGACCAGGTTGCCCAAAGCCCCATCCAACCTGGCCTTGGACACTTCCAGGGAGAGGACATCCACAACCTCTCTGGGCAACCTGTTCCAGTGCCACACCACAGACATACATACATACATGCTTTCTGCAGAGGTTTCCAAGCTGTGTCACATGGCCTGTAACTATTATTCTGTGCCTGGGCTGTGGTCCTTGAGGTGCCATCATGCACCAGCAGCTGCTTTCCACCACTGCCACGTGCCGTTGATGGTGTGGATCAGCAGCTCTCACCCACACAGTGGGCAAGTCTTGATTTTAGGAAGCTACCTGTACACTGAAGTACTTCTCGATACAAATGTAGGTTTGCCTCTTACTGACTACCTTCAATTGGCTGTGAATCTTTGGTAAAGACTGATATACACTAAGAGGAAGAGTCTTGTTAAAGCCTTTGAACTCTGCCTTGTTCTGGGACCATGATTCCTCCAACTTGCCAAAAGTAGCAACAGTTCCCTTTTACTAAAGAGAAGACATAAAAGGCTCTAATTTCTTTTCTTTCTTCTGCACTTCTGCTCAGCTAGGCCAGCCAGCATCCTGTGGGTGAGAAGCTGTGACCACCATACAACTGCTTCTCTATTTCTCCTCTACAAACCAGGTAATATGGAAGTTTCACTCTTGTTTAGAGCACAGCTCAGAAATAAGGTCAGCTCAGGACTAAGGACATTCAACATCAGAGAAATATAGGTTCCTTATTTGTGGTTTGCTGAAAAACTCCAATGTTTTATTATCTTATGAAATTCTATTGTGTATAATCAAGTTCATAGAGCTGTAAGAAGGTCTGGCACAATATATTCCTGATTCTACAAGTTACTCTCACCTGCAGGTACCTCACTATGTCATTTCTTGATTTATTTTTTAACAGAAGAGACTTGTAGCTTCCTGCTTTGGAAAGATGACACAGCAACTTACTTGCAGTGTGACCATTAGCTTCACGCAGAATGGCCACAGAAGGGATTTACTGTGTTGCCACATTAAAGTAGCAAGGGCTTTCTGTGTATTTTCCTGAGCAAATGTATCATATGAACAGATAAGCATGTTCAAAATTAGCCCACAAAATGTGTTTGAGGGGAAAAAAAAAAGAGCAATAAAACGTAAGATTTATAGCAAGCAGTCTGGGACTCAGAGTGTTACGTAACCCGCTAAAATAAGAGCTTTCCCCAGCAATAACCGGGCAAGGTCGCTGCTCCACACAGCTCTGCTCTGTGTCACAAACATGCTGATGGAAATGATTTTTCTTACTGGGCAATTTCGTCCTGAATATCCCTAAGCCTCCAATCTGCCAAACACTTGGCTCATGGGATAAATGTATGCATATCTGTAGTCCCCTGGCACTGGGCAGGCTCTCCCAAGGGCGCAGACACCCGCAGGATCACAATCCTACCTTGAGTCATAAGCTGAAACACTCCAGTGTTAAAGAAATCTCGGTCAGGACAGACAAAATCTCTCATGCAGGAACATCTGCAGTGGCCTCAGTAGTCAACAAGGATAAAGAGGCATTTGACTGAAGACCTTGCCTACAGCCTAACAGCCAGATGATGGCTACACTTGGAATTTCAGAGACCTTTACACTCCTGACTCAGCAGATCTTGTTAGAAATAGTTGGAATGCTCTTGTAAAATTGGCTGCTACATTTTTTATAGGCAAAGCCATTGGACATGCTTTTAACTAAATAAAAACAGTGCAGGCATCTGCAGCCAACAGTGATGCTCTGCCACTGCACTCAGAGATTAATAGTTTATAAGGATTTAGGAATGTATATAATAAAGTAACCCTTTGTACAGGAAAAGAGTTCACTGAAGTGGTAGCAATATTAATGAGCTGATTGTGCACAGAGAATGAAAATCTGTAATTCTGTACACGGAATCACATACTTGCTTTTAAATCACCGTAAAATTCAAACAATCTACATAGTAAAATGGATTCCAATATATAAGAAGTATAATTATATCCCAGATGCTTATTTAATCATTTAGTGATTACTTCAAAAATTCTTACCTGTATTTACAACTATATATTCTCACTCTGCCTTCAGTGACAGGTCCAGGGCTATGTATTATGACCTCGGCAGTGTACAACCGATTATCTTCATTGGCATATTCAAAAACCAGAACGTAGCGACCGACCTGAGGTACATTTATGGTCATCTGTAAATTGACCTAGGTCAAGATCATTGAAAAAGAAAAAAGCCATTAGATTTTTCACTCCCTTTCTTGCAGGAAACTCCTTTTTCCTGCCCTGCAATTGCACTTGTCCAGAGCTAATCCTGTAATGTCTCAGCAAAACACACCCAGCAGAATAGAAGCGGTGTTTATAAATATCACTTTGTCTACTAATAGGAGTCAACCAAGTTCAAGAAACAGCTGCCACTATAACAGTTCTAGGAATGCTGTAAAATAAGCATAGGAAATGAGTCTATCATTATTTCTTTTCTCCCCAATAGAAAGTATTAGTGAGGAAACTTTAATGATACTAAAAACTTACTACCGTCATCTCTAAGCTATCTTTCATAACATATAAAAATTCAGTCAACTTATCCACTGAAAAAAAAAAATCCCAGCAACATAATTCCTACTACAGCAGTGCTGTATATTGATTCCCTACAAAGAGCGAAAGCATCTTCTCCAGCAAACAGCCAAGGCCACTTTCTGAAGCATCGAGTTTTTCTTCTAGTTTACCTGCACGAATCGATTAATACAGTACTAGATGCAAAATACTTCAAAGTAGTTGCATGGAAAATGCTGTGGTCACAGACTCTGCTACAGTTGGCGAGATAATTATTTTCAATTTTAAACTGTTTTTTCTCATTATTTCCTTAGGCTATGAACACTTAAACATGTAAATAACTCTGTCAACAGCCCTCTTGACTTCACTGCAATTATTCATACCAGTGAAGTTTACAACACGCATCAGTGCTGAAGCACCAGGGCCTGTGGCATGTAAGTATCCTTGTTGCACTCGGTATTTTTAAAAGCAATATGCAAGCGCAGCAATAGAGGGTATAATCACTTCACATGTAATCATCATGGACTTGATATAATACCTGATTTTTACCAAGCACACTTCTAGTATAACTTCTCATTTCATAAAACGTATGTTTTTCTTTCAATGGACCTACAGCAGTGGTATAATTGCTTCTTTTTGTTTGGTTTTTTTTAGTAAAGCAAATATTTTACCTAAGTATAGCTATTTAAGGAAAGAAAGAGATTAATTTAGAGTGATGTATGTACACCATGTCGGCTGACACACCATTGTGCTATTGCTGCTGCAATTAAACGGCATGCTGAACAAGCCAGGATGCCTAAAGCAGAGAGAGTTTTTATTTAATTAAATACTTTTGTCAGAGTGAAATGTCCGCTCTAGTCACAGTTATAAATCTGCTTACATGATCTGTTCACACAGTTCTGTATAAAATGCAGAACTTGGCGCAGAGTTTGTTTTAGGAACGTGTTACAGATCTGCAAATCCTGAGCTGTAAATCTGCGATCGTTTTAGTCCAGTAGGTTTAGAGTCAACAGTGCAGATGGGATTGCAATTAGCAGGCAGGAATCTGACCTCTCTTCCACTGATATGGGCCATCACTGGTTGATCAGGAGTTGGCTGTCGCACAGGGATTCTTCTGTATTCTTCCCCATGGCTGAAATACTCTGCCTCTGAACCAAGGACACAGGAAAACCTTTCCAACGGCAAATGCTGATAGAGCAAGCAGCTTACACACACAAAAAAAAACCAACCAAAAAACAAACCCAAAGGAAACACAGGATTATTATTGTTTTCAAGTGCAGCAGGATAATAATAAAAAAATTCAAGGCACTGGTTTACTCTGTAGTATATATACTGACTGCTCTGTGGAAGCACGTCCCGAGTAGGTGCAAGGCTCTGTAACTTGTATCTGCAAGATGGATGCTTCGTAGTAATCACTAGGTAACAGCACCATATAATCCTAAGAACGAAGAACACAACAAATGCAAGACCTTGCAGAAAATGACAAAAGGAACACTTCTAGACTTTCACGATGTACCAGTGAACAAAGCCAACCACAGAAATAATTCTTAAAAAGGATACCTGCAAGATGTGGAATTTCTTTGTGGTTACATGGGCCAATAGCGTCAGAATGCGTCTCCCTAACTCTAGTCATCCTGTTACAGAGATGGGACGAGGGCAGCCACCCTCTGAGCAGGGAAACTCGGCAGACAGTCCCCCATCGTGTGTCATACAAGATGGTGCTCATAAAGGAGCCTCCCCACGGCTTGGGAACGCCGGCGCAGCGCGGCTCTCACCCCTGCATGCAACCCACGCGCGCACGCCTCAGCCCTGCGTCGCTCCGCAAGGGAGGTTCACGTATCCCGGGTGACTTTATAAAAATATTCTGTGTAATCAATTCAGCCGTGCTTCAAAAGCTGATATGTTTTTGCTCTGCCTGCCTACTTAAATTAACATATTAGAGCTTATTCATAAAAACTGTTAAGGTGAGAACATGCTGGGCTAAGATCATTAATAAATTCCTTTTTAAAGTTATGAATAAAAAACCCAGGCACAATAGGTACTGTTACTTTCAGCAAAAAGTATGTTTGCAAGCTCTTTAGTAACATTTTATGTGGTATTGCATAAATCCAACAGAGCCACGGGCTAAATGACCAAAGACACTGGCTACTTCTTAACCCTATGAAGTGTACCTGTGAATTTCAGTATGCTGTCTTTGTGATCATACACGTTTAAGGGTTTTCATAAATGATCATCTCAAACAATTTGTCTTTTTATAGCAATTTCTCAGAACAGCTGCCAGAAAATTTTTCAGTTTTTCAGTGGGGGAGAGTAATGATGGGAGGATAAAAACATTTGGAAAATGACCTGCTAATCATGCAGCGCATCTTATAATACTTTTCTGAAGAATCTTTGTCAAGAAACTAAGGCCTTGGTTATCTGTGGCTGAGACAAGATTTAGATATGACATCTGATATATAAGAATTATGAATCTCTGTGAGCATTTATGCTCAAGCAATTGTGTTGTATGTTAATATTACTTTATCCTTTGAAGACACAGATTCCAGATAGACTTAAAGCCTGTAAGCACGAGAAAAATAAGAACGGGTGAATATCAGAGAAGAAAAAAAATTAAATAAGAGGCAGAACTGTAAATTTTTGTAATGATATTCTGCTGCTGTACCCTTTTCACTGGTACTGAATTTCAACTGCTTGCAGGGTTCTTCCCGGCACATAACTCCAGGGCAATACTATCATGACAGCTTTCAAGGACTCGGTTTCCTCAATTGTTTTCTTACCAAGAGGACTTCCTCTGCCATTATGCTGACAGTCCATGTGCCTGGAGCCAGCGAGAAAGGCTCTGTGGAGCTTTTTCCTGGGATTGTAACAAAAGCTGGCTCCTTGCTGGGTGGGAAGACAAAATCTTTGCTCTGAGGAGCCCCTGCCAGAAAAATAAAAAGAAAAAAATCAATTAAAAAAATAAAGGACTGTGTCACTGGTTGCTTAGAGCACTGGACTGATGATGTCATCCATTAAACTTGGTCTAACCGGAGCTGATCAATGCTTTTCCGTCAATATTTATTAACAGTGCATTTGACCACACACGGTAATCTACAGAGCTATGCAATTGTTGTTGGCGTCATTCTCACTAGTCCTGAGCAAATTGGTTCAGAAAAAGCAGAGCTCTGCCCCTGTAATGGCTTGTTTTGTTATATTCCGAAATTCTCACTCCTTTCCTTTCCCCTTCCATTATTTCCCATTCAGCCTGTCTCCGGACTGACTGGCAGTATGTTCAGCTGACACAAGACTGTTCTCATGTGACTTTCGGCCAAATATTTCAGACACTGGATCTAAAATGCATCTAAACTACAATGTTAGGTGCCAATAGTAACTGAGGGTAACTTCTGGGCAGAGGTGATGTACAACAGAAACGTAGCTGCGGTATGCTTCATCAAAGAGAAGTCGTGAGGATCAATTGTTATGAATATTAAAGGTTTCCTCTTTGAAATCCCTGGACACAGACAAAAGCTGGTTCCCTGCCTCCTAGGCACTATGAGCCAGACATGACCACAAACTACTGCCGCTCTGCTGAGTGGTATCTGGGAAGTCTTCAGTTTAGCCTCCTCTGAGTTACTAAAAGGATCTATGACTATACTCCATTAGCTCCCATCAGCATGCTGAGGTCAGGCATAATAAGAGATAATTCGGCCCGTAGGCTTGGAATGCCCCTACCATTCACAGGATATGGAGTACTTATCTTTTATCAGGGCCCAAAAGGCATAACATGCTGTTGAGTTCTGTAATCAGAGCTAACTTGATAGATTGGATTAATCATTAAATAAATGAAGCCACCTTTAAACTGAAATAATAAAGGCAACTAAGCCAAAATAAGTGCTGCTATACCTTCCTTAAAAGCTTCATAAAACACACAGCTCAGAGCTTCCAAGTGCAGAGCTGAAAGTACCGAGTTTGGCAAACATTTAAGAAAACAAACGTTGATTACTGCTGTAAGCAGGAGTTTCATGCAAACGCAGCCACATCAATTACACGGCAACATATCTTAGGAAAAGCACATAAGCACCGACACTGTTAAAAGTGATGCATTTTAAGCGACATTAGAGATTTGATTTAGGTGCACCTTGAAAAGCCTCTTCTGATCTAACGTTCATCTGATCTGTTGCGCTGCCGAGTTACACCTACCTGTTTCAGGCTGAGATTGACAAGCAGATATGCGACCAGATAAAGTTTCACCTCCAGGGTTAATATACCTCAGGATAATGCGAAATAAGTAGAGGTCTGATTTTTCCACATTCAAAGTTATCCTCACTTCGTTCTGAAAAATGGAAGTTAATAAACAAAAAAACAGCCATAAAGTGCTGAATAGGGGAACAGTTAGAAGCCATGCAAGCACCATACTAAAGTTCTACAAGAAAAACGCACATGCAGACAAGTATATACTGGAACGGCAACGCTGGTGTACGACAGAGGAAGACAGGCAAGCCTAGTGAGAAAATTAATTCACTTACAAGTATAATTAGTGCCAAAATGTTTTCTCTCAGCAACTGAGATCTTCCCTTTAGAGTTTTTTGAGCCCAGGCTGACATAGCGGAGGACTAGGTGGAAGAGCTTAGGGGAAGCCACAGTGACAGGCACAACCACCTCTGGCTGGGAAAAATAAAGAGAAAGGGAAAAAGGAGGAAAGGAAAGTATATTGTTTGTTACTAGCACCCAGAGAAAGAAAAACCATTCGGCAAAGACAAACTCCATAACAGAAAAGAAAGGCTTGGGCAGCAAACTAAAGAACATAGAACAAAACCTCCTGTGAAACAAAACTCTTGTTGAATAATAGCTTATCCAGAAAGACATGGAATGGCTGAACTAACATGTGCGTTGCTATCGCACCCTGATACACAGACAGTCTTTCAATGTTACTCTCCCCTCCTGAGCCATCAAGGAAGCATATAGTATCAAGGGCTGTCCATAGTCCTGGCTTACCAAGGCCCAAGCCAGAACCATTGATCTAGTCTGAGATCACACACAATGCTCCACAGCATGCAGACATCTCAGATCATTGCCTAAACTTCTTCTGCTCCTCCATCAGATCCCTTGGTTTCTTACAGATGTGACACCATGCATGACTCTGCCCTGGGGCTGAACTGATGCCTCGGGAGCCACGCAGTCCCTGAGCCCACAGGAGGCTGCTTTCACACAGCCCCCACTCTTTGGTTTGCAGAGCAACAGGATCAGCAGCGACACCTTCAAAGGTTGGTGGTGGATTAGGAAAAAATAGGATTGGTGCAACCTCAAAGGTTTTGCTTCCTCCTTTCCATCCTAAATCCTAAATCTCCCCTCATAATCAAACTCCCAGCAGTTCACCGGCCACAATCCTCTCACTGTCCCTTTCCAAGATACTTGTGGTACGGTGACCTCCCCAGCACTGTGGTCCATTCTGTTTCCCCAAATACATACAGGTTTTCTCTGTTCCATACATTTGAGAACGGACCACAAAGCCTCATTTTATCTTACTCTTAAAAGCTACAATAAATGCAAGATTGTCAGCTCCCATATGCTGCTCTGACTGTATATTTTTGAAATCTGCCATCATCATCCCAGATACCTTGACCTTCTTAATAAAAATGCAAAGCAGAAAGCAAAGATAGACATATGACAGATGGCAGAGCTGAGAGATATACAGAGATTAAATAGCTAAAATCTAGGTGATGGCAGAAGGGTAGTGGACCAGAGACAAGTAGGCGAAGGTTTTACAAGTGTTGTTTGAAATGGAGGATGACTTCTGAAGGATACAACATGGATAAGACAGGCACTGAGGGAACACTTGAAAAATAGATAGAAACGAAAAAGAAAAGGCAAAAGAAATAAAGAAACATGCTTCAGGAGATTTATCAAAATGGTTTCCAAGCTTTTATGGAAAATCTAGAAGACACAATGAAGAGAGAGAAAGAAGAGATATGTGAGGAATGAGGGAGAAAGAGATGTTGGTCCCTGGCTTCAAGCAAAGGCAGGGAGTGAGGAGAAATTATTCTTTGAGCTCTGTCACAAACTTAAAAAACTCTGTTCAGTGCTTTAGAATCTGAGCCTGACTGTCAGCTTTTCAGTCTATACTGAGACACCCATGTCAGCAGCATGACAGGGCACCAGTGACCTCCATTGAGGTCCCACACAGCTTATTTATTTCACCTCAAAAACTTTTCATTGCATTGAAACAGTTTCTTTTCACAAAGAGTTGTTACATTAGCCTTTTTTTTTGGTAGATATGGTAATGCTATTTGTCTTCTACAAAATAAATGTCAGGAGGATTATTTCAGGGTCCTGTAAGACACAGAAACGTTATGTCAAAATTAGGAAAGTTCCTTGAAATGAAGAATGTGAAACTATCTCAGTTATGCAAGGATCTAACCAAGGAGGTCCTGGAGTTGGCAATTACTTACAGGAGAGAAAAGCTTTATCCAGGTAAGCAAAACAGTGCACCCTTTTAGCAAGATTAGAGACTAAGCCCTTTCACCACCTCTTTACAAAATGCCACTGGCTATGAAATGCACAAAGCAGTTGAGTTAGAATGCAGAAGTTAAGAAATCACAGCTACTGGAGAGTTGCCTTCATTTGTCATGTGGAGTAATTCTAAAGATCCAATAAATGTGAGCTCTGGGATTTAAAAAAAAAAAAAAAAAAAGCCAAAAGAACAAAGGGGAAAGTGAAAAATGAAGACCTGAAAGGAAATCGCTATGCCGGTGCAATGGTTACGTGCATAAGTCTCAGTTTAGAGTGAGCCATTGGTCCCTGGACAATTTATGGAGGCTGGACACAGATGTACCAGAGTACTGCTTTTAAGAAGAGTGAGATAATCCTATTTATTGCTCAAATCTACTGTTTTAAGATCCTGGTTCACTTGCTCAGCAGTTCAGTCCAAAGTCAGACAGGTCCCTTCTCATACAATTAAATTATGGTGACTTTCTTCATGTGATTTACTTCTTCTCTCTGCTGCTGTTTAGTTTATTTGTAGACTGTCATGAGACTAAAATAAATGTTTCCAATATGCTGCTGCTCACAGCTTCTGTTACTGAATCACACATTTTCCTGTTTGCTGTAATGTGAAGGTATCATCACTAATAAAAGTTGGTGTCTTTCTCTTCTTCACCCAATATAAGTTGCAAGCATGAGAAGCCTTCAGTGACAGCACTGCGATGGTACCTGAAAGCCTTATGGACACAGACTGCTATGGAATTGTGTAATTCAAATTAAGTAGCCAAGCATCACTCTTCTGCTGTTTCCACTGTTCTTGGCATGACAAGAATTCCTGCCCTTAGTATTACAGACTTCAAAGCTACTAGTGCTTTTCTTTACACCTATCACAAAATGCATATTTCCCCCCCCCCAAAAAAAAACACCTCAAAGAACATTTCTGAAGAACACGTATTTGCAAAAGCAAAGACTAACTTAGAGTAATACCAACACTCACTAATCCAAACAGTGATACAGTGCCAAAAGATTTGGATTAGTGAGATCCTGTCCTTT
The DNA here is from genome assembly GCA_013399095.1 of Psophia crepitans. NCBI lineage: Eukaryota > Metazoa > Chordata > Aves > Gruiformes > Psophiidae > Psophia > Psophia crepitans. Next base: position 135,430 of record VWZZ01008236.1, read on the forward strand.
TTTTCTGATTTCTCCATAGCCTTGCACACAGATAGCAGTACTATAGAGACATACATACCACAGACCTATGTTTTCACCCCAAAGTCTTTGGTGAAATGCCAGCTTACTTGTATAGAGGACATCTGGGCATATCCTCTCCAACTGAAGTTAGGAAATTCCTGAGGATCATAGCCAAAACGAATTTCCCTTCCTTTAACAGTAGTACCATCTTCAAACTCATACTTCATGTGGTGTAGATCAGGGAAAAAATAGTTTCTTTCAGGCCTTTCAAGGAGAAAAAACAACGAATTACCAGTCACCGTATGGTCTACATTGAAGGGGACAAAGCGGTGGGAGGGAGGTGACCTACTGATGATTGAGGAATCCTGATAGCAGCTAATAAATTCAAGACAGCTGGTAAGATGGTTGTAATGAGAATTCTCTTTCCATGTGCTTTTACAGCTGTACTTTTTCCCGTATAACTCTTGGTAGGTATATAGATGCATATGCAATACTACTGTAGAACAGGTATTGCTTATTTAAGGAAGCAAGTTAAAAAATCCTATTAAATTAACAGAAGAAAACTGCCCAGCAAAACTAATATAAATAACTAATACAATTTCCCAGCTTATTTATCAACCAATCCAGAATCTCATGTGAAAGGATAGCAAGGGACTGATGGGCAGTTTCAAAAGAACTGTGCTGAAGCACGAGCTATCAGGAGGTACAGCCAGACTCACTCCCGACAGGCCGTCCCCACGACGTGCGCCCTGCACTGGCAGCCACCCGAGGGCTCGGTACACGCCGGGCTGATGGATCCTCCAACATCACACCGACAGCCTGTCAGGCAGAGCAGAAGCCAAATATACCATCAGAAAAAAAAGAAAAGAAAAAAAAAAAAAGAAAAGAAAACTTAAAAAAGGTGATAAAAGTTATCAGACAACACACCTGGCTTCTGCTAATTAAACACCATTATAAACTCATTTCCTCCATCTGGAGCTCTTCAGACTCCCCCCCCCCCTCAGATTTTTTCTAACACATGTTAACACACATGTATAAGATGCAATTATTTCTGGCTTTCCATGTTTGTGGTTGTTTTCTTTATCTCTCCTTGGAATCTGACAAAATCCACTTTTCATTAAAAAATCACAAGTAATAAACCATGCCACATTACTAAATGCAGGACCACAATTTTGCAGAACAGCCATTTAAATGTTTTGCTAGCAAGTCAGAATTTCTGCAGCAATATCACAATGAATAATTATTTAAAGAACAGGTATGTCTAGGCTAAAAATTACAAGCTGAATTGAAAGTTTGAATGTTTCCTAAACACATATTTACATCATAGTATAAAAGCCTCCTTTTTTTCTAAGACATGTTAAGCACTTGTAATCTCACTGAAGTCAAAGATAATTAAAGTATTTGACACCTTTGTAAAACCAGATGTCTTTCATTCGCTCCTTGGTTTGCACATCAGGCACGAAAGCTTGGTTTGATACAGTCGCCATTATTTTTAACTTGGCGCATACTAAATGACTGTTAGAAGTATTTCAGTGCTTTAAAAATAAATCTCTTGCATCAAACCTGGACAGGTGTAAAGCACACTGAAATCAATGAAAGTGCTTTCTTTCAATAATTTTAACAAACCTAAATCTACAGGGAAGAGAAGTGCTGAAGTAGCCCTACATCGCTGAAAACATGTGGCAGAGCAAGCATCCTTCAGAAGGACCATTTTATCCACATCACAGCTACATGTGGCTCTGCTTCAAAACACGTTGAGCCCTGGGCTAAAGCAATACACAAATATACCTGCAAGAGAAATCAAGCTAGTATCTGCTGTAACATTTTAAGTTTTTATTGCAGCAGCAGACCTTAGAAAACCGCTAAGCGGAACAAACAGCTACTGCTCTTTCGGTAACGCTTGCAGGGGGATCAACCATCCCTGGCCCCATAACTCGGGAGGAGTGAGAGGAGGAATGGCTCTCAGTTATTTGGTAAGATACATCCTCTTTGATAAGACAACAGCTTTAGCAGTGCCTTGTGCCATCTCACTTCGACAGAGAAGCCTCAGACAAGTGGTGGTAAATGAGACACCAGGGAAGGTGAGGTGAAGGGCAAGGAACTCAAAGAGGAACACCTTTCCTCATGCCAGCGAGCCGCAGAGCGGCTGGCAAGCACAGGGGTAACATCTGCTGCCTCCTTTCTCCCTTTCGAAGGCAAAGGAGGAGGAGTTACGCGGGTTACAAGCAATTACACGTAGTAGTGCAAAATGCCGTGCCCACGAATGATTCAACAAATAACACCCATATTTTAAAAATACAGCCTTGGGAAGTCTAAAGACTTTTGTGCTAAGTGCAAATGGCCGACTAGAAGTGTTCTTTATTCATTTTACCTCGGCAGCCAAAATAATTCTTGTTTTCCAGAGCATAATAACCAGCTTCACAAGTGTCACAGGAGTCTCCACAAACATTAGATTTGCAGTAACAATGCCCGTTGTCCTATGAAGAAAACAATTTCATCAAAAATTCTAATTCTAAAGAGGAAATCATTCTAATCTCCACAAAAAAGTATTATCTGGAGGTAACATCTGTCAGTTATCTTCAATGAACAGACTAGAAAATACATTAACTCAAGATGATGAAAATTTTTCAGAACTTCTGTATAAAACTGCTTCTTTGCTGTATAAAACCAGCCACTTTATGTTCAAAGCAATAATCAGTACTAAGACTTCTACCTTACCAAATGCTACAACAATTTATATTTATAAAAATCAATTATCTTTCCTTTAATTTCACTTTACCTGCTGACATTCTGCGATTCCACTTAGTGTTCCAGTCACATCACACTGGCATGCTGCACAGATGAAAAAAAAAACAATCTGCATTTCATCTTTCCAAGATATTTGCAGAAAAAAAAATCCACCACCCTGAATCTGCAATTTTGAGTCATAGTGCCAGAAGGTGGATTTTATTCTGCAGGATTCAGAATAGCAGATGGATATTGGCATAAGGTGAGAAGAGAAAGCAAAGGAGAAAGAATGAGGACTTCTGTGTATGTGTGATTTGTTGGTGTGTTTGAAAATGTTCTAACTTGTGTTTAACAAAAAGAGTCTTGAGTTTGGATTTACAATTGTTTTCTTTCTTAGAAACATTCCGACAATTGATGCAAACCAATGTCTTCCAGCCCAACTGGCACCTTCTATTCTGCAGCGCTACTTTGGGACCTCAGTTCAACTCTCCGTATGGAATATAAATGAAGCAAATATTGTGGGAAGGAGCTATGCTGACCTAGAGGTTTGGTGAAACCCAGTATTGACTCTGTAATTGAAGGCAGAGAAGATGAATTACATGAAAGGTGCAGTAATTAATCTTTGAGGAGATGTTTAGAATGCATAGAGTTTAGAGATTTAGAGTCAAAGATGCTATGGGATTATAATAAATGAAAAAGCACCTTTTTCTCAAACAATAAGCCAAATTCTGGCTTCAGTGTTAAGGGCAGAAATCCTGTCTCACTCCAGTAAAACTGTCATATGGCCATATGAAGTACACATCATCATAAGTCAGAGCACATGTTGGTCCAGCACTAGCAAACACTCATGACATTAAGGTCTAATTTCTAAAAGTAGTTGCTGGTATCATGGATAATTTGGTGTTACAATTAAGTAGCAGGAAAAACAGGTTTAAAAAGAGTTGTGAAAGTCACTGAGCACCAAAGATGGTGATAGTGAGTAAAGATGACTTTCAAAAGAATTTAGCACATTCCGTTAGCAAAAAAAACATGTCATGGAGCCATACCTGTACATCCCTCAGGGTTTTCTTTGGCCAGGTTCCAGTACAATGGTTTGCATTTACTACAGGTAGGACCTTCAACATTCTGAAGACATTGACAATAGCCCTAATTACAGAAAGGAGTTAACATGGGTTCATCTGTTTCATAAAAACTGTACCGCTCTTTGGTACTAAGAAAAACCTAATATTATTAACAGTTCGGGTAGCTTACTGACTTTTACAGATGCATGGAAACTGAGGCTGATTCAGACTTCTTAGATCTTTCTGTGTCATATTATCAGCACAGGGTCGTTCTACTCTGTATTTTTTCCATATCTAATTTATTTTAAATGTCCCAACTGAGGTACTTTCCATTCTTCTATAGCCTTACTAAAATTCCTCTCAAGTATTAAGGAGTTTCACAAAAAGTTTAAAAAACAAATTTCCTTTAAAATAGTCATTAATTTTCATATTTACTCCTTTTTTCGGTGGAAGACATGCATAGCTGTGTACATGAGCCTACACAGACACCTCTTTCATCAGTCAGAATTACCATCTAGGTCTTCTTTGCTACCTATCTAGCAATGGCTGGATTTCTGCTAATATGTTACCAATAACCATCGCTGCATTAAATAACAAAAATAGTGGAATAGCAACAATTACAAAGAGGTAATGATTTTTTTCAAGACTAATTTGATGCTAAAATGGCCTGTTGCCATTGGTCTTGAGACATGCGTAGGCTTATATGCGTACCTGCACGTATATTTTAGTGTTCCAGCACACCAAGAAGACATAAAGAGTACGCATATTCTATATACAGAAGATTTGGAAAAAAAGCGCACCCTCAACAGCTAATTGTACTGGTATGATCAAAGAACAAAACACGAAATTTATTTCCACTCTTACTCTACAAAGCTCATGCAATTCTTTCACAGCAGGCTTCAGGCCTGGAGCGGTGAAGTGCATGTGTTCAAAGGCACATGAATTATAACCATGTACTGTTAGCTACAATGGTAGAATACTTACAGAATGAGAACCAACGCTACCTGAAGGGTCACATTCACTGTTGACACCTTTATGAAATTAAAAAACAAACACATTGAAAGGTCTTTTGAAAACAGCTGTGGAACATAGCAGGTGTGAGTCTGAAAGGGCTTTTTAATATGGTTACCTTGGGGGGACTCAAATACTTTAAACTTCAAGACCAGCAGAAGCCTTTAATAATGATTTTTCAAATGTGCATTTACTCTGGTCTAGACTACTTGATTTGGTATGCAAAGTAATTACTTGGAAAAATAGAGCTCTAATCTACAGAACTGAGAGATGTTTTCTTAAAGTTCCTGTGCTGTCATCTAAAAAGGTCTTAAACTTCTGGTTCACTTCATGAAATAACATACAGAACAATGAATAAGCTCATCTAATATGTAGTTCCAGGTGTATCCCTCCCTCCCCACGCTTCAGTGGGTTTCTATAAAACTTTCCATGCAGCAGACTGCCGCAGTAAAAATGGGGGCGATGCAAACCAGAATGGAGGATTTTCCCTCAAAGCATTACCTTCGCAGTAGGGGAAACTGCTGGCTGCAGAAAGGCATCTGTCGCACCGTCGCCCCGTTACGCCTGTCTGACACTCACACTGCCCCACCGCTGGCTCACACGTGCTGTGCTTGGAACCGTCAGGAGAGCACTCACAAGCTACACAACAACAAATATAGTCACCGGGAAGACATTACCTGTAGGTACCAAGCAATAACTTTGCAAAACTTCAGTAATGTAGAGGTTCGAGTACTGTTTGGCTAGAGTGTTGCTTTGTTGGTTTTTGGGTTTTTTTGCAATAAATAGCTGATAAAGTTCTATAACTCACAGGGTCCTCACTCCTGCTGGGAACCTATGAGCTTGAGGTGACCTGTATCATCTTGACTTTGCTTTCTTCCTCTGTTCTTGACAGAAATGGGTAGGACTATCTGGAACCATAATAAATCTCTACCTCAAGTTCTTTGTCCTGTCCTAAGAGCAGGCTTGGTTCTGGCCTTCTGCTTTCTTTATCTTCTTATGGTTACAGAAAGCATTGGGCAAATTCTGTCATTAGAGATGCGCTTGAAAAAATATGATGGCAAAATATAGAATATACAATTGTATGTCTGACACACCTTTAGATCTGACAGCAGAGGAGGCCAGAAGCAAGCTTCGGAATAGACCATGCAACAGTCTCATTGTTTCAGATTCCTATGTAAGGTCTCGTTTGCGCAATGGTTTTATACACACAGGGTAAATAAGAACAATGCTACAAAAAAGAACAATGCTGCTACAGCCCAGGGGACTAATCTTTGCTCAAATGGAGTCTAAGGGTTAGACTGAAATGGTTAATGACAATTATTTTAGTAAAGTAGCAGCCAGTCTCCTAAAGAGAGAGAACAAGCCTGTCAGATTATTTTTTGGTGTAGTTGTGGTGATCAGTAATAGCAGAATTCTGAGGATATGTTCCTCCTTTAGCATTAATAATCTTTTGATTTCTAGGAAAGAGCAGTCCTGTTCATGATAATCAAGTAGCTTGCTGATTTTAATGGCAGAGCCTGCAGGTTTTCCCCCCTGCTTGAAGTGAAAATCCTATACACACATTCCGGGCCTGATCAACTGATCCACATGGGAAGGAAAAATTGTTGATACAATGGAATAGTTGCAGAGTCAAGCTCTTCTGGATGAGGATTTATGGTGCAATGTTGGCACATGTCACGAGCACACACTAACACACTTACTTCAAAGTTTACAGGACAGCGTATCGAATATTAGCAGCCCGAACCAGTTGAAAGTCAGCTTATGTCCTGTGAGTGAGCCAGAACTCATAGAGGTAAATACTCATTGCCCAACCTAAGCTTTAGATCTCATATTTGAAAACAGAGATACAACGGCAGCAAGGCCTGACACTGCCATGCTCACATTAATCCAACTAGCACAGGAATAGCAATGATGTGCCAGGGAGGACTACCAGGGTGTGTGCCCACCAGGAAGCCTGGACACTGCCTGGGTCTTCACTGCTATTGTTGCCAGCTTTGGATGGAACAGAACTATCATGGTTACACAGGTAGTTTTAGATGGAAATATATTTGATTTAATTTTTTTTCTTCTGTATTGGAGAAATAACAAGGTAAACCCCAGTAAAAGGAGGAAAGGCTTTTACTCACGCAAGCAGCTGGGATAGCTGTAATAACCTGGAGCGCACCGGTCACATTTAAGTCCAGCGTAATTACTGTGGCACAAACAGTGTCCTCCAGGACCACATGTATTCTCTACTGAGCCAACAGCATCACAGTTACATTCTGCATGGAGAAAAAAATAATAACTATCGTGACAGATACACATCTAAACCAGCAGTTATTTAAACCAGAATTTGTCAAAAATGTTACCTTTGAATGTAAAGCAGTCATGAGGAAAACAGACAAACCACAATTTTACCACCAAAAATAAATATCCTGAAATAGATGCTTATACTGTAATTGCCTCCTCAACCACTGACAACCAGGTTCTTACTGCAATTCTATAATGTACAGTTTAGAGATTTAGTTTGATGCCTTTCAATATACATGTGTAAGGCACAGAAATCCATCTTACAATGGAAAGAATGTCACATGAGAGAAGTACTTAACATTTTTAAAAAAGAACCTCTGAGAAACAGTATCCACAAAGCTAGGTTACATCTAATGGCTATCAAGAAGCTTATTAGTAAGGATGCACAAATAAATGATGCACAAGATAAAAACTGCTGGTATCTTAAATCTGGAGAAGAGAAGGCTCCGGGAAGACATAATTGCTGCCTACCAATACCTAAAAGGAACCTACAGGAAAGCTGGAGAGGGGCTGTCTACAAGGGCAGGGAGTGATAGGACAAGGGGAATGGCTTTAAACTAAAAGAGGGGAGACTTAGATTAGATATTAGGAAGAAATTCTTCCCTGGGAGGGTGGTGAGGCACCGGAACAGGTTGCCCAGAGAAGCTGTGGAGGCCCCATCCCTGGAAGAGTTCAAGGCCAGGTTGGATGGGGCTTTGAGCAATTTGGTCTAGTGTAGGGTGTCCCTGCCCAGGGCAGGGGGGTTGGAACTAGATGATCTTTGAGGTCCCTTCCAACCCAGACCACTCTGTGATTCTATAAGCTGGCAAGAAGTGGATTGCAGGAACCTGCATGTAATACACAAGGCGTGTTGTCAGACGATAACAAAAGCTATTGTCAGACTATAACAACAAACGTCTCATGGAGTTACCACTATTTTAAGCTAACAGCTCTATCACAGATAAGACATACTATTTTATTGAAACGGTGCTGGATGGCACACAGGGTCACACTTTATAGGTACGAATGGGAGCCCATCTGGGAACCTCAGAACGTACAAACCCCAGGTACAAGCCCAAGTATTGCAGTTAATCACTTGGATTTTGTGACTGACAGAAATGGCTGACCAACAGAAATATAGAACAAACACAGTCTTTTTGTTCCATGTTCATGTTCCTAGTTCCCCCTTTTGGTTCCTCTTTCTGCTGCAGCCAAGGACATCTGACTTCGCTGTGTTTACTTCAAAGACTCCTGGAAAGCCGCAGGGCTTGCTAGGAAGTTAGTATGAGAGAAATACAAACACTAAAGCTTCCAAAAACATAACCTACACTAGAGTCTACCCCCAGCTGAACATTATATTGCATTCTCTTGTCATTTTAATAACACTGATTTGTTTGGAGGCTTTATATTGGTATCACTCCTATTGAATAAAGCTTCTATTAGCACAGCAAGGCAAGACCAGAGAGATCAGTTCTAGCTGCAGCAGCCAAAAAGTTATAGATCTGCCTCCCTTCTGAAGACTACAACTCCAAACAGGAGCAGCAGGCTGGGCTGTTCACTTTCCACCACCGTTTGCAGTATGCTGCATTAGTTTAAGTTTAAGCCCATGGCAGCTTATTTTAACAGAACAAGCTGTGAATTGCGGCAGTTTTGAGTAATCCCACTCACTGTGTTTTCAACTATTTTTATCTGTCTTTTACAATTTGTTCTTGCATGCTCTTTTAAGCTTTTATGTCTCTTTTCAGCTTTTGGTGTTAAAAGTTCAAACATATTCAATACGGGTTTGACTTGCTTTAAGACTGCTGCCTGATTCAGTTCCAAGCGGAAAAAAAAAAAGAGTATTTTAAAAATACTGAACAGTGTGCCCCAACGCAGAACCCTGATTTTATGGTTTTCATTAAAAAATGTTAATCTACTCCAGACCATAAAACACAGTCATGTGGTACTTCTTTATTCCAGCCATTGTGTTTGGTAACACAACATAATATATCTCTGCAGTGGCATAAAGGATTTTGCTCTCTATTCATAGGACATAAACAAGTACGTAAGCCCAAAAGGAAGAAGACTGCTATAGCCAACAACCAAAAATAATGAGAGAGAAGAAAGTAAATCATAATACTTTATATAAATCTTTTCTAAGCAGAACTCAGTAATTTCCTATACTCTTTCTCACTGTAAAATTCACTAAGGATTAAGGGTCCCTCTTTCACTCGCTGCAAAGGCAGATGAAACCTAGGGGGCAGTTAGCACTTGATGGATACACACACAGAAGCATTATGATAGTCAAGGTTATACTTCATCAGTGCTGGTCAATGTTCCTCTCTTGTAAAAGGCAGGCTAGTCCTTGGTGGCAGGTGCACTGGTGAAACTCTATGGAGATCATTCGTGTTTCATGATGACATGAAGAGAGGTTGGCTCTTTGCCTGTCATATGATCTTAAAATGAGTGAGAAATCACTGTGAAGGGCAGAATGGGAGCTTCTAATTTTCAGATTTACAGAACATACCTTTTATAAGGCATCAAAGACCCTCTGCAAAAATAATTAGTGCTTCACAGCTCCTCTGTGTCAGTTCCTTAGCAGTCAAGCAGGCTCTGGTGCTGTAGGTCTCCATGTGAAAACACTGTTCAAATCCTTAGATTATTAGTAAGACAGCTGTGCTGACTGAGGCTATATCAAACTGCCTGATCAGGCAAAAAAAACCCCAAACCTGTGAGAAAATAGACTATGTAATTCTTCCCTGCTATGGAAATAGGCCTGGAATTAGTGCTTGGAGAATTAGAATATATGAGGATTTCACTGCAGAGAACAAAAGTCCCTTGCCCATTTACTGCCGTGAACCTTGCTTCAGCCACTGCAAAAACGGTACCTGTTTGCCTGTTTGGGGGCATGTTCGATGCTGTGCATGGGATGAGCAGCCTTACCTTGGCAGGCAGGGAAAGAGTGGTGGCCAGGCTGACAGCTGTCACACTGAAGTCCAGCTACCCCAGAGCGACAAAGACATTTCCCAAGAAAATCGCAGACTTCGGGCTGGGTACCCGCCAAATTACATTCGCACACTGCAAATGAGAAAAGGCATTTCAGAGGCACCTTAACTTGAAAAGAAGAGGAAGAAAAAAGGAAGAGAAAAAGAAGAGGAAAAAAGAAGAGAAAAAAAGAGGAAAAAAAGGAGAAAAACAGAAAAAGAAGAGGAAAAAGCAACTCCCTGATGCTCAGCAAGACAAAAATCTTCCCATCAGATTGCCCATCTCAGTACAAATTCAGTACTAATTCAGCATCGAGGAAGACATTAATGAAAGAGCAGAAGTATCTGGCCCAAAGTTACTGGGTTCAATACCAGCAGTGCAGCACCACACTTAGCCTGTCCCCACTCAGCCTGATTTATCCATGCCAAGTGGTATGCCAGCTACTGAAAGTAGTCCCATCCTTTAAGATGGAAATGAAACAATTTATGTTTTTTATTTACAATCTCAGGTGGGAGGGGTTAAAAAGATGCCTAAAAAATAGTACAGAGATGGTTAATAAAGTTTTAAAACTAGTATTCTAGTATTGATTAGAAAGGGCAGGTTGGTGCATCAAAGTGAGGTTGCAAACTTAAATTAAACGCAGCTACTTTTTAAAAAAGAAGGATAAGTAACAGAAATATTCCCAAAGGTATTCAAAATTTCATCAGTGTTACTGATGGTCCTGTGTGGAGCCCAGAGATGGACTCGATGATCCTTATGGGTCCCTTCCAACTCCGGATATTCTACGGTTCTACTATATCCAATCCCAAACTGGAGACTGACAGCTGCATCGCATGGTAAAGAGCAATCAAGGAAATATGGGCATTTCTAGACAGAAATCTCCCCTCATCACATTTTTCTTCTTCTTTGACTTCTGTGAGTTTTGGGAGAGCCCCTTATGAGCACATCTCCATGGCAAAAGAAATTTATCCCTCAGTATAAAACTTGGGTCTCTATTTTGCATACGCTTGCCAAAAGACAACATTTGGCTCACCCTGGCAGAAGGGGTACTGAAAATACCCAGCTGCACAGGTATCACAGGAAGACCCCCCAAATCCAGTTCGACATCTGCACTGCCCGGTGTTTCCATCGCAGTCACCGCCCAGCACTCCTGCGCCTTGGCACTGGCACGCTGAAGAGCACATTTGTAAAGAAAACATTTGCGGTGTTACAATCTTAAAGTTCGTATTTCACTTGGAAGCCCAACGCTGGCGTTTGCACCGTAGTGCAGGCTCCAAGCGTCAAAGAAACTACGGCACTTACGCAGACACTGGGAGCCAAAATACCCTGGTTTGCAGCCACCTTCTAGTTACAACAGGAAAGGAAAGGGAAAGAAAGGAACAACGTTAGTGCATAAAATCACGCAACTCCTCGTAGTTTTGCAGAGAAAAACAGATCGGTGCTTAGTCACTATTACTCTTAGTTATTATTACTTAGTAATTATTTTGAACCGACAAAACTATTTGTATGATGCTTATACACAAATCTAATTTAAAAAAAAAATAAAACCAAAAAAACTTAAACATGCTTAGTCTGCCAGCACAAATTTACAACTTCCACAGGCACAGGAGCTACCACTTAGAGGCAGTTACCTTTCTTATGCCTTCAGCCTCAGATGCTACTCACTGAAAATGTAAATAGCTCAAGATGTGTTGTCTTCATTTTATCCTTGGAGTTTTCTTTCTCCTTCCTTTTAAAAACATGTGAGAGAAGAGGATATGCGACAGAGCACACCCAAAGGCCTACCAGGGAAATTCTTTTGGATGCTATAAGGAGATTAGTGGTACAAGAGACCGAGGCTTCTTGGGCTGTGATGGCAACTGCAGACACTTTCAAGAAAACAGCTGGGACTTGTAAATATATACATGGATTTGTACTGTCCGCTTATATTGGAGCGTTTGCTACTTTCACAGAAGAACACACTTTTTCATTTGCCAGCATAAACTCCCGTTCTTTTAAAGCTAATAGAAATAAAGGGGAAGAATGTTGATTTTAGGATATGGCGAAGGTTGTGAGGTTTTTGGAAGTTATTAATCCTGAAGTGCATTAAAAGTATGTATTTGATTAAGCGCTAGTTATGATGACGTCTCAGTTCTGCAGTATAATATATACCAAAAAATAGAAGCCCACCGAAAGGATCATTGTGTGGATTTCAGACAGTTTTGCAGTGGGCTAAGTAAGAAATATGTGGCTCTCTCAGAAATCAAAGTTCTTCCCTGCCAAGGGCAACATACAATTTCCCAGGTGCAAGAGGACTGTCCAAAAACAGAGGCCAGTGACCCTCAAGAGATCTACACTGCATAGCAGCTGACAAGTTGTACATGTCAGAAAGTCTCGATGGATCTGTTCATAAGAGCATCAAACAAGATGGTCAGCCTCTTCTGCAGATGTTTGCCAGAGGCTGGTCAAACTTAATTTGATCCATAACTCTTTCTGAAACTAGCACACTAAACTGCTCACTATGGACATGTCAATACGATGAACTTTTGGCAAGAACAAAGGCTCTCTGAAAGATAAATATCAACAGCGGCAAAATTACTACACAAATCTCCATTAAACAGGAGGCACCACCAAAACAGTGACAAATAACAACATGGGAAAAAACAGGGAAATGGTGGAGGGGAACCACAAAGAACTTGCCGATTATGTCACCAGCCACAGCATCTCTTGGATTTGGAGAAGTAGAAGGATGTACAGGAATACCTTTTAAAAAAAAAGAAACAATGAAGTGTATTTGAAACAGATGCAGTTGTTTCACTAAAAATCATGAGAAATGATGAAGACATCTCCTGTCAATACAGAAAGCATGATATTCACATGACTCTAGTAAATGTCCTCAGCTTAGTGTTCTTTCAGTTAGGAACAGGATAAGAAACGTTTTACTTTTAATCTCCAATTCAGATACAAACATCCCTTCTTAAAAAAAAAGCAGTATGAAAGGGCAGATACCATTTGGAAATGCTACCAGGTTGCTTCCCTGCTCCCTTCCCTTTTGTACAGAAAGCTTTCTCATCCTAGATGATGTTATGAGAGCTACTGAGGGAGCTCTGTATTTATTTCACGTTTCCTGCTTTCAGCTGAAGGTCCATCTCCTGCTGTGTGGCATTACCACTCACTGCCTGAACTGTCAGAATTCATGACGTATACGTTACACCTTGGGAGCTTTTTATCTGAGAATCCTCCAGATGAGGAATGGGAAAGACATCCCAACAAACTTTTCTTCATTAAGATGGGATCCAAAGCCAATGTGTTACAAAGATCAGGGAGGTTTAGATCAAGGTCCACCTGAGCTGAACTTTCTTAAAAACACTGGATTACAAACAAGAGGATAAATAAAATGTGATAATCTAGAGTGCACTGTACAGAGAAGATTTATTCTATCACAGCCATTGAATTCAAAAAACATTGAATTTTTACAGTGCTTTTTTCCTTTGATTTTCCTCTTCTTCTATTTTTATCATGGTACTTCTGGTTTAGTCAGACGTCAGATCTTACCCGAGAACAACACCTGTTTTATTGGCTGTCAGAAACATAATTTTCCCGAGGGCACAAAACATCCCACTGATGCAATTTCAGAATCTGATCATGGAGTCACAAGCTTTTATGCAGCGAACACAATTCTGAGGTTACTTTTTTCCTCAGTTATTTTATATACAAATTGTTTATGGGGAAAGCATTTACTTTGCTGAATTGCCAACACTTAATTTTAAACCCTGTATTTAAAAGTAAAAATCTCATTTTCTACTAACCAACAGCATTAGATAGCATTCTGTTACCAATTTCAACAAGCAGAAGCACTTGGTATTTGTGTCACATAATTTTTTGTAATATGTTTATTTTCTTTGGCTTTACAAACACCTTTCCTTCAACCATTTCTTTAAAAATCTGAAACAAACTGGAACCCTTCCTTTGGCCACATATCTGCACCTACCCACAGTCCAGCAAAACCAGGAGTGGATGGCGGAGCGCCTTATGCTCTGCCAGGAGGGCCCCTCCAACATTATGTAGGTGCTCTTTTAGAATTACTTTTATTTATTTTAGAATCCTCCAAAAGCCCACAACCTTTGTTTATCAGAGATGCAAGTTCCAGATCCTAGGAGATGTCAAGGAGAACACATAACCGTGTTCTCCCCTCCCTCTTACTACAGTCGTGTTTCACTTCTCAGTCCAAGTAGTCTTCATATCTAAACACCCTGAGACATGTTTAAACAATTTTTCCAGGACTTTAGGACTGGAGTTCATGACTTACTGAAAGAGAGGCTGTAGCCTCAACAATGATGTCTCAAGTGAACTCAGAATTGTGAGAACGAGACACAATCTATTTGATTTTCAAGTAACCATTGCTTTGTAAAACAAACTAGATTCTCTTCAGTATTATGACAACAGATTTATCAGAATGTATAGACATGTGAAGCTGAAATGCCAGCTGTTTTAGCCAAGTCAAATGTAATGTAATGAAAACTGTTAATTATTTAATGCACACTTAAAATCCTGGAGAAGAGGTGTTTTTATTTGTATACTTACGGGCACAAAACGGATAACTATAGAATCCATCAGCGCAGCGTTCACAGTTTTCTCCCTGGAAATTCTGCTTACAGAAGCAACGGCCAGACCCTTCCTCACAGCCCTCTGCATGCTCCAAGACACAGCTGCAGGCTAAGTAAGTATCAGCAATTAGGCACTCTTTGGAAAATAATAAATTTGCCTTTTACGGCAGTGCACAATGGCATTCTAATAGTAAATTTGTCATTGTGAATGCCTCCGTATTTAAAGACTTCACATTTGCACGCTGTGACGTATTTCCAAGTACTTTATATCACAGATTAATCTTTGTGATATCCCTTAGAAGACAGACCTATGCTATTTTCTTAGAGCGTTTAGTATTTTTAATTCAGAAAGGTACGTTAGTACTCCACCACACTGCAGCAACTATCTTTTCTGTGGCATCCGTGTATCCACGGTCTAGGCGAAGCACCACACTCCATCCACCTTCCCTTGCACACCATGTGCAACATCATGGCAGCCCGCCACAGCTCTGTTGACTTCCCACTCATTTCGATAACCAAACACAACAAACCGTGGCTTCCTCCTACCTGTCACAAGGCTCCTTCACCCTGCTTGTAATTCAACTCTTGTCTCCTACCTATACTCAGTTCTTCTTTTTTAAATGTTATATTAGTAATTACCCTATTGCATTATTTATTAGTTCTAAGGTTCAGCTCTGCATAAAATAGTGATCCTTGTGACCTTTTGAGCTACAGAAGAAATTTTTCAAGTGGCCAAGAGCCAAAGAATACCTCAAATGTACATCAGCGAGCTCAGAGAAGCAAGATCATGAGGGTAGGATATAAAAGTGGCTTCTTGGAGGTAATGCCAGCTCACTGTGGGATGTGAAGCAACACCCTAGGCTTATGTGATCCTATCTCCTTAGCAGCCTTTTCTGGCTTACTTCCTCCTATTGTCCTACTGTTGGTCTGAAGCTTTAGGCTCATATGACACATAAGTTGTGAAGAAAGGGTCTAAAGGAACACAGAAAGTCATTTGCAGTGGTTCTCCAACATCTTTCAGACACTGTTTCATTTTTCCTCCCCAAAAGATGCATCCCATGCCTTGATTATAGCAAAAAAACCCTCAAGCCACCACCAGAGACGATGCTTAATAAAGAAGGACTCACGTATACAGCCATCAGGAGCTCTTGCTGGAACACCGTAAGGACGATAGTAACCTTTTGCACACTTTTCACAGTTAATACCAGCTGTGTTATGCTATGCAAAATAAAGCAAAAGCAGAATATGAGATAAAAAGGGGAACTTGGAAGAATTAAGAAACAATAACATCCTTTACACTGTTTCTATATACAACTGAGAAAGGATCAGCACAGGAAAAAATGGAATATGACTGCAGTAAAGATACCATTCATCATTTTCTGTCCTTTAACCACCTGTTCTCTACAGATTTCTGAATCATGGTATTCTCACATAAAGCAGTGGAATTTTATCTTTAAAGCATTATAAAAAAGCTATTAAAAAAAAAAACTAAGGGCAAAAGCTCTTTTCCCTATCACATGATATTTATCTCTTTTTATGCTGCTTTCTTATCATAATATATACATCATTCAGGCAACTGTATCATCAATTTTTCCTCATACTTTTTTTTTTAATATCCTATGTCTAAGATCAGCAACATTGACATAAACCAAAAGCTCATCAGTCAGGTCAGCACACAATAGATCTTCCATTAGAAAAGCATATGGCTGCGTAAAAATGTGTTTCAAGCACATACAAAAAAAAATCATAAGTAACTTGAACTACAGCAGAAACACGTAACTCCCCTGTGAACACAGTCCTGAGTGTGTTTCAACCTGTGCAGCAAAACTCTCCCCTGTGGTGGGGCAGCAGGACTGTGCAGCAGCAGTGGCATTCACCAGCTGAGTAAACCATGTTCGTGAGGCATTCTGGTGGGCTCATAGTCTCATGAGTGGGGAACTGGATGCGGGGGAGGAAGCTACGCCCTGGAGCAACCAAAGCAGCTGCCCCCAGCTCCCACCCACTGTTTAGTTCCTCCTTAGGGAGTGCTGCAATTCAGGGCTGAGCAGGGACCCAGCATTTAATGGAGGGACTGGTGGGGCAGTTCATGAGCAGGGCACCCAGGACGCTGCTCGCGCTGCTGCTCGCCCTTGGCACTCTCAGTTTGCGCAACAGTTTTGAGTTCTGCTTCCAGCTCCCAAGAGCTTCCTCTAGCATCTTCAGATCTGAGCTACTGCTGGGGAGGGCAGACACTAGATCAGGGAGGGTGATGCTCACATTGCACAACTAACGGAGACACAGTGGTTGTTGCAGCACTTAGCATGGCTGGGCACAGAGAGGCCCAGCGTCCTCAGAACTGTGTACAGCTACTCAGAGATTGTGCAGTGACGGTCTCAACACACTGCAGGGTACATTTTTTGGAGACTGGTGGTGCTAATGCCCATGGCACATCAGACAGAAGTTCAGGAGGTGGATGGTCTGGGGCTGCAGAGAGTGCCTGGGCCTCTCCCTGGGCCTGGGGTTGATCAACCTGTGCAGAGCTTGTGGGTATGGAGCAGAGGACAGATCAGCACAGCTGATATTGCAGTGGGTGTCTGTTACAGACCACCTAAGCAAGATGGCACATGAAGCCTTCTTTAGGCAGCTAGAGAAAGTCTTTTTACTCTTGGATGACTTTAAACACCCCAGTATCTGCCAGAAGGGCAATGCAGCTGGGTGCAAGCAATCCAGAAGCTATTTCAAATGTATCAAAGACAACTTCTGTATGCCGCATTCATGAACCAGTTAGGAGAGATGTTCAAGCTGATACCCACAAACAATGAAGATCTGGTGGAATATGTGAAGGCTGAGGGCAGCTTTGGCTGCAGCAAACACAAGACTATGAATTTTTAGGTCCTGAGACAAGTAAGCAAACCAAAACGCAGAATTACAATCCTGGGCTTCAGAAAAGCAGATTTTGGGTTGTTCAGGTATCTGCAAGATTCTGGGTGAAACTGCCCTAGAGAGGAAAGGGGACTAGAAGATCTGGTTGATTAGATAGCCTCCTTAGCACAAGAACAGTACTTTCTGATGTACGGGAAGTCAAGCAAGTATGGCAGAAGGCTAGTACAGATAAATACAGAGCTCCTGATTGATCTCAAGCTTAAAAAGTAAGTACACAGAAAGTGGAAGCAGGAACAGGCTACCTGGTGGCAATACAAAGGCATTGCCCACACCTGTAGGAGTGGAGTTAGGAAAGCCAAAGCTTAGCTGGAGTTAAAACTAGCAAGGCAGGTGATGTGCAAAAAAGAAAGGTTTCCAGGAGTACATAAGCAGCAAAAGAAAAGCTAATGGGAGTAGAAACCCATTGCTCAGTGGGGAAGGAGATCCAGTGAACAAATCATTTTAGAAGTAATTTCTAAACATGAAGGACAGGAAGGTGATTGGGCATATTGAACAGATTTACCCAGGGCAGAATATGCCCAATAAAGCCCACTGCTCTGTGTGGTAAGATGACTGTGCTGTGGACAAGGGACAAGCAGAGCCACCAAGATGAGGGACTGATGCACAGGACATCCAAGAAGAGGCTGAGACAGTTGGATCTCTTCAGCATTAAGAAGAGAAGGGAGAACTTACTGCTACCTACAACTACCTGATCAGAGACAGAGAGGATGGAGCTAGACTCTTCTAAGAGGTACACAGCAATAGGACAAGAGGCAACAGGCACAGATTGAAATACTGAAAGTTCCAATTAGATATTAGGGAAAAAAAAATTATCATGAAGGTGGTCAAACACTGAAACAGGTTGCCATAAGTGGTTGTGGCATGTCCATCCTTGGAGCTGTTCAAGGCTTGACTGAACACATCCCTGAGCAACCTGATCTAATTAGACCTGCTTTGAGTACGTGCCTTGAACACGTGATTTTCAGAGCTCCCTTGTTATCAAACTCTAAAGAAACTAAATCTATCTTTGCATGCAACGCTTCCATTCTGTCACTTCTTTGTTCAGGCATCCATTCCTAATACTTCTTTTCCCCGATACAAACAGGAAAAATAAATTAAAATCCATGTACTTTATCCATGGAAAAATGCTAAAATTAGATTTATGGTAAACTCATTTAATCCAGCATAACTCCCACAAAATTAGGTTACAAACAATTAGTATCAGTTATATAACCAGGACTCATAGATTTAGATTAATGTTGCTCTTTACTATCCTGGAAGCAAGATAAGAGATATGTTCTTCCATGAACAAAGAGCTGACAGGAAGGACCAACATAATAAATCTTACCAGACTGCATAAACAAAGTTCTGCACAGAAATGGCAACTGGAAGACAAAGAACATTTCTTCTACTCATGCTAGTAAAAACAACTCTTTTCTGACTGCCTTTTGGAAAATATCTAATTATATTGTGTCAATAAGAGGGAAAACATACCCTATAAATTTTACTGAATATTTCCTTTTTTGTTGTTGCTTAAATACAGCTACATATTAAAAGGTACAGCATGGTAATACACAAATCATGATACATAGATTTCATAAGAACATAGGCTTGATGATAATTTTCCCTCTGAATTATATTCTGGTCAGCCGCTTGGCATCACACTTCAGATGACTTGAGAACAAAAGGAAGATAGACTTCCAAGTCAGTCTGGATAGATTTAACCCTGAGATCACTGAATCAATGAATAATTTAGGTTGAAAGGAACGTCAGGAGGTCAGGTGGTTCAATCCCACTGAAGGCAGAGGTAAATCTAAGATTAGATCAAGTTGATCAGAGTCTAGTATGGTCTTTCCTGATAGTAATTAGACAAAGTAGAAGAAAAGTACACAGGATGAGAGACATTCTTTCCCTTCCAAAGAACGCTCTATTCATTAATGACAGACAGAGTGTAAAGTCTCTGATTCCAAATTTACATCTGTTGACTCAATCCAACCAAGGCCCTAAGAGAGTTAAGGGGCTGGCGCATGTGACATGTCAGGAGAAACTGAGGGAATGGCTTTGGTTGGCTTGAAGAAGAGATGTTCAAGGAGGGTAGAGCTGTCTAAGGGCACTTTTCCTCTATCTAAGAGGGGTTTACAGAGAAGACAGAGCCAATTCTTCTCAGACAGGGACAACAAAAGGACAAAAGCCAACTGTGACAACTTGCAATTGGGGAAACTCCTACTGAACAGCAACAAAAATTTCTTTACCACGACAGCAATTAAGTGCTGTAAAAGATTATCCAGAATCTGCATCATCTCCATCCTTGGAAATTTTCAGAACTCAGCCAGACATTTCTCAGTGCAACCTGATGTAACTTTGCATCTAGCCTTGCTTTGAGTGGAGTCTTAGCCTAGATGGCTTCCAGAGGTCCCTTCCATGATTCTGTGCTTCTTCAATACCTGTAAACTTCCTTCTTGGCATAGTCCATGCCCTCCTTTACTCCGGCTGGTGAGGGAGAGCCCTCTGTGTTTTGCTGCAGTAAAGGAACCCGCTGGCCTGAGCTGGAATTTTATTTGGTTAATTTTACTTCCTTCTGTTAAGCAGGGAAATGGCAGAGTTTGTAATAACAGGAAAGGGAATTTTTGTAGTTCATTGATTTGTTGCACTGTGTGGTTTTATTTGAATCACACAGAACTGCACATAAATAGAATTTATGTGTCTTTTACACATTAACAAGCAATGTTGTACAATGTAAATTATTTTTTCTATGCTTTTTTTCCCTGCTTCGAATACAAGTAACAACCTGAGAGAAATGGAGCTATCTCAACTGGTCAGATTTCAAACTATTGGTCTGGGCACTGTGCCACTACAGTAGCCCTTCTTCAAATGTCATTTATTTAAACTGACCAAAACTACCTTCTTACCTGGCAGTTAATGCAGACTCCTCCACCTTCATAACGCCCATGGATGTTTAAGCTTTCTCGATGCTGATCAACCTCAGCATCATAGTAGCAATCAGTGGCATGTCCATGACAATTGCAGGCTGAAAAAGTAATATTCCAAGTCAGCTTTCATTATAGTGCTGGAATTCAGTCATGTAGCAGAGGTGAAGAAGCAGCTTAGATTTTTTTATATACGCATACACTCAGGTATGTTGGAGTATGCTCAAATACACCTGTTTACCTCTTAACAACTGGATTTTCACACCAAAAACATGGTAAGATCATCTAGATATGAGGAAAACATGAGCTGCAAGGCTTATCAGAGGAGGCAACAGTTGTACCATCTCAAAACAATATATTTATGCATGAATGCAGAACTAGGAGGCTCCAAAAAAATGGTCTCAGCTGTTTTTAAAAATTGTCAAAAATGCGTTCAAATGTTTATTCTGTTTTCCCATGTCTAAAAATACATCTGGGCTGAAGCTATGTGCACCAAACCTTTATTTAAAACAAATAATTACAGAAAAGATATACACATTTGATTAAAAAGACCTGCACAAAAGAACCCTCATACTCAGCTGTAAATACAGGTATACCAACTAATCTGGCTATACATTTACCCAGCTGCTGTCTTCTGAACAGAGAAGTTTTAAGTATAAGTTCATTCTACTTCCTGGGAATTGTGGATTCAAAAAGAAGTATGGTTTAAAGAAGTATGGTATGAAGAACAACACCACCACCGCCTATAATAATACATTATTATTATGTGGAAGAGGATGGGATTAGGTAACTGAGATAACTCATTTCCCCAGTGTCTGGTTGTTTAAAGACTCAGCTGTGATACATTCTACTTTGGGTGGCTTGTGGTTAGCTCCTTTCCTTTATTTTTCCCTTAAGCCAAATAAAGGTAACAGCTGAACTCACAGTGGCTCTGAATCCATCTCTACATACATCTTCCGCTATACTTTTAACTCCTTCTGACCGATGTTAACATTGCAGTGCTCAGACATTGAAAGATAGATACCTGTGAGGCTTTGCTTGCAGGCACGTCAGCCTCACATATGTCTCAGTCTAGGAAGTTCACCTATTGAAAACATCTGAGAAACATCGGCTGATACATCCACTTGTGGCCTTGTACATGCATCAGATAGCTTCACCGATCTCCTTACATTGACATGGGAGACCTAAACCCCAAAAAGCCTTTGCTGTTTTATCTTTGGCAAAAAGACCTAGCGATATAAATCCCAGAGCCAGCCCAATATTTGTGCCTCGCTTGCAGGAGAGAATTAACCTGAAAAATAGCTCCACACTTTGAAGAGTTCCCACAAATAAAGTTTGAGTAAAGGGTGATGGATTTATGGATTTACCCAGAAAATAATTTATCTAATTTCCTGGAGATCGGTTATATGTATCTCATAATCTTCCCATCTTAGTTAAAATGTACCTCTTCCTGTTGGTCATGTAAAGCTCTGTCTGTCTTCACTGAAATCTTGCAGAACTATAAGTCTGAGTAGAAACCTACCACAGTAGCAAGCAAACAGAATAAATCAAAGGGCAGGACAATGGTTTTGCCATAAATTAATCCTATGACTTTTTTTTTCTTTTTTTTTCCTGATCTGATCTTTTTTCCTTGCTGGAGAGGAACAACAGGATTTTTTCTGAAAGAATGCAGGAAGCAAAAAGGCTTCCTCGAGCACCTGGGTGCTCGGTGAGCTTTTAACTACAGATGTTCCAGCACTCCAGGGAAACCTTCCCAGGAAATTGCTGAAGATTTGACTTTATAAAGCTATGACGTGATGTTTAGGGAAATCATCCCTTCATCTGGAGCAGGGGATAAGATACTCTGGAAGGTTTCTCAAAACAGAAGCTAAGGGCTCCGGCCCTACCTACTTCATGATGATCTTTCCGAACTCTGCTCCAAGTCCCTGGCAAAACTGGGAGCACAACTCAGGGACAACTGATTTTCCATGCCTTGCTACGTGATCACACAGACAAGAGAAGAGAAACTGGATCATTCTCTATATCTCCTCTATGTCTTTATAGCTGAACAGCTTTGGACAAGGAAGCCTCTTCCTAGAAACTACCAACAACACAGCTGAGGTGGTAGCCTACCTTCAGTTTCCCTTATGCTGACAGGACTAGACTGGGTTCCCAGGCCAGACTGTGATAGCCTGTGAAGATCTTTTGGGGGTTTTTTTATTCAAATAATTCTTCAAGAAAACAAAACACTGCACAAATGAGATGCTGGCTCAAGACACTAAGTCAGGAAAGGAAAGAAGAGAACACAAAAAAACCCAACATATATACAATGTAAATAAAAGCTCCGTGCCTCTAGGGCCAAACCGTCTGTGAGCTACAGCTCCAAAGTATGTCTTCTAACAGCAACGGGAAATTATTTGCTCTGATTATAGTGACAGCATTTTCTCTCACAGGGGAACAGAAACCCCTTCTACCTCAACAAGCATCTTCTTACAACTTTGGGCCATTTCTTGACCCATACAGTACTGGAAAACTCATAGCAAAAGGTTGGGCTTATCCCTACAAGCTCCTACCAACCTCTTTCAATCAGTTTCTCTCAAGGGACCTCAGGCTCCTGGGAAGCTTAACGAGGTTGCTCTAATTCCTTCACTACTGGCTGCCAGGAAAAGAGATCTGCACCTGGCAAACACTCTCAACAAATCACCTCAAACTGCTAGGAGCAATCCATACTAAAAAGGGTATTTTTTAGAGATAGTTAGAAGCAAAGTTGTTTTGGCTCAGAATCTTGTAGATGATTTTCTATAAATTCATTCTTTAAAAAACATGACATTATTTATGCTCTTTGTCTATCTCTTTCCTGGCAGAAAATGTTTTCCTTTCAAAGAGGGGAATTTAAATGAGGTTTCAAATACTGTCCAAAAATTGTGTCCCAACATGCCTATCTCCTATCAAACACTTTAATCATCTTCCCCCATCCCCCGCCCAATACTCAGTCTTAGTACTGCAGTTTTGATTAAAAAACGCCGGCTCTTTATTCCTCAAACCAATTACATAGGTATGTCTCTGGCTTTCAAATAGGTTCCCCTGTTAACGGTTTGTACCCACTGGCTACGCTACTTTCAGGAATGGCAGACAAGGAAAATAAATCAGGCCAGACACAAAGGAACCCACAGGCTACCAACACATTTGCTCAGAATAGGATGTGCGCAGAGATGGGAACACTGTAGCACACTCACTGGTTTTTGGCCAGAATGATGCAAAACACCCAGTGTGACAGTACATACCCCTCCATCAAAAGGGGACCTGTGCCGTCATCTTCTGTAATAACACAGAATAAAACAGAGGGGAGGAGGGAGGGAGGTCAAGAATAGTGTAGCCAGCAGGAGCAGGGAGGTGATTGTCCCCCTGTACTCAGCCCTGGTGAGGCCGCACCTCGAGTCCTGTGTCCAGTTTTGGGCCCCTCACCACAAGAAAGACATCGAGGCCCTGGAGCGTGTCCAGAGAAGGGCAACGAAACTGGTGAAGGGGCTGGAGCACAGGTCTTATGAGGAGCGGCTGAAGGAACTGGGACTGTTTAGTGTGGAGAAGAGGAGGCTCAGGGCAGACCTTATTGCCCTCTACAACTACCTGAAAGGAAGTTGTGGTGAGCTGGGGGTCGGCCTCTTCTCGCAGATAACTAGTGACAGGACAAGGGGGAACGGCTGCAAGTTGCACCAGGGGAGGTTCAGGTTGGAGATGAGGAGAAATTTCTTCTCGGAAAGGGTGGTCGGGCATTGGAACAGGTTGCCCAGGGAGGTGGTGGAGTCACCGTCCCTGGGGGTGTTTAAAGAAAGGTTGGATGTGGTACTGAAGGACATGGTTTAGTGGGTAATAGGTGGTGGGGGGATGGTTGGACTGGATGATCCTTGAGGTCTCTTCCAACCTTAATGATTTTATGATTCTATGATTGGGCTTCTCCAGCTTGACTACTCAGTCTGTGGGGCTAAAGCACTCCAAACTCCCAACTATGAGCATGTGAAGGGGTACAAGTGTGAATTTGCCAGGGTTTCCCACCAGAAACGTCTTTGTGCCTGCTTACCTATGGTCAGCAAGGGGTGACCACCAGCTGGAGAACAGAGGGCAGCTCAGGCTCCTGTCAGCAGTGGCAGCCTTGAGCAATCTCTCTGCAGTCTGAACACCAAGAAGCTGAGTGATGGGGAGACAAATTCTGAAGTTGTACAAGATGCCCCTAGTCTCTGCTGTGCTAGTGGGGATCCACACTCTCCCAGCAGACAGCTATGACCAGGGACAGATGTTGACTCAATGTACTACAAGAAGGCTTCCACTTTTCTCATGTAATATTCTCACATGAATGAGTATTTTCATTGTTTAATAAGATAGAAGAACATAAATAATATTCACTGCATCATCTGTTCCTTATTGCTGCATGGAAAGAATTTTCTCCATAAAGAAAAAAGGTCTTAAAACATGCAGTGTGCTAGTTATGCTTCATGAACATGTGTGCTAATTCCCACCCACTTATCATACAACCATAGAAGAGTTCACTTGTCAGTGTCCTTTTAACCTAGCATCTTCTAGGCTACTCACGTTCACATAGATTTGTGCTCCCAGCTGTTGCAGGTTGCCACTGTTTCTGATTATACCCAGGGCAGCAGCGATCACAGGTCTTCCCACAAGTGTTATGCTGACATTCACACTGAAACCTAGAGAAATGAAAGCCTCTTATTCTACTGAACCTGGATTTAAACTTTTTTTCTTAATTTTATTGCAGCCCAAGACTTAGACATAGTGTGAAAAGGTCACAACATAAGGTTACATATAAAGAGGGCAAAAAGTATACCAGAATATTTTGGAACTTTCCTAAAATTCTTCATGATTGATCACTTTAAACATATGATTATGAGTTAATTAGCACAAATGACTTATGGAGAACATTTCTAATTGGATTCAATAGACTGGATTATGAAACTTTATTCCAGAATATTAAATCAAGATGACATATAACAGTTTAGGATGTATGCTATTATAGCTTCATTCCAAGGCTCAAGCTTGTTGACCTACAGTAAACCAAAATATTTATCACCTTTATATGCATGCCTTCATCATTTTTTCATTATGTTTTGTTTACAATAATTTTATTAGTGTTTTTAATAAACCAAGATCATAACTTCGTCTTGTTATTTTTAAAATAGTACACACTACTCATCAAGAAAATGTAGTTCATATTTATTTTATATTAGTTGGATAGCCTACTTACAGGGCAGGCTCTCATTATGGGCTAGGTCTTACTATTATGCACAGTAACTGAATCCCAGGAGGAACAAAGAGACCTTTACACTGGAGAGGCCTTTTCCAACATTCCTCTCTTATCTGTGTAGTCTAATAACCAAGGGGAAATGTAGTTTTTGAGTATAACCATCCTATTCCTGTAGACTTCACATCTTCTGTAGTTACTTTTCTCTAGCATAGACACCTGGAAATGAGGCACCTACCTGCTCACTTACTCTCTGTTAAAACACAGGTGAAAATATAGCCTTGTCCTAATAAAAAATTGTTTTAATACCATCATGGATAAGAGCAACAGCTGGTTTAAACCAGGGTTTTAAAAAATGTTTGAGATATAGACTGATTATTCAGTCGACTTCCCTGTAGCAGATGAGCCAAAAAGCCTGATCTAACTCCTCATGAAATCAATATGGAGATCATAAACATCACTGGAAAAATGAATTTCACAGGGAAAGGGAACAGTTCATTCAATTTCTGTTTTTATTTTTTCTAGTGATGATCAAAAGCCATTGGATCTTGGCTGAGCTCAGTTATAATGCTCAATATCTCTGGGAAGTTCACTAACTTTGTTCTTGAGTTGGCTTTCTAATTCCTGCTGTTGGAAGGTGATATCAACCCATGTTTTCCAAAAAACCCTAAGGGTTTCTAAAAAATATTTCAATCTGTCAAAATTTTATTTCCATTAAAAAGAAAAATCTAAGTAAAGACTTATTATATTTCACATACAACAGCTCTTGACATGTTTTCTTGTCAATCGGTATCAGATTCTAGTTTTTTAAATATAATGAAAAATCCCTGTAAGACTATATCATTCTATAATAAAAAGATCATTCAAAAACATTTGCATGTCTCTGGTTTTTTCATATTAAATTAATGTTATGCTCAGTTTACTTACTGGTATTGGTTTTCAGCACTCTTTGCATTACATACTTCAGCATGGCCATGGCAAACACATCGACCACCAATACTGATGTCCTTTATACTGTAGTAATACTATGGAACAAGCACAAGAAGTATGTATAAAACTTTTCTTCCTTGCATTATGGCAGAAATATCAGCATCAGACTGTTAAATGTTGCTTAACAGAATTTTAAAGGCATGACTTTACAAAAGACCAAAGTCTGGCAGCCAGTGGTCAAATCTCCGCTGATGTCTACATCTCAGCATATCGGCAAATCAAAGTCAATACCCATGGGGTGCCTGGCAGCAACAGGCTTGTGCAGCTCACACCAAATGGATGTTGCTGTAGCTATACAGCCACCAGTACTCAAGCCCAAAGTCTCTTCAAAGCCACCTTCAGAATGGAGATGTAAAGTCGCGTCAAAGCATCAATTTGTGAGACCTCAGTCTGATCAACAAACCAGACATGCTGGCATAGGCAGCGCAGTTTCTCCATTCAGACAGACACGATCAATAAATATTAGAAACAGACTGAAATCACCAGCTCAGTCAAAATCACTCATGACTCAAGCTGGATTTGAAATTGTCACCTCAAGTTGAAATACACTGAATCTCATACTCATGCCTTGCAGGCATCCAGGCAACAGAAGATAAAACTTTAATT
This sequence comes from Psophia crepitans, assembly GCA_013399095.1. Taxonomy (NCBI): domain Eukaryota; kingdom Metazoa; phylum Chordata; class Aves; order Gruiformes; family Psophiidae; genus Psophia; species Psophia crepitans. Next base: position 162,704 of record VWZZ01008236.1, read on the forward strand.
GGTTCAACCCAGTGAAAATATCATTACTGTGTACATATTAATAGTAATTTCTGCACATGTTCTAGTAGCTCAGAAATTGTATTGTTCTCTCCTTAGACTAGCAGGCAGAATGGAGAGCTCGTTGCAAATTTTGGTCCCTGTGTATCCCCAGAAAAAGTTAAAGGGGCAGATTTAGTGCCACTGGAGGGTGAAGGGAGAAAGGATCAGAACACTGTGCAGTTACACCTCCTGTGCTCACTCTGTTCACAATACAGGCCCGCTAAGTGGTGTATACAGCCTCTCTTCATGGTGATCTCCCCGCTCTACTCTGCACTGGTAAGCTCAGACCAGGAGTGCTATGTCCAGTTCTGAGCTCCCCAGTAAAAGAGAGACATGGACATACTGGAGAAAGTCGAGCAACAGGCCATGAAGGTAATGAAGGGACTGGAGCATCTCTCCTATGAGGAAAGGTTGAGACAGCTGGGACTGCTCAGCCTGGAGAACAGAAGGCTCAGGGGGGTCTTGTCAATATCTATAAATACCTAAAGGGAGGGTGCAAAGATGATGGAGCCAGGCTTTTGTCAGCAGTGCCCAGTGACAGGACCAGTGGCAATGGACACAAACTGAAGCACAGAAGGTTCCCTCTGAACAGCAGAAAACTCTTTTTCACTGTGAGGGTGACCAAACACCAGTACAGGTTGGCCAGGAAGGTTGTGGAGTCACCATCCTCGGAAATGCTCAAAAGCTGTCTGGACATGACCCTGGCCACCCGGCTCTAGGTGGCCCTGCTTGAGCAGAAGGAGTTGGACCAGAGGACCTCCAGAGATCCCTTCCAAACTCAAACATCCTGTGATTCTGTGATTCATTTCAGGTGCATATACACTCTCTGTTTTTACATAGGCGGAGTTGGCTGGCACAGACTAAATGCTTCTCCAAGGCAGAGAGCTTTTCCAACTTACTTTGCTCCAGGCAGGTGAAGAACAGTAGGTGGGATATACAGACTAGAAAATATTTTTTTGCCTTCTGAACTATGCCTATTAAAATACAAACATGAATTTCTAACTGTGCATATAATTTTCATACTGTAAGTAAACCTTTCAAGTAAAAACTTTCAAGTAAAGTTTTCAGTATTTTCAGCAGAGCTAGAAATGATCACTGTGACTCTTGCCAACATATTTGACAGTGTTTTTTGGTATAAGAGTCTTCACAACCAAGTCTATAGCTACATACAGCTTTGCAGAGCTACACTTTACTACTGACAGTAATTGGACCGTCACTGGTCAGTAACAAGTCAAATTAATTACAGGCCAAAACAACTAATAGGCTAAACTGCCACATATTAGACATAAAAAATACCCTGTACAATTCAATGTGTCATGAACTCAAACCATTAACAGGGGAACCCAGGCAGTTACTTGAATAGAAGAACAGAACTGGTCTGGTTCTCATCTATTTCTATAATAAGTTTAACACAAAGATTTTCCTTAAGAATATTAACTGTTCCCTAGACTTGGAAGGTATCTACAATGCAAACTTGTGCTCTCTTTAACAATTTAATAAAACACTCAACATTTTATTCATCTATGCTACATCCCATGGCTATGATAACACCAGAAGTTTCTTACACTAAAGCTGTGCTGCTTGCCAAGTATACGAAATACTGCATTTACATCTGCCCGTGAGCAACATCTTAAAATTTACTTAAGACAATAAAGGTACTTAATGGGAGTGCTATCAAGTAGTTGGAATAGTTTTATGTTTTTGATGCAGAAACCCTTACATGTGCAGTGCCTCACCCCAGAGTTTCCTCCAATTGTTACCAAATCTTCATTTTAAATGAAAAAGTTAAAAATAACAATACAATATGAAATCTGCAGTCTCTTTAAGTATATGAATTTCTATGCAGTGTTCCCCTGAGGGAGCTGAATTTCTTTATATTTCCCCACTGAATGGGAGTGGGACTTTGGCTTTCAAGCTCTTGGACAGCCCAAAATCCACTGAAAAAAAACCCAAGGCGTCTCAAAAAATTGGTGGGAAAAGAGTAAGTTTTGAGTACACCCTTTGATTCCTGTTCCTTCAGAAACTCAGATACTGTTTCCCAAAAATCTTTCTTTGAATAAATAAGGGAAAGTAATGTCAAATAAAGCTGAAGAGATTTAGTTCCTCAGCTCTGCATATGGTAGGTTAGAAGATTCCTGCTTTGGCTCCTTATAGCTCTCGTGACACACCCAACTTCCTTCCATATTCAAAAACAGGGAAAGAAGACGGTTTATTACAAAACCATTAATTGTTACTTCCCCTCCATAAATCTGTGCTAATCCAGTTACCTTCTTGTCTCAAACAAACCTTGACTAAGTATAGGGTTTTAAAGGTGGGTCACTCTAAATTTCGATTGTGAGGATGCTGAGAACTTAAAACATTCAGATCATTTTTTTGGGTCTCTAACATGCTGAACATGATTGTTGAGTATATCTCAATGAAAATAGTACTTACCCTGCGGGTTACAGTGGGGTCTCGTTGAGCTTTCGATATCAAGTGTCCAAGAAGCGTATTAGTTCTCAGAAAATGAAGGCGGATGTTTGTTGCTTTTGTGAATTCTCGAAGACTAGGGGAATAAGTGAAGTTTTTTGCTCCTGGGCGGCCATTTATCAAAGATACTACGATCTAATAAAGAAGTAAGCACATTTATGTTAAAACATATCAACTGTGTCAGTAGCAGCACAGAGCAAAATTAGTAAAAGAATCAAAAAACTTACTATTGTTTCTGAGCATATTTGCAGTAACAACTACACATTTCATACTGAACTCAGGACACTGGGAAAAACAGTGGTGTTAGTCTTGGACTTTCCTGAATTCTCATAACCCATATGGCACATCACCAAAAAAAAAAAAAGTGCCTCTATCTGTTTTGAAAACAGTGGGTTCAACACACAAAAAGTACACGTTTTAATAGGAAAAAACAATAGGGATAGTTGCAAATAGTTACATTAACAGTTGATAGTGTCGATGGGAGTTTTGCCTCAGTAATAACCATCAGGTTTTGGCTCTTTCCCAAAGCACATTTATTTTTGGGTTAAGGCACAAACATTCCTGGAAAATATTATTGTTACCAGGTCCAGTGCCTGGGAGCGTATTAATGGTCTTTTGGAAGAAAGTACAGAGTGTTGCTTTAGAAAATCCCCTCACATGAAAGCAGGTTTATCCGACTTTCAAAACAAGGGCTCCAGCACTTTTTTTATTTTTTAAAGAAACAGATGACAGCAGCCCAGCAATCATGAATCTCTATTAACAATCCGGTGTATATGTAAGAGAATTCCATTTATTTATAACTGATCAGAAAACAGATTTCTATTTTCAAACGGCTTCTATACTCTGAAGCATGTAACAAAGGAATAGGGACAGTTCTGATTGCAGCAAAATTCCTGTAGGAAAAGTCATGCAGCACATAATAGGGGAACAGCACTACCAATGTTCTTCTATGGAAATTATTCTTTACAATATTTTATTTGGAAAATTTTACAGATATGTTAATAAACATGTTCTACTTTAATATGAAACTGCAACCCCAGATCCATACGCTCAAAACTCTGGATAACTCTGGAGGTATTCAGATCCGGATTCTAACCACATCAGGCATAAAAGGAGAATGTCAGCAGGAGCCATCGGCACAGCCAGGAGTTTAACGTTCATTCAAATAACACAAACCACAGTTCTGCCTAACAACGAACAACAGCTAAAATCAGAGCAACATTTTCCAAACACATGTATCATATTAGAAACATGCAGCATTTTACATATTCTTTTCTTAAATAGCTACTTATTCTTGAATGGTAAAAATCTGTTTCTACATCCTTTACTCCCATGAGCAATTCTGATGCACTAAGTTCTGCTCTGTACATTGGAAGAATTCAGAAAATGTGGTCAACATCTTCAAATGCATACGCCTAAAGTGAGGTACCTACATGAACACAATAAGAATCAACAGAGGTGGCTCTGAGCAGCCCCTACCCCCATGGGGAATCTCACCAGAAAAATCTCACCAGCTACTTAAGTGTTTGGTTACGGATTTATTAATGTAGATTCAAGCAGACATAGCAGAAAATTACTTCATCTTCTAGGTCTTTACTGAAACAGCAGACCTCTGAAACTGATGTTTCCTTCCAGTGTTACACATTACTTTTCCAAAAGCACTTACCTCTCCGTTTTCAAGAGGCAGAACGCGAGAATACTCCGTGGTGCAAAGGACATCGCTGTCCCTCCTCACTGGAAGATTAGCTTCCTTTCCAAAACGCTCCAGACAATCTGCTTTGGAGTCTAGTCAAGTGAGAATGGAATTATTTTTACATGTGAAAAGAAACATTATTGTTGTAATTTAAATTAATGAAGAACTACCCTCTGTGCATTCAGGTAAATTCTCCCCTGCAATTGAATAATAGCACTGATTGCTCTGCTCAGCACAGAATGGAAATTCTTGAAAACAAATACCTTCTCATCCTAATTAATTCAGTGGCGCCTAAGACATGGCACAATATTTCTCTTATCATCACAAAAAATCCCCTATATATGTACTCCAAGATTCTGCATTTCTATTTCACTTTGATTTTTGCAAGGAACTCTGGGGTCCCGTGGGATGAAGGACACTGTATTTCTTACATATCCGAAAAATAAGACAAACCAAAAATTCCCAACAGACTGGAAAATATTGATGTGTTGAGTTACATTTTCAAAATATCATGCTCATCTTTAGTCAGTAACTTATCGTGGATAACTAAGATAAAAGACCATCTTCTCTGCAGTCGAAATCTTCCTGCGAGCCTCATGGTCTGATTTTCCTGCTACTGAGCAAATGATTGAAGAAACCTGTCCACAAAAGAGTAGCAACACAAGGATTGATACTCACGAGCAAAATATTGCCAGGGAGTGTAAGTTCTTCCAAAGTCCACTGATCTTTCTAAGATCCAGAGATCTGGACGAGGAGAATTTGCAAACTTGATAAGGATATAGGCAACATGGAAGAGCTGGTAACAGAATATACATAGATCTTATCAGGAGCTTTATAGAAGTACCACAATAGTAAAACTAATGACAACAAACACCCTTGCTTTACTGTACAGTAAGTAGGTTATCCTCTGCAGTTTCATTCCCATTAAAACAACAGGCCAGATTCTCAGCTGGCTACCTCACCTGGCAACCTGCTCCAACACATTAAGAAATCTGCAACAGGACCGTTAAATGACATTTCGTACATTTCAGAACAGCTCTGGTTTGCACATAACTCATCGCTTAGGTGTGGTAAGGGTACAGTACTTACCCTTGAGAAGTTAACACCTCGACACATCATTGAACTTTCCCAGCATGAAATGCTGTGATGCTTTCACAGCACATCCTGGTGCATCTGTGTGTTGCATTCTAATCATGTAACTGTGCTTGTAGTCAAGGAAAATCACAATGATGTAAGACAAAATGCCCACACCTTTTACTCTGAGACTCTTTTGGTTGCATTTGATAGTTATCTAAGCCACCTGTTTCCATACTTTAAGAATATTTCTCAATGATTTTGCCACTTGACAGACTTTGCAAGTAATAGAAGCAAGCCACCCCAGAGTTTGGTGGATATCAAGTAACACAGGAGAGATTCTTACGACTGGTAGATTATTCAGTGTCTGAAACAGCTCAAAGAGCTTCACCAGTCCAAGGTTCACAAGCCCAAGAGTCCCATCTGGCTTCTTTCGGTGCTTGTTGTGTATCACAGCAATAGACAACAGAGACAGAAAGCTACCAAACACTGGAGCAAAAATGGATTTTACAAAAAAAGAAATCTTACTGTAAGCCACTTGGAATAGTCATAAATATCAGTACACCATTCAAACTATCTCTTCATAAAAGGCTGAACACAGGTTGATTCTAAGAGTCATTTAGAATTTAAACAACCACAACATGATCCAAAACTGAGGGACAGTCAATATTTAAGTGAAGCTGCACTAGAATTTCCCACTCAACAACCTCAATTCAGAATAATCTGCTTGCAAGAGGTTTCTATTGTGGTGGAGGAAGCAGGGAGTTACCAGTCAATGGTCTGTCCAGTAACCACTGCCAGAGCCCTCACATCAAACACACCCACGCAGTTTATCTTCGCTCAAACACCACTAATGTCATAACCTTGAAGCTAATACTTTGCACAAGTTATTAGACACTGTCGTTGTTCAGCCACAGCCACAGTAGAGCACCACGCGGCCGCTCACTCACAACCCCTCCCCCTCCCCAACCCACACACCCACCCGGAAGGATGGGAGACAAAGGCAAAACCCCATGGGTTGGGGTCAGGGCAGTTTGCTGGGACAGCAAGGGAGGAGGGAAACAACAACAGCAGCAGTGATAACAGGATATACACAACGGGTGATAACAGAAGGCAACTTACTGACCCAATGGACCAGACGCTCAGCCCACACTCAGACCATCTGGAGCCACGTCAATCCACCACTGCCCAACTAGCCCCTGTTTCTGGGGAGCATGATGTCACATCTCACCTCTCACCAGCTCACCTGTCCTGGTTCCAATTAACTCCATCCTAGCCGAAACCAGGACAGACATCAAACCACAAATGCATACAAGCTCCCAACCACAAAATGGCAACAACATTTGTTGCCATGCCCAGACCATCCAGCTGCCAGCTAGGACCAGTGCAATAGCTGTCCCCATCAGCTGGGGCCACCAAGAGCCAGATGCAAATGGTGAAAAACGCAGTGAAACAGACACCTGGAAATAGCTGTCCCACACCAGTACTGCACATGCTGATCCCACGGCTACATGTGCCTTGCAGTCATATGGCTACATACAGCTTCAGTCTTCATGCATCTATTTCAGGCATTAGCTTCTGAGTATCAAAAGTATTCACAGAAGAAAGTAAAACCTCGCAGAGAAATGAGAGGAATTCAAGGACTTTCACGACAATACCTCACATTCCAGCTGAAAAAAAATCAAGCTCTTTCATTGTGCATTTATTTAATGCAGTATCTACAAGTACTGAGGGCAACCAGCTGTTCTACACACACCAAGGCATTTCCGCAGCAACCTTGAAACCTATCGTAGAAACTGTTGATTTGCTGAATGTTGCTGACCTAGGTCAGGAGAGAGATAACTGGGAGAAAAAACAACTTTCATGTTAGTGTTGGGATTTATCCTTCCTACTCAACACAGCCCGACAAGCACCAGCTTCACCTGCTGTGATACTGAATGAGGTACCTAAATAGCCAGACAGTACCTACATGTGGAAAATTACTTTCTAGCCAACAGTATCAAGCAAAGTATGTGGCAGCCATTGTGTTGACAACCATGGCAGAGCCCATGACTATGCACAATGACTGCACAGGTGGAGTAATGCCCTTACAGACAGAAATTCTCCACATTCACTGTCAGGAATAGGTGAAGACTTTGGGGACCATGGCAAGATTTGCGCTTACTGAGTTTCTGATACTTGTGGCCTGAGTAACTTCTGCTACCTGACCGGCAAGTTTCTGAGTAGGGTTATTGGCCATACAGACATTACAGGTCATCCAGCATGGCCATTTAAACTGGTATCCTCCCAGGAACTGTAACAGTTCTGAAATGCCTAAAAAAATAATGCTGCATGTTCTTGCTTTCAGTCAGTTGAATCTCTCAAGGGGTATTGCCCTGTTCAAACCAGGTTTGCACTGGGCAGGCAACTACCTATCCATTAATAGTCTTGCTTCCCCTATGTTTTAAGATCTGTGGGAGTCCCATCCTTACATGCATGTTAGCAAGGGTGGATAACACTTGATACAGATTTAATCAAGACAAATGGTTTAGAAAGTTCAAGAGGAAACAGAAGAAGCATATAGAAGAGGTCCTGCCTTCTCCAGGATACCACTGCTTGTAGTCCAGTTGTGGAATCATTACAACAATGACCTTCTATCTATTCTCAAAAAAAGCAGATGACATCTACTTCAGCTTGTCATAGAGTTACTACATTCTTTTACTGAGATGCTACTCAAAGTGCTGACACAGCCAGTCTCATCCTCATGGTTCTACACTGCTGAAGAAATATGAGACAAGCTCACTTATACATCAGTGTCACCCTGGACTCTATCCTTTCATAAGCTGCTATGCAGCTGTGGAGTTTGTTTAAACCCATGACTACTTCATGAGTGTGATGTTGAAGTACTGCCCAATATCGTACCAGGAACCCAGTAAACACACTCTTCTTCCAAGTCTGTCAGTGTTTAAAGAACTGTCTCCCAGCACCACACTTTCTATACTTGCATGCAAACCACAAAATGGAAGAAAAAATCCATGGCAACTTCCAACTACTGTTGCAAATGAAAATCTTCAATTCACAGGCAGTTCATCTTACATCTCATAGTTTGAAATACTGTTCAGGTTTGGACAGTCACATTCAGAAAGGGGAAAGGGATAGGTCTTGATAAAAATTAAATTAGTGTTAGTTAATGACAATATATCACCAAAATCTAGTCACCAGCCATATCATTTGTCCTGCTTCTGATTCCACATGGGTGTCAATGACTTTGTCTTGACCTGGAGCAAGGATGCAAAATAGTACCTGAAAATCTAAATTTCCACTATGATTGAATACTGACCAAGCTGATCAACTGGATCTAGAGTCTCTCTCCAAATATGATGAGGCAACAACAAAAGAAAAATAATCTTTGGCTTAGTAAATAAATCCTAACTGAAGGTAGAAAGGTAACCTTGCTGACATAAGACCTAGAAAAGCAATCACTAAAACCAACTTTAATCACATATTCTAAGCTGATATTTCACTAATTTAAACCTTGACCCCATTGCATTGAGACAAATAAGACGTACACTGAAAAAAAGCCATATAAACTCAAAGCAGTGTTTTTCTTCAGTCATTCAGTTTTGAGAAAAAAAGGAAGTGAGTTCCTTCACTTTGGAAAAAATGTTTATTTGGTTTTTAAGTCAAATTTCTTTCATTAAAAAAACAACCATTTTTCAAAAAGAGTCTTAAAAATGTAAGTAAGCATTAAAAATAACTGCAATTATATAATAGCAAAAAAAATCATGAAAAAAATCTGAAATATGATTTAATCAAAATCCTGACCATTTTCTTATATGAATAAAGAATTAAGTTTAAAAGCAGAAACAGCATTTTGTTTCTAGTAATGGAAACAATCCACTCTGGAAATGCATGCTTGAAAGAGGATGTATTCCTGTAAATGTCCCAACACCATATCCTGCTGTAATCTAGCAGCATGGGTCAAGCCAGATGGATTATCAACAACTGGAATTCAACAAGTTCCATATTGTGTGACCTTTTCCTGTTCAGTCAAGTTTGTTCAGATTTGAAATGTTCTTGCAGGCAGTGGCCTTGAAGATTCACAAAAACCCAGATAAAGTTTTTTAAAATCATCCAGTAGAATGAGCAAAATGTCTTCCTCATCTGAGAACAGAAATTACAATCCAGTGTTAGGAACTACCAATATTACATTATGAAGACAGAAACTTTTCTATACAGGCCCTTACAGGTGAATTAAAGACTGTATTAAAAGAGCCATTATTGTTAATGATATGATATTCATGATCTCTAATGGCATGCACACTACTTATTTTAATGCAACAGAAAGAAAACTCCCTATGACCCACTGCATCCTCATGAGAATTCTAAGAATTGCAATAAGATTAATTGAAAATCTTTTCTCTATTTCCTCCTTAAAAGTTTAAACAACTCTTTACATAGAGGAATTTCCAGGATTTGTTTGATTCCTAAAATACATAAGCAAATGGAAAAAATGATACAGTGATTGGAATTGCACATTACTCAGAAGATAGTGACATCCCTGCACTGAAGGACCTCTGCAAAGGATGCTCTGCATTAGCAGACACACAAACTTTCTCTGCTTGCTGGATATGTTAATAAAAAAATCAGAAAGAGTCAGAAATCTGATGATTGTTCAGTACATAAACCAGACTTCACAGATGTGGGCTGATGCAGGAGCGGGATTCAAGGAAAGCTGGAGAGGGACTGTTTATCAGGGAGTATAGTGGGTAATATATAGGACAAGGGGTAATGGATTTAAACAAAAAGAGGGGAGATTTAGATTAGATGTTAGGAAGAAATTCTTTATTGTGAGGGTGGTGAGGCCCTGGAACGGGTTGTCCAGAGAAGCTGTGGGTGTCCCCTCCCTGGTAGTGCTCAAGGCCAGGTTGGATGGGGCTTTGGGCAACCTGGTCTTGTGGAGGGTGTCCCGGCCCATGGCAGGGAGGTTGGAGCTAGATGACCTTTGAGGTCCCTTCCAACCCAAACCATCCTGTGATTCTGTGATTCTATGAATTGTGCTTAGCGCCTGCTCCTGAACGCACCTTAGTGCCACTGATTGCACAGAGCTGCCATGTGCATGCTGATTAGTTTCTTAATGTAATGAAGCCTTAACATCTTGAGCATTGATGTTTTCTCAAAGACCAACCCATAAAAGTAGCAATCTATTTAAATGAAATAAAAATCCCATGTACTCTGCTTAAAATTAAAGGCTTTGATTTCTTGAGATTGCAAAGAGATCAGCATCCCCTTTCTTCAACAACCGCTCAGTAGAACTTGAGACATCCTTGCAGATCCAGAGGCTTAATAGAACACTCCTGGCAGCCAGTATTTGGCAATCCCCAACAATGTATTTTGCAGATGAAACTGTAATATAAAAAAATGCCAACTAGAGAGAGCTGACCCACCCTTTCTGGCTGTTGCCAGCCACCCTTCTGGGTATATGGAAAAGCAGCTACAGCAGAGGTGCAGAGAAAATCCCACACAGGTAGTATTTCAGAGGCGTTAGATCCAGTGAATGTATCCCACCCAGTTTAACTGTGTGTACAGGTATATAGAGCAATGCTAACAGTGCGTAAGCAGTGACAGGACAGGCTCCCGCTGTGCTGTATGCTGAAGTCATTCCCTGCATGCCAGCTTCACAGTCTGGGATGCAGGAGCCAGGAATAAGCGCAAGACTTCCAACATCGTTCAGTTAGTGCTGCACATGTTGCATTCATACAACTTTTTCATTTAACTAGCCACTGATGCTAAAGAGCATAATTTGTTATGTAGGTCAGTGCCCATGAATATGCCTCATCGACACGTCTGGAGATGTTAAGTCTTTTCTCTATCACAGTCGATGAGCAGGACCATAATGGAGAAGCTCTCCACACTTCACAAGCAGTATTCTGGAAGGAAGGAAGGCTTCCAGAAATGAAAGGATAGTGCATTGTCCATGTTCAATCAGTCGTTGGTCTTTTTGCCAAGGCTGCAGGCAAATACATCAATGATTTTAGGTTATTATCCTGAAATTTCTCATGCAGCCACTTTTCCATTGGGATTTGGACAAAAACCAACTCAATGCTCATAATGGTTTCTTACATATGGCCTGTTTCTTCACAGAACACTGAAGCTATTCATATGGAAAAGGATTTATACCATTCAGATTTCATTTGTCCAGGAGATAAACATCCCCCTATGAGGGGTAGAGTCCAAAATAAAAAGAACACAGTAATACTCTCAGCGCTGGAAAGAAACACAAGGAAGTGTGGAGGGTTGGAGGCTATCAGCAGAGGTTCTGCTTTTACTATACCGAGTTGAAAGTGAGGTATTTAGGGCAACATATCACAAAATGAAGGTAACATGTAGGAATGGGCGTAGGAAGGGAGGTGGCAGAAGCAGAAGTACAGACATGGAGGGAAGCAAGATCAGAGTGGGAACAAAGACCTTCCTAAGGGGATGATGAAGAAGAACTGGAGGAAGATAGTGTCAGGAAACCTAAGGAGAACAAGACTTGAAAAATCTTTTTTTTCTGAACATTTTAAGAATAATACCAAATTAATACCAAAACACATTTTAAAGCTAATGACATAGATCTATTAATATAAACATAAGAAAAAAAATTACTGAGCCATTCAAAAGGTCTTTTAATTAAAGCTTTAAGAAAACACAACAGATTGACTGTATCTTAAAGGATAATACTATGAATAAGAAAGGGTGTAATTAGGGTATTTCCCTGACTACGGCTGGCAGCTCAGCTCAGAATGAGCTGCTTGTAGGGTGACTGAGGAACAAACAGAGCTTCCGTTACTAGATACAACTTTTAGAAACTTTTATCGGACAGTTGCTGCTTGATTAGCTGAAGTTGTGTTAATCTAGAGTTCACAAGTAGATTCACCTCACCGCAGTATGAGCCAAAAATCAACCGATTTCAAAGCACAGTGTTTTGTGGCATGATCCCAAATCAGCTTCCTGCACAAACTGAAATACTCAGAACCAGAGTTCTCTAATATAAAGTAAAGCAAGATTCTCTGAGATATTAGCATCCCCACTGTTGGATGTTGCAGGGACAATATTGAACCTTCCCCAGACCTAAAAGCCCCTTTATTCCCCAGTGTGAACCTCAAGAGCCGCGCAGGGGTCAGTGCTGCTGCAGAGGTAGAGCTGTGCAGGGGCTCCAGGGGAAAGGCTTTGTCTCACTGCAGAAGCTTTATGCAGTGGTTCTCGTGCCCCAATTTGTAGGACTTCTTAGTGTTATTATAGAGGTGATGCAATTCCACACCAGAGCTAGGTCTAGTTTCAGCATCAGTGGTAATATAAAGTCTTTAATAGCCAAGCACAATGAATGCAATGACTATTTTTGGGAGCCCAGTTCAATGCAGCTTATAATAAATCTCCCACCACCTCGACAGTTTCTCCCTACAGGACACTGTATATTTTACAGAATGACAGTTAAATTAACTGTAACTTCAGACGTATTGTAAGAAATTATGTCAATCTTTCGTAGTTAAGAACAATTGTTTTTCATAACAACAATTAGCAATAGCTGATTAATATTCCCAGCAACCAAAATTGTTTGTAAAGCTATGCACATGAAGGATTGCTATCAAATATAAAAATTAAACCCATAAGAAATACCTACAGTATAAAAGCAACTCAGAAGATTTGCCAAACTGCGAGGCTTTTTACAAAATGCTTACATGCTTTAGTTGGCAGATGACATAAAAGCATCAAGTTCTCCACAGGCCATACCACTTATCGTAAATTTACGGTTGAGTTCCCTTTCCTCCCTAATACAAGTACTAATTTGGACATTACATTCCAGCATGTCTTTAATTTACAAAAGTAATTAATAATATCACTACATAAAAAAAATATTCAACATATTAGTGCACCAGACTTCACCAAGTCTGAGTCTTTCAACACCATATTATTGCCACAAAAACACAGTAAAGAAATGACATATAACTAAAAGCAACAATAAATTTGTGGACTATGCTTTTTGAAGCGTAACATTTGTTTTTCACCATACGCTATCATGTTGTCCTGAACCTTCATCTTCTACTTTAGAAGACAGAGTTCAGAAGAATACCTGGGGAATATTACTGTGACACCTGCTGAGCACTGAGAAAGTCAAAGATGAGGGCACACCTGCTAAAATTAGGCAATCCAAAGAGTCAGGGGAAGGGCAATGAACTTCAGTCAGACATGCTGGATTCAGAAGTTTAAACTATGTTGAAAACTACATTGGGAAAATCAGGACAAATTAAAGGAATAAGTGAGACTTCATTTGATCCAAATATATTAAACAAGTCAGGAATAGCCACAGCATAAGCAGGTATGTTAACAGGATGCAGAGACTGCCTCAGGGATCAACATTGTAATTATTATTCAAAAGGTCTGTGATTGATTAGAAATGCAACCATAGTACAAAAAAGTCAGAGAGAGGTAAAGCAGGGATTTTGCTTTAAAGTTTTTGCTTTTTCTGATATTACAAAGTAGAGCAAAATGAGCATTTTTCTAGCAGAAAGATTTAACATCCTGAAGGGATTTTGGCTTTCAAAATCACCCCTAGCCCTCGTGAAACAGAAGCAGCAGCAGGTGGGTGTTCTGGTCCAACTCCACAGCAGTGAGGGCTCAAACTTCATGGTGCAACTGCTCAATTAAATGTTGTCACCAGAATGTGGCAAAAGGCTCCACTGGGACTTCACTCTCCGGCTTAAAGATATAATGGCAGGAACGCAACAAATTAAAAGCTTTTGACATTACACTAAGTTCTGCTTCCTCTAATTGTGAATATTTGATGGTCAACTTGCAACCCAGTCATTGCCTCCCTGCACGCATATGTACCTTACTGTTTGTTATGCTTTGCATACACAAAAACATTTCCATATTTTGTTTCCAGAAAAACATGACTTGAGTCAAAATAAAGAACAGGATAACGGCCCAGTGAGGAAAACTGCATCCCTGTTATCTTTCAATATTACAGCCTGTGGTTCTGCAAGGTATTTAGGCACACATCTAGCTTGAAGAGCATTTATTTTTCCTTAAAAAACGAACCTTAATTTCCGCTCCCTTGAGGGAGAATCAAACTCTGAGAATTTCTGCCTCTGTCAATCGCTAAGAAAGTCTGCATGACTAACACACACTAAGCTCTTAGTTTTTTGGACCCTGAAATAAAGTGAATTGGCGTTTCAGTGTTTATCTGTCCACTTCAGTATAGAATAGAATAGAATACAATCATTAAGGTTGGAAGAGACCTCAAGGATCATCCAGTCCAACCGTGTCCCCCCCACCTATTAACCACTAAACCATGTCCTTCAGTGCTGCATCTAACCTTTCCTTAAACACCCCCAGGGACGGTGACTCCACCACCTCCCCGGGCAACCCGTTCCAATGCCCGACCACCCTTTCCAAGAAGAAATTTCTCCTCATCTCCAACCTGAACCTCCCCTGGCGCAACTTGCAGCCATTCCCCCTTGTTCTGTCACTAGTTATCTGCGAGAAGAGGCCAATGCCCAGCTTGCCACAACTTCCTTTCAGGTAGTTGTAGAGGGCAATAAGGTCTCCCCTGAGCCTCCTCTTCTCCAGACTAAACAAGCCCAGTTC
>VWZZ01008236.1:187012-212464 GCA_013399095.1 Psophia crepitans
TGTGCGGGGCGGGGGCCGGGAAGGGTCCCCGGGCCGGTGGGGGTGCCCCAGGTGGGTGCCCCGACGCCCAGCTCCGCGGGCATGCCGAGAGGTGACACCCGCCCCCCCCCGGCACCCCAGGGCTCAGCCGGAGCTTTCTGATCCTCCCCTTCGTTGGTGAGTGCGCAGGTGAGTATTTTTAGGGGACCGCGAAGAAATCTCAGAGCATCCCACATTCGTAAGCTGTGACCTGTCCTGCCACATATGGGCAGTAAAACGAAGGTTTCCCAGCTTCCTCCTTTTGCAGGGCTATTTCCACTCACGGCTTCAATCTGCAGGTCCTTGGGGAGACGTGCTGCAATCCTTTCGCAGGGCTATTTCCACTCACGGCTTCAATCTGCAGGTCCTTGGGGAGACGTGCTGCAAAGCTGTGCTGCAGAAATCGCAGCTCCACTTGCCATTTTCAGTGCTCTGAGGCTGCTGCAAGCCATGCAGCCCAGGCCAGCCCGCTGCAGCACAGCCAGCGCTCTCGGCTCCTTGTGGCATGGGTGCTGGGGCTCATGCAGGGCAGGCAATGTCTTTTGGAAGGTAGTTGGCACGGGCTTCGGGTAACACGGAAGCTGGAAGGGAGGTTGGGGAGGGAGAAGGAGACCTGGTAACCGTGTCGCCTGCATCAGGAGTTGCGCTGCTTAATGACATTGCTACCCTAAGTTTCATACCTATTCACATCTCCAGCCCCACACACGTTCCCACATTCAGTGCTCAGTTCTCTTCATAAAATTTGCCAGATTCAGGCACAAAGATATGGCTAGATACAAATACTTGTAATATTTTAACAGTGATTCATGTGAGTAGCAAAGTATTTCATAACTTTCTGAGGGCTTTGCTACATGCCACACGGCACTAGCAAGGGAGATCCCTGGAATACTCTTTCAGGAAAGCAGCAGCTGCAAGCTATTGATTTTGTCTGCAAGAAAATATCACCAGCCTTGGGTTTCTGCCACCATGGCTTTAGCACACCATAGAGACATATCTGTAGGAGACAATTTCTGTGTCCTCCAAGAAAGACATGGAGCTGTTGGAGCAAATCCAGAGGAGGGCCACAAACTTGATCAGAGGGCTGGAGCACTTCTATGAAGACAGGCTGAGTGTTGGGGCTGTTCAGCCTGGAGAAGAGAAGGCTCCAGGGAGACCTAATCACAGTGTTCCAGTACCTAAAGGGGACCTACAGGAAAGATGGAGAGGGGCTCTTTATCAGCAAGTCTAGTGACAGGACAAGGGGGAATGGGTTTAAACTAAAAGAGGGGGAATTTAGATTAGATGTTAGGAAGAATTTCTTCTCTATGAGGGTGGTGAGGCACTGGAACAGGTTGCCCAGAGAAGCTGTGGCTGCCCCATCCCTGGCAGTGTTCAAGGCCGGGTTGGATGGAGCTTTGGGCACCCTGGTCTAGTGGAGGGTGTCCCTGCCCATGGCAGGGGGGTTGGAACTAGATGACCTTTGAGGTCCCATCCAACCCAAACCATTCTGTGATTCTATGATCATGTCACTTCCTACAATAGTTTGTCCTTTGTAAAAACTAGGAGAGTTTTGAATACAAACAAGCAACAGCATCTTCAAACATTCCATTAAACAAAATGCCCCATTATTAGACAGAATATCTAATGGGTCTTTTCAACCTATTTCTTGAAAACCTGTTAAATCCTAAGTATAACCTGGGGTGTATCAGTTTTCACAAATGGAGATCTGCAAGTATCTGATGTAAGTGGCGTTTAAGTCCGGAGCAAGCAAGCTCTTACCTGCTATCCATTAACTTGCTGATCATCCTTGTCCTCTTTATTGTTAGGAGGAGTTGAATCAAATTGAAGAAAAGCTAAGCAGAGCATGTTCCTGGTAGAAAATATATGTTTGGGTGCTTTAAGATAAATCCATTATAAAGTACAGTATCAAGAGGATTACAGTTATGAAGATCACAAAATCATCACAATTTCTTTCAGAGTAGTTACATTATCTCCATGCTGGACATTCATGTTGCTTCTGTATATATCCAACAAGCTGTGAAAGATTTTCTCCTCTTCAACCAGAAAGAAACTTACTGTCTGTCACATTTGGGGAAATCGGTTTACTCCAGTTATCCTGTACATTCCAACAAACTGGACCCCAGTGTTGGGATTGCTGATTTTAATGACAAGGCATCTTTTGTTGTGAATGCTTCAAATTGAAATAACTGCAAAAGGACCGTACCACAGGAAGGAAGGGTAGAGTAAGGATGATAGAGAAGTGAGACTTTTTTTTTTAATGCAACTCTCCAAATTTATAAACTCCATATCTCTTTTTTAATCTACTTTAAGTCAAATCCAAAGCCAGCAGAAACCCACAGAAAAACTCTTACTGACTTCATGGAACTTCAGCTCACCCTATCTGACATGAAACTTCATCCTGTAAAAAGGTCAGTATCAATAATTCATGGGACGATACTTCATCATCCCCTCACGTCACCTTTTGTTGTAATCACAGATTCCAGAAACACAAATAGGAATTCATTAGCTGGCAGCTCTCAGCAATCAACATTTATAAGGCAGTGGCCCTCTGCAGAAGCACTCTTCTCCAGCTACCTGTCCTTTTTTCCTCCCAGTAAATCCTCTCCTCCTTTTTCCTATAGCCTTTATAAGGTTTGCTTTCCTTGTTTCTTCCAGTCTGCAAGGAGCAGACTTTGTTACTTGAAAGATGTCAAGTGCTTTATTAAATAAATGCAGGAAATTGAAGATGTTTCTGGATCTCTATTATTTTAACACAAACAGATTACATTACATTGGTAGGTATTTATACTGCTATGATTGTAGATCTTTCTTTGTGTTCACACTTCCTATTTTAAATGGTGTTCATTTAAGAAAGAATTTAAAATTTCAAGTCAAGAATGTTTGCTCCAAAGTAGCCTTGCTGATATAGTTTCTGTTTCATACTCTTACTGGTACGGACAGTATAGCACATCTCATCTCATACTGTCATTTCATAACCTATTTAGGTCTTGGCATGTTTCTCTCATCAAACAGAAACCTGCAGTGAAAATGAGACCCTAAAAAAAAAAATAGTCTCAGTGAGTAATACTAGTGGTAATATTTAGCTCCTACTTAATATAATTTACCACAGGGTTTGGAAAGTGGCACCAAGTACCTCAGAACTTAAGAGACAGCAAAACTATCATGGATCAGGACTTGTGAATTGTGTTACCTGAGCTGCACAGCAGGGCAGTAGACAAGGTGGGAATAAAACCTGCTTCCTGTGCAGGCACCACATTCACCATCTGTGCTGGTTTTGGCTGGGATAGAGTAAATTTTCTTCATAGTAGCTGGTATGGGGCTGTGTTTTGGATTTGTGCTGAGAACAGTGTTGGTAACGCAGAGATATTTTCATTACTGCTGAGCAGTGCTTACACAGAGCCAAGGCCTTTGCTGCTCCTCACCCCACCCCACCAGTGAGGAGGCTGGGGGTGCACAAAGAGTTGGGAGGGGACACAGCCGGGACAGCTGACCCCAACTGACCAAAGGGGTATTGAATACCATATGATGTCATACTCAGCATACAAAGGGGAGGAAAGAAGAAGGAAGGGGAGGATGTTCAGACTGATGGTGTTTGTCTTCCCAAGTAACCGTTATGTGTGACGGAGCCCTGCTGTCCTGGGGATGGCTGAACCCCTGCCTGCCATGGGAAGTTGGGAATGAATTCCTTGATCTGCTTTGCTTGTGCACGTGGCTTTTGCTTTACCTGTTAAACTGTCTGTATCTCAACCCATGAGTTTTCTCACTTTTACCCTTCTGATTCTCTCCCCCATCCCACAAGAGGGGAGTGAGCAAGTGGCTGTGTGGTGCCTAGCTGCTGGCTGGGACTAAACCATGACCCCATCCTTCATGGCCACACGCAGCGATGTGGGGATTCTTCTCTGAGATAACAATGGGCCAATATGCTACCAGGTAGCTCAAAACTCTCTGAGATTACACAGATACACGTCTATTCAGTGATCATTGAAGATTAAATTGTGCATCTTGTCCCCCCATAAAAGCTGTATATCTGGCATCATGTTGAGGCCAGTCCTAAAGCTTTGTGGAAGAGTCTTCTTGCAGTTAAGCACACCTGTAGCCTAAAGTGTAAATACACAACCAGAATATTTCAAGCTCCGATTAAACTCTCACTTTTATCAAGGAAATAGAGTATTTATCACCTCCTGTCAGAAATGCTTATGCATGATTATTCAGTTCATGTCCATAAGTAAACTTGCATAGTTTTACTAAAAGCTTTTTGCAGTACAACCTAGGCTAAAATAGGGTTACTCACGCACACTCCGGTTTAACAGCAAAATGGTGCAATGTACATTTCTGTGCTGGCAAGTCCTGTGTCTTCACTGTCTTTCATCAGGAAAGATCTTATTAAGATGATTTTGGTCTCTGCTTATGTGATGAAAATACCTTTTTCATCTTGCAGAACTTTCTTGTACCACGGTATTTGAGGATCATAGCATATTACTTTGAAAAAGGAAAATTATTCTCATTGTAATTTGAATGTTGAGGCCCATAGAAGCTAGGACCCGGGTCTAAAAACGCAGTTCTGTCAGCAGAAGCAGTTTAGATGCCTGCAGTTCTTAGTGCAATCCAGAACCAAATTATTCAGAACTGCACTTTTATCTCATCCTGTTGTGTGAATTTTTTTCTTATTATTTCTCTCAGCTGTTTCTATATGGATGTACATACTAAGATGATGCCAACCTTCTTCATAGACCATCTTTTTCTGAATCTTCTTGTACTGTGCCTGTTAGATTTTACTCTCCATCAAATTGGAGCCTCTCTTATTCTCTGTTCTGTCATCTCACATGGTTCAGGTGTGTCAGCTGGTGCTCTTTCAGCTTTTTCACAACTGGCAGAACTGCTCTTTTGTGGCTTGTATAATGTCGTAGTACTATGTAACTGTGCTTGTTGTATTGTAGCTTAGTAGCTACCATTTTATGTAGCATCCCTGTACAGCCTAATATCAGGTCTGTTTTTTCTTCTGCCAGCCAGCAATCTCACGTGTTAAGATTTTCCTTCACATTCTGCTTCCTAAGTTTACTTGACATATTCTTATAATAGAAAAACACTATGAATTCCCTCATTTTCCAACAGGGCTCTCAAGGTAAATTGCAATCTGCCATCTGCAGCATCGTTGTTCCAACCTGAACCATTAAACTCTTGTATAGACTTAGATAGTAATATCTAATTTGGCTGGTTTATCATTGCGTTTCTCAGAGAAGCACCTGGCTGACTCAAATGACCATCTTCTAAAGTAGTTCTTGATTATTCTAGATATGTAATCTTTTTCTTTGCTGCATAATGTAATAGGAAAAGTTAAGGAAAGACTTTTCCTTAACCCTCTGCGTCAGGCCAGTCGTTACAGTTTTGAGTAGAGACAGGCTAAGTTGTGATCCTTGATGTAAAGGGCGATTTGTTCCCTGGGCTGCCTCTCAGTACTGCTGCACTCCTCTAATGCATGATGCCTGAATGCATGCCTTTGGCAGACTGCACAACTAGTAACAAACCATGTTAGAGCTGTTTCCAAGTCCATGACACGTTAAGTACAATTTTTTATATCTGTTGGTCCCTCTTGAAATGTTCTAGCTACAAACATCTTCCTAGTGCGAGCTCTTGACTTAGAATCACAGAATCATTTAGGATGGAAAAGACCTTTAAGATCATTGAGTCCAACCGTAAAAGACTTGATGAGATTGTGGACAAAAAAATTAAACATGTCTATGTGGCTGATGCGAAACCTAGCTTTGGTACTTCACACCCTTTCATTGCAAAGAAGTACAAGCCAAAAAAGAAGAGAAAGGGTATGTTTGGTACTTTACAATACTTTCCCCTTTCAGAAGAAGACAAATTACATTTTCAAGGCAAAACCATGAGTCTTCATCAGTAGCCAGTGGGTAGAAGGCATGCCAGTCTCTCACAGCCTTGGACTTTGTATATTTACTCACTGAATATCCTAGGGGCTCAGGCAACCCTGGGAGTGAGACACAACTTCTTTGCCATCCAGTTCCAAAGAATAAGTCAAGAGGAACACTCTGGGGCTTGCAACTGAAGGTATAGCTAACTTAAGACTCCTTAAGCAACTTACACTTGGCCGTTCTTTACTGTGTTGACAACATACCCTTATGTATCCTTTTTTTTTTCTTTTTCTGTTATTACCTGAAGAAACTTCCTAATGGGCAACTTGAAAATCCATTCACTTTACTGTTTTGCTTCTTAATGGATCACCTTTTTATTCTTGGCTTTCTGTACTTTTTACTAGAGTTGCTTATGGACTTAAAGTTTTTGAAGAAAACAAGTCTCGGTCATATAATGCCTGATTGTTTGTGAAGAAGTATGTGCTCCCTTTGATCAGTACCCGATGACTTGTCAGTCAAACATCTGGGAAAAAATAAAATGCTTACTCTCGTATTTTTCACATCCTGGTTTTTTAATTTGCTGACATCAATGCTATTATTGCTGCTTTGGCCATCATAATTGGGGAAAACAGCTACGCACAGACTCCCTGCCACGGTACACCCAACAGCTCCTCATGGAAACCACTTCTTTGTAAACTGCTTAACAGACTTTCAAACCATTGGCTAGGTTAGACTGGCATCTGAATTTCCTCATTTTCTCTGCAAGAATTTTCTATGATCTGATCTATATTACTAATTACGTGCTTTTTCTGGGATCTGTTTCCAGCAAGGTTTTTCTATTTTTAGGTAGTTGCTGCTGTCACAAATTTAGACACTGCCTCAGGTTTACTTCAACCTCAGCTCTAGCCTGACCATAGTCTCAATAGCTTCTTAAGTTGTAAATAGAACCTTATGTTTAAACATAGTAGGAACCTGGACCGTCAGCAATATAAACTGAGGAGACTCCAGTGCTATATCAGTCTATTCCAGCTGAGGATCAGGTGACAAATGTAACTGAAAATTAAAACAAATTGCTGTTCAGGAACATCAGGACTTTCTGATTTTTATTTTTGGATCTTGGAAAAGACAGTATATTTAGAACAAATCCCGTGTGAAAATGCAGAAATGTAATGCAGAATACCTTTGCTATGCTTTTTTTTCAAGCACAATTATAGATTTCCATAACACAGATACATTACACTATCAAAATTCTCTATGGAAGAGAGATTTATAATTCTAAGAGTTACAACTCTTAGAATTATCTTCTTTTTTTTTTGTAATTTTTTTTTGTTAATCACAATTGGTTTCAGCCATGTTAATTATCAGACACTTCATTAGGAGATGTGCTAGTCATTTGAGTATTTTGTCATACAGTTGTATCCCTCTGTTCTTTAGCCACGTTCTTTCTTTTCAATTAGTGGACTGATTTTCTGACCAGCAGGGCGCAAGGCAGAGAAACTGAAGAGACTGAGCCGTAGCCAGTAACTCAAATTTTGTACCTGGCAATTTAAGTATTTTCCCTCTTGCTTGTATAGAGATGACTCCTATCAAACTTGCTCATGCTCTGTCATCCTTACTCTCAGCCTGAGGTCCGAGGTCCTTTCCTCTGAGGACTTCCACTCTCTGAGTGAGGATGAAACCAACCTACCAGATCAGTTTTACTGAGTGGGGTAACCTCGTAGGGAGCCATCTCAGTGTCTGGACCCTGAAGGTTATGCTCTGCAACTGCTTCTGTTGTCCTTGGACAAGGCTTCTGGAGCAGAGAAGGTATAACCAAACCCATATGGCTCTGCCGTTCAGAATGTCTCATGAGAACGAGAAGGTGGGAATCTTACATTTCTGTACTAAATACAGCTTTGTGGTTCTTGTGCAGGGTTAATGAGGTATGTCCCCCTTTAACAAATGTGTTTACTTAGGCTTAGGATCATACCTAGAATTTGGCCCAATTTCTTACATTTTAGAGTTTTTTCTATCTTAGTTATGCAAAACTTCCACTTATAAGAACAGGAGTCAAATATATTGGGGGAGGAGGGGGGGAAAATAGCAAACCGTAGATGATCTGTTGTTTTTTCCTACCCATAGCAGTGTATGGGATATATCATGCATTGTTCTCAAACTCATGCAATACATATATTCTTAGATCCATATCACGTCCCCCTGTAGAGATAATGCAATAATATATAAGCAATGCCTGGGGAAAATGGCCACAATATGATATGGTTTGAATATGCCTTTCTATTTTCAGATCTTCACTGCCCATCAAATTTAGATTCTCTATGGACTCAGATGGCCATTTTCATTATCTGCACCAGTACCAGTCAGTAGTTAAGTGCCATGCGTGGAATTAGAAAGCTGCAAACCCAAAGCACCTGAACGCAGGCTCGCTGGCTTCTCTCTGGCTGAGCGGGTGGAAAACAGGTAAACAATTTACTTCAGACTGAGTCATAAAATCAAGATATACGGAGGATAAGCAGGAAAAGGAAAAGGGAATTATAGATGAAGAAAATACACAGTCACAATCTGTACATGCTGTCTTTAAGCAATAAAACTTCAGGAAAGCAAAATTCCAGGACTGGAAGGGGAAAGATAAAAACATTTAAAGCATGATGTACCTGTACAGGTGCTAACATAGTTCAGCTGTTTGAAGGCTGAAAGGCGTTTGCACTAAAGTGAAGATCATGCTTACACTGGACTGGAAATCAGTCTCAGATGGTAATTGTAGTCCTTTCGTTGGCTCCCTTGACATGTCACTTAATCTCTGTTGCTAAAAGTATTAATTTGCTGGGAACAAATGGGGAAGAGGAAACAAAAGAGCAAATTCATTGAAACACTGAAATGACAATTTGTGGAAATCATTCTGTACCAGTTATTCAAGCACAATGCTCTCTTCCCGATTCCTGGTCGCTAGCGCAGGCATCAGCTCAGAGGTCCGTGTGAAGGAAGCTAACAACACTCGTGTGGTCCCTAGCAGCTAAGTGTCCTTACACCAGCTTATACCACTAAATTTTCTATGAAATTGGATATCATAGGAGGCCTCAGAATAAGGACCATGGAGTGAAAAGAAAAATTCAAGGTAACAGCTCCTTAGAAGTGTGAATGCATACAGTTATGAATATGTTGGGTAAACTATTTCTATCATTAGATAAACTTTTCCTTTTTCAGTCCAGTTTTGTAAATTCTCCATTCTATTTTTAAAAGGTTTATGATATGCGTAAATATTTGGTACAGTTTTCCAGGATTTGTTTCTAAAGTAAATTTTACTGTTTCTCTTATTATCACTATTCATTTCTAAGAATATCTCCCCCAAAAAAGAGCAACTCAAAGTACATTCTTTATACACTAGCTTTACTAAAATAGGCTTGTATTTCTGTAAATATTATAGAAACAAGAAACAGCCCATCTCACCAGTTACACTACAGTTTTGCAAGGGAAAGATTAGTGTAAATGATAGGCCAGATGGGAAAAATTTTGTTTTATAGACTGCTCTATCACAGTTGTTAATGACGATTTAAATACATTTTCTTGAACAAGAAAAAGTTAAATTAGCTAGCAGTGCATAATCATACGACAATTTATTTGCAGAAGATTTCTAATCTCTATCTTTTTTTTGGAAAGGAGAGAAGTAGGTGAATTATGGTCTTATACTGTAAGAATTACCAACTTGTAGAATCATTTAGGTTAGAAAAGATCCCTAAGATCACCAAGTCAGCTAAGCTTTAGTTAAATACTTTTACAATTTTAGTATTTCCCAAATTTCGCCAGTCTAGTCATAATGCAAACTTCAAGACTTCTTGGTCTAGCGAAAATAGAAACTTTAGGTAATGCGAAATATACAATATATTTTAGAAGACTAATAACATGCTGGAAAGACCCCACCATCTCAGCACTAACTGCAGGAGTACTTGCTACAGTCTTCCTACTGTTTTCTTGATTTAAAGTCATGTCTTAAATGACTGCTTTGCTTCTTTTATAAGGAAATAAATGCATAAACTGTTTAAAGATATACTGACTTGCTGTATATCTAAAAAGACAGACTGACCGTTAATTTCTTCCACTCCTCAAAGCATTATTCTCTGCACATGCACTTGTCAAAGTCTGAACTCAGTAACTTTCAATTTATTTACATTTAAAGCTTCAGCCCTGAGCTCCACCACCTGTGTGAAAGAAATAGTTGGTAGCGATAATTCATTGCGTGAGCCGGCTGTTGGGAGGAACCTCTTTTTGCCAGCGCTTCACAGACTTACTTTCTGGATTACTAAAATATGTTGCCAACTCCTAAACGGAAGCTGGTTGAGGACAGCGATGAAGGCAGAGCCGTCAAGTGTCATAGGGAAAGCTCTCATGGGAAGCTCTGCCTCATGTACACCAGTCAACGTGGGTGACTGTGTCCTGCAGAGGTTTGTGTTACACAGCTCAAAGTATCTGGCACTCAAATTATTAAGCAAAGCAGACCTCTGCTGCAGCCACCAGAGCAAGGTAGAAATAGCACGTTATTTTTCTGAGGGCAGTGCTATTTAAGGGATAGGAACTATCCCTTAAAACTATCTAGCTGTTACACTTTTCCATGATGTACCAGGAATGAAATGTCTGTCCAACGCTAGGTGCACAAGAGACCTTGCATTGCCTACTTATGTAGATAAAGTTATCAATGGATGTTAGCAGAAGAGCTGTACTGTGAATTTGTGGTTTCTTTACAGTACACGACTTTCCTAAAGGTACATAGCATGGTATTCATTTCTCTTGCGCAAAGAGGGACTCCAGTTAAGAGGCCTGAGCTATACTCAGTGGTGACAGCAAGCAGAGAGCACTGTGCGACTGGAGTTTGGCTTTAGGACTGAATGACTTGTAAATTTTCAATATCTTCTATGGAATATATGCTGATGATATTTCTCAGAGGTTTGTGTTTCAGCCAAATGCAGAATCTAGTCTCAAACCTTCTATGAGCTTGCCATGTGATCTTGAAAAAAAAAGTTCAATTTCCCTTACCTAAGCATTATCACCTGTATAACAGAGATACCAGAATGTCTTTTTTTTTTAAAAAAAAAATCTTTATACAAAAAGTGCAGTATACAAATGGAGTTGAAGGCTATAGTCTTCCTGGTAATTGTAAAATTGTCAGTCACTCAATCTCCTGGATTAATTTTCTCTGAATTTTGCAATTGTCCATTTTCAAATTAAATTAGATTCTACAACAAAGAAATCAACAAAACCAGGTAAGATTCCTTAAAGAATTACATGTAAGTGCTTCCCAAAGCCTGAAATAGGTCTCATAAAAGAGGGTGCAAAAGTATTGGAAAGATACTACAGCATGAATTAACCTGATGCAATCCTATGAATTAATCCTAGGAGTTGCCATTGTATGGTAGGATGTTCTGATTTCAGTGTCTCGGGTATCAGATCTTCCTGACGTTAACGTTGTTGAAATCTGTGTTCATAGAGTGCTAGCACAAATAACATTTTGGGTTGGAATGAGCAACGCCTTTTTTGTTCATAAATAGATGGAGTTAGGGGATTACATACCACCTCAGCAGCAAGACTGTGAGGCACCCAGTCTGTGTGAGTGCTTATGCATTTTCACAGTGACACGTTAATGGATGTGTACTGGTGCTTTCGTGATTTAGGACTCCTCGTACACACAAGTGAACGCTGGAAGTAAAATACCAGTTCGCCAGACTAATTTAGAAATGCCTCTCAGATCTGTCACTATTCCTCTTTTTAAGAGTAGTTGTCTAAAAATACATTGAAAGACACTTGGAATAACAATAATATATTGCACTCATAAATATTCACCTCATAACGTCCTAGCATTTTGCAAACAAAGGTTAGCTAATTGCATCTGAGACAGGCAGGTGTTTTTATCTGTGGTTGTTCAAGCATTTCACATGAGATGAGCAATGCTATTCTCATTTGAAGAAGGAAGCCCAGATATTCAACCCTAAGTGCCTATGAAGGAGCCAAATGGCATTAAACGTTGCAACCAAGAAGCAACTGAGGATTCCCTTTGGGCAGAAGAATAGTCCCAGGTGGCATAGCACGCCGGGTTAGGAATGATGAATACTCCCAGACAGAGGATGGGCATGCTCAGGCACTCCAGTGTGTATCACACTTGTTGTGCAGGTACAAGCTGATGACACAAGCTGTGCTCAGTAGATACAGCATGCTTGGGAAGTATCACATTTATTGTGCATGCTCTGTACCATGAATTCGCCTGTGCGTAGCGCACCCTGAAAAGGCCGGGTTCACTACGTCCATGTAGAGGGTTGATGGAGCACGTGCACATGAAGTCTACAGTAAATCACAGCGGGCAGGCTTAGGATTTCCAGATGTTTTGTGGCCCATTTGTAGGTACTGCAGGACATCTATAAGTCTTGGGTAAATATTGAGACTTCCCAGATTCTCACTGGATGAGAGAGCACACACGAGGCAAGGGAAAAGAGCCGTGGCACAAGGCTTTGGCTACTTTTCAGGCAGGAGGGTGGGCCAACATGGCTGTGCCAGGCTTATTATTATAACGTTTTATTTTTCTACACCAAAGACTGCATTGCAATGTAGTCATATCTTACTATGGCTATGGTAGTAGTAGCAAGTAGTAGCAATCTACTTTGGACAACACAGGCCATCTACATTTGCAAGTAGTGCAGACTAACAGGAGTGGGTCTGTAGGGCAAACAGCTGGTGCTGAGGACCTGAAGCCTGCGCTGTACCCACTTCATGTTGGATTTGTGTGTTTGTATTAGCTGTCATTTGATCCCAGGACATGAATGCCCACTTGCAGCTGCAGTCCAAGTCTGCTCCTGGAGAAACCCTTTGAGTTTAGTTCAAAAAGTGGATCCAGTTTGCGTAGTACAAGATCCCTCTGCAATAACAACAGCACAATATAGGGAGATAATCAGGACATCACATCAGAAGCGTACTCTTCACCCAGACTAAAACACTAATGTAGACATCCCCAGAGAGATCAGCATGAAGTGATTTAGCTGGCCAAGCAGTTGGATTTGTTGGTCTGCTCAGACCCCCATGCTGACACAAGAGGATTGCTGGTGGTGTCTGAGCTGCCCAACTCGGTTCCCTCCACAGCGCCAAGATCAAGAGTGATTGTAGCAACGTAAAGGGTCCAATGATCAGGGAAAGAGAAAGAAGTTTTATAGCTGCTCTCTTATTGTGTACTGATATTGAATCTTGCTGACAAAATACAATGTGCAAAGACCTTAGGGTGATGCTTTCAAGAGTAGCCTTTGTCCTGGGTGTCTGCATTTTGGGCTACAAGGCAAGAGAATGTAAGGAAGCCAACGTCAGAAGCCATTTTTGAAGATTTTGGCACAAAAGGCTTGCCCAAGTCCACACGGGAGGTCATAGGCAGAAACACACAACAGTCCTCTAAGAGGCAATGATCCACTATTTTGAAATTATGGACAGACAACAAGAGTAATAAAGAGGATTTATACCTTTAGTAAAATAGAAACACAAATTGTTCTTCGCAGTAGCCAGGAATATTGCTATTGCTGTCTGGGTAAAAATCAGGCTTCAAAATTTGTAACTGAAACTGCTGAAAATTGATCCAATTTACACTTCGAATTATGTTTGCTGTTTATTCTTTGGATAAAGTAGTTTATTTCTGGAAAAGCACACAAACCTATGTACTTTTTTTTTAATATTTAAATAACTAAATGTTAATGGAGATAAAGTTATCAGTGGATGATAATGCCCCAGGAAAGAAGACAATACAGGCACAGCTGAAATCAATAACATTATAGTAAGATCTCCACCTTCTGTAAAACTTTGAAAAAAATAAGTTACAACCAGAGAATGAATGTTACAGGCTCCCATCAATGATCTTTATACAGGTGATACTGGAAGCAAATGCACCAACACTATGGACATACAGTCATATGGGAAATGAGAAGCTAGCGCAGAAGCATATTTGTCAGTGCAGTGTCTCCCAAGTGACACAGATGCGGTGTGTGACACACCCCGCAGCACAGAGCCATGGGGTCTGGAAGATGGCAGTCAAATTTAGCAATAGGTTCTCGAGGTGGGAGCAGAATCCCATGTCAGAGCCCACTGACGTTACAAACCCTACACTGACCACCGTGCTCTGCTGTAATATATTTATGCCTTTACATGCACAGCAAGCAAGCTTATGTTGCCCTTTACTGACATTTAGCAGTGTGTATTTGCATGTTGGTTGCTATTTTTAAAGCAAATAGAAATTAGTGTAGTATTTGCATGCAAACTTGTAGGTGTTTGAATCAAGATCTCCAAATGAATGTTTTGGCTAACCCAAAATTTGTGCCACTTCTTTTAACTGCCCATATATAGCTGTGCCTGAACTGTTCTGGCTTAAGTGAAGTTTGTCTGTGACTTACACAGAGTGGTTGGATCTGCTTTTAAAGGCAATAGTTTCATTTGTCCCAGAAATGCATTTTTGGGAGCCTTCAGATTTGTACAAGACAACATGACTCAGGATATTTGAAATAATCACTGTGATGAAATACTAGGTGACAGGAATGCAGCTTGCTGCCCTGCAGATGAATTCTGCCAAACAGGTAACAAATCCCAACCAGTTCAAGTATCTTGCAATCTTAAATATCCTGCCAAGAATCAAGAATAGGGGAGATGTGGGTGGTGTAACCACGTAGCCCTAAAATACAATATTCCTGCTGCTAGTAACAGGCACTGAGTTTGCAAGGCCTCAGGACTGAGACTTGTCAGACTTGCTCTCTTCGCCTCGACAGCCCAAAGCACCTCCACCAGGATGAAACCACTGACTTTAGGACCCAGCAGAGCAGGGGAAAGGTGACGATAATATCATGAAAAGGAGTAAAAACGAAGAAATGTGTAGAAGTTTTAACTGTAGCATTACTGATTTTTTTCTGCATAGACTTATTTTTTTTTCCTTTTCTCCAATGATTATATCTGCTCTAGTATTGATTATTGGATTAGACTGCGAAGATTCAGTTAGTCTAATTATAAATTCTTGAGTTTATACATATACGAGGTGTGTTTCCTCTTTGCCCATAAACATGATGTTGAGTGTAACAATAGACAGAGAGATGCTCTGAAAAAAAGATAGTTGCTAAATGCTTTCTGGGGTAAACTTTCAAAGGGTCACCAAAAAAAAGAACATCCTCTATATATGTATTTCTGTATTCAACAATTTTCTGTATTCTAACAAATCATTGCACCTGAATATGAAGACAGCAAAATCACAGGAGACCATGCACAGTTGAAAATAGATGCCGTTCCAGATTTTGTGGGCAAATTAAGAAAGGCACTTCAAAATTTGTCCCTTGACATCTAAAACAAACACAGACTCCAAACACCTGTACTGTATTACTCTCCTCTTTTGTTGTTCATCCAGAGAATTCTTTGTTTTTTCTTTGTCAGAATATTTAACATTTTGGTGATGAATGCTAGAAGATTGGCATGTTATTCACAATAGATTGAATAAGTACAGGGATTTTCCAGGGGTGAGGCAGGGAGTGTGTACAGATTAGTAATATTTTCCTCGTTCAGTGGGCAAGCATCACTGTGCAACTGGATCAGAGCAAGGATGACTCTTAACTATGCAATCTACTGAGTACATTCAGTATTTTTAAGTTTAAGAAAAAATCAGAATGATGATCAATGTTTGTATGATCTTCTCAGTAATTAAGGTGAGGTTCACACCAGGCCATACATTCTGGGCTGAGTTTATGCTATCAGGGGCTTTCATCTGCTTGCCTACAGTTTGTTTTACTGTATGCACAGATGAATATTGCCTGAGGAAAAAAATCTGCAGAAAATCCTCCACTTGCAGATTTGTAGAATAAACTATTTGGATCTTAGTGCGAGTATTTTCTCTCAATGCACACACGTAATTTTCTCGTGGATGGGATTTATGTGTGCACATCAAAAGAAGAAAATCCCTAAGGGCTCAGTTTAAACCAACAATAGCAAAGAAATTCAGGAATGTCCCAGCAGAGCATGCCCTGTTTTGCCTCCTCTATATCACACAAACTTTGAATGAAATCTGTGGCAGCTAGGCAAAACAGGACATGTATTTGCTTTATGGTTGTTAAATTTTAAAGGCTTAAGATTAAGCCCTTAAGAACTTACTTTCTATAAGATCGCATCACCCAGGGGAGATAGCGTTGGTGATAGCTGGATACATGCAAGGTGAGGGAACGCTCACCCCACGTGCTTGCGCAGCTGCAGCGTGGGTATATTCATAACAATACCTTTCGGCAGTTTTTTCCTAGATTTGAAGGAAAAAGGCTGTGAAATGCAAAAGAGCTGCCATGGAGGT
Organism: Psophia crepitans; assembly: GCA_013399095.1. Classification (NCBI taxonomy): domain Eukaryota; kingdom Metazoa; phylum Chordata; class Aves; order Gruiformes; family Psophiidae; genus Psophia; species Psophia crepitans. The sequence continues at coordinate 203,231 of VWZZ01008236.1, forward strand.
GGCATTAGTTCCGTGAGGAGACCCAGGCTGGGGTGGGGGTGCCTGGGTTTCAGACCATTTCAGTGCTATTTCTGAGCAGTGGAGGTTCAATCTACAGGTCTGAACCAGCAGCCGGGCACCGTGGGTCCCTGCAGCGGGGCCTGGCTTCTCAGGCTGCTGCTGCCGGAGCAGGGAGGGGCGGGGGCACCTGTGCCCACTGATGATGATGATGATGATGATGATGATGATGATGATGATGATGATGATGATGATGATGATTATTATTAATAATAATAATAATAACAACAATAACAATAGCAGCAACAATTGTAATTATAATTACTTTATTATATCAATAATATTACAATTATATAGTATATTATGAATGTTATTCTCAATATTAATAACAAAAATATCAACATCAACAACAATAATGATAATAACAACCCTAACGGTCCCCTCCCGGGAAAAAAAANCGCGGAGGCGGGGCGCTGCGATGTGCAGGATGTCGTTCAAGGTGAGCCGGGCGCCGGGGAAAGGGGAGGGGGGGGGGGATGCGCGGTTTGCCTCCCGTTTTGTGCTCGCCGTGCCGGCAGCCCGTGAAACGCCCCATCATATTCTTGGATTTGGTTTTAATTTATTGGTTTTATTTTTTATTTTTCGGAAAAGCGAGGGTGGTTTAGGGCGGAAGGCAAGAACACAGAAAGGTCCTTCCCGGGCTATGGGGTGCCCCGGGAGTGCTGGGGCAGCAGCTGATGGATGCTCTCCGACAGCTGACATCCCCAAAAGGGTGCATGGCCAGCGTTACATAAACTGCGCGCCTCCATGAAGCTTTAGGCTGGTTTTAGGGTGGCCGCGCTCAGCGCTGTGGGGTTTGGTGCAGTCGGGAGCCTCCTCTTCACTTTCCAGTCATCTCTGCTAAGTATTGGTTGTGTAATAGTTAGGAGGCAGCGTTTAGCCCTGGTGTTTTTTAGCCCCCCGTTTCAGGCTGTGGTGGCCACTGAAGCCAGGCTGCTCCGTTCCCTTTCCTGTGTGTGATTCCTGTCACTTTTTATACTGCTTCCATCCGAAAGCATGCAAGAACAGTTGTTTTCCAAAGATCACCCAAAATAAGTTTTTTAGTCTGAGGACAGGTTTAATAAAATCAGTTGGCAAAGAGGGGAGCAAGCAGCAATTTACTGATGCTAACGGCTAATATTTATGCTAATACACATCTTCTCCGTTATGCGTTTTCTGGATGCTGTGCCAGCATCTCTTATCGATCACCCACTGTGATGCTGTGCCTGCCCTCTGCCATGTTGCTTTGTGTTGCATTGCTTTACTTGATGGATTCTCCTCTGTACCTGCCTCTCAGTCCTGCCTGTGTCTGCCCCCCAGGAGTGCTGGTCCTGCAGTGGCACCCTGTTGGCTGGGTGGGTCTGATGTGGCAGGGAGCAGGGTGCCTTTGCTCACAGTGCAGCTCAGCCTTATGCTGGGTGGTGAAATTTCTCAGGTCATCCCATTTTTGGTCCTGCACTGGTCTCATACCTGCTTAGTCTCTTCTGTCCCTCCATTCTGTCTCTGTTTTTTCCCCACTTTCATTTCTCACAAGCACCCACCCTAATGGATGCCAGCCCCATGCTCCTGGTGGTGCCAGCCCCTTCTTCTTGCTGCCTTCTCCTTTTTTTGGCCTCCTTAGGTTTTTTACCTTGTACTTCAGGTCTTCTTTTCTGTTCTGTCCCTATCAGCTCCTTCTTTTGTATGTCCTATTTCTCACTTTCTAGCCCCTCAAGTATTCCCATTCAAGGTAGCTCTGCCTGCTCCCTTTCCCTCTGGGGAATCGTAACCCCCACCTCCCTCTGCTTTCTCTCTCTTTTCTGTGTCTTTTTGCTTGGCATTTTCCCTTTCTCTCAGAAGACTCTATACTTGCCTTGGGTTCCTACCATCTCCATTTGCTGCTGCTTATGCATGTTTTCCATTTTATTATGGAAATTACCTCCATGAGGTAGCATTTATCTTTCTTTCTCACTGTCTATACACATGAATATCCTCTCTTATTCTACCATCTTTGGCCTGTCTAAACTTACATTTATATCTTGAACAACCTTTCTTTTTTTGTCCGTATCCTTCCTGTAGGACATATTGATGTCTAATAAAGTCCTCTCTCTCTTTCCTCCCAAGTCCCACTAACAGTTCCCATTCTATCATGCTTGATTCTGATTTCCAGTTCTTCTTAAAATTTTTTTACTCAATTCCTCCTTTCCATTAGGGTTGGTCTGGAAACTGAGAAAGAAAAGAGAAATTTGTTTTATTTTGACAGTACAAAGAATAAGCCACAGGGCTACCGTTCTGTTTCCCCTCTCTTTTCTTTCTCTTTGCCTATTGCCTCTTTTCTTTCATCTTCAAGATCACTGTTTAAGAACTGCACTCTTCTTCCTCAGCTGTTACCCCACGGTAACCTGCCTCTTCTCTGCAACCAGCAAGTAAAAGGTAGGGCAGGGAGTGGGAGCTGCTGGTCACAGCATTTAAATTATACTTTTCCCCTCGATATTCCCAAGATGGCACATACAGATCATTACCACATTTTATTTTTTCGGTATTCCTGCATAAAAATGGTCTTGTCAGATTTATAACATATGTTTTCCTCTAGGCCATTTTTGAGTAAGTATATAATGCAGCTTTTCATCTTCAGGCTCATGTAAAAGCATATACACAATTGAATTGAAAAGCACAGCCAGAGTTTGAAATAATGCTTTAAAGGTACTGATCAAGTGGGGGAGATTGTATCCTGAAAGTTGCTGATGCTGGAGCAAATGACTTAATGAAACATGTCATTTTCACCAAAGCTATTAGCTAATGACTTTTTCAAATATTTATTATGTTCTGTTCCCAGACTGACAATGCTGAGGATTCGTTGTTTACTTGAATGAGGCTTTAGGAACACACTAGCTTTATAGTAAGAATCACATGAAAATTGTGTCCAGTTAATCTCTTGAAATTCAATGTTACCTCTCCCTAAGAAGCATTTGATGAGACAGGATTGAGTTCATAACTGAACAACAGCAGTCAAGGTTTATGTCCCATTCTGCAGTTTAGAACCAATTTGTTGCTCAAAAATTATTCAATGAATCAGATTATTAATCCCAAAGTAGTGTCGTACCTTTTGCCCACCAGTGATGTCAGTGTTGCTGATATCACCTGAAAATGAAGAGCACTGAGGTATAAATCCTTGGTTTGGAAGCAGAGGAGAGATTGCCACTTGGTACTCCTTCAGGCTGTCCTTGCAGGGTGCCCAGATCATCTGAATGATTTTGCACATTCCGTTCATCTTAGCAGGTGAAATAGCTCAGATTTGTGTTTGCTTTTTTTAATGTAATCACTACGCGGTTGACGGTCTGAGTGTGCTGTATACTCCACTTTTATACAAGGAATCCCCAGCAATGCTGGGGCACGAGGGGAAGTACAGGTACTGCTAGCGGACATTCCAAATTGGGTCCAAAGCACCACTGAGAAAAACCTGATTTCATGTCCTTGATGTACTGGAGAATTCCTCCGTTCCTTGGGTCTGATCCAAAGTATGAGGACAAATTTGCTGGAGAGCTACTGTAGGAATTACAGGGGGGAAAAAAAGGTAGGAATTTATGACTCATAAGGCTCAAGACTTTGGACTTCTGCTTCCAGACTAGGGTAGCACTGGCAACTTAGTTCTCTTCTGTCCTCGTGTAAACTGATGAAAGCAGGTAAAGAGTTTCTGAATATTGACTCTAGTTCCATCAATAAAGGCGTTGTTATATGGTAGGCATAATAAAACGCAGTCACATTGCAACTCTGCCCTCAGAGTGAAAACTGGGCTGGATGAAATAAATCTTTCCCTGTACAGATATATTGTCAAAACTTTCTAAAACTTTAAGGGGTAAAGTGAAACGATAAAAGGTAAGGAATTTGTTTTCCCATTCTGTAAGTTCTAAATATCACTCTTTTGCAATTGCTTTCCACCGAAGATCATAATAATAAAGACAATCAGACAACTTCCTAACTACCAGCTCTATAAATAAATATCTACCTAATGAATCACAGCAAAGAGGCCCACTGTGTGTAAAATCTTAGTGGTTGTAAGGGTAAAGATAGGAAAACACTACTGTGTTGCCAGCAAGGAGGACTGCCATTATCTACAGATTCACCAGGGGAAACCTACCAGCTGTAAAAGGAAGATCAGAATTTAGCCTACTGTGCTTGCTCGATTTTTCAGACTCCTGCCTCTACGTGTGCTGGTACAAGAATTATCGCTATCAATTTATAGCAAGTGTCTTACAACTTATTGAATGGTTTAAGCTTTTAATGTCTCAAACAGCTGCCAGTATCCCAGCCTATGAATATTAAAAATGCAACCTATGGAAAGCGCTCGGTGCACCAGCTCTGGGACAGATTCACACAGGGTTGGTCTTGTGTCTGCTTGTTTCTTACATGGTTTATTACTCGTGTGTCGGTGAGGGAAGCAATTTAAACTCTCCTCTGTGTGTGCATTGTAAGTGTCAACTGTAAAACCACTCAATCCTGATTTCCTACCACATTACACATGCGCACTGACATTTAGACGTGGGTGAGTGTGTATTACATTTTCTGAAGCAGAATGATTGGCTTTTACCTCCAGTCTGCACACCCTCTGGGTTATCCTGAAGGCAGGATTCACTGGAGAGCAAGGCCCCCCGGTACTTTTTGACACCGTTTTGGTCTAAGATGCCTCTCAGTGAAACGATGCTTTACTGAACTGTTGGTGAATTTGGGCCTTTTAAAAAAAATCAGAGGCATGAACCTGCTCTAGGATTCCACAGTTGTTTCCCCTCCGCACTTCACCGTCTCGCAGTGCTTTCCTGTCAGGGCAGCGCTTTGGCAGCTGCCTGCGGGGGTCACGTAGGGAGGTCAGAAGCAAAGTCTGTGTCTTTCTACTGTCCCCCTATGCTGGGGCAGTGATAATTTGCTCCTACCAGTGATAATTTGCTCCTTTGCTGTGACGTCGTTTCTAGGGCTAAGAAAGCCTCAAAAGGGTATTATACTACTACCAAATTTTGTAACAGTGGCCTGTGTTATCTAGATTTTGGAGTTCCCTGATTTTGCCTTACATATTGCCTTGCGTACCTAGTAAGTGAATCTGTAAGTCTATAGACAGCAGAATGTTAGCCTTTTTTTCCTAGCGTCAACCAGGAGATATCTCCTGTGCCCACAGTTACAGGGCCTTAATTCCAGGGAGGAGGCAGATCAAACAGTATGGGAGATACCTGAGCAACCCTTCTCCAGTAAGGGGACTTTATATGCAGAAAAGAAGGAGATGGCAGAGGAGCTACCCTGAAACCCGGGAGGATGTCCTGCAGCAGGACATGTCAGCAGGATGATTGAGCCTCTCTAACTGTGCCCAGCCCCACCACAGGAGCAGGCATCTCAGGTACCAGTTAGCGTGCTCTTTTCTGTGATCTTTCCCTGTGGATCTGGACTAGCATCGTCATCTCATTACAGAGCAAGCTAAGAGTCATAGCCTGCCATGGCCACAGGGGAGACCTGAAAGAACATGAGGTAGCACAGGGAGACTGATCTCTTTAATTGCACAAGGAAATTAAATTAGCTTCCCCTCTATGCTCTGGTTTTGAAAGAACAGCACATTAAGCTGAAACTTGCCTGGCTTCAATGCAGATTTTGAATGTATGTGTTTGTCCAATGTATATTCCAAAGTGTTCTGTTACTGCTTTTCTTGTTTTTTGGTTTTTTTTTTTAATTTTTTTTTTAATTTTTATTTTTCACCAGAAAGAAACACCACTCGCCAATGCTGCATTTTGGGCTGCAAGAAAAGGGAACCTGGCTCTCCTCCAGCTGCTGCTCAACAGTGGGCGAGTAGATGTGGACTGCAAAGACAGTGTATGCACACAATGCACCTACACCCACCACACTGATTTTACACCACTTTCCATAGCCTGCTGTGCCAAAGGTGTAGCAGGGACCTAACATGAGACATTTGAGAGTCTTATGGCACTTAGGGATGATTTAAAACCTTCTCTTGTCAGGAAGCAAGTCTGAAGCTCAAGATAAAATAGTGTGATGATTTACATCAGTGGCAAGGGGTTAAAATTTGCCAGCACTCAAAAATGTGTCTTACACAGTTATTTGTGGTGCTGACATTAAACACACAGATCCTAGCACCTCAGGCTTCTCTTTGCAGGGAAATGTCATTGTAGTAATAGATCACAGTGCAGAGTCGACTCAGCCGAGCCCAGGTAGCAATGATTCTGTCAGCTAGCAGAACTCCTCATAATTAGAAGAACTTTGGCCTCTCAACTTCTTCCTCCCCCACTCCAGTATCTCCTGGACTTGTCATTGACACGAAGGCATGGTAAGATTGCCAGGCAAAGAGGAGCCCAGACACGTGACAGATAGATTTCATGGGAATTTCCTTACTGTTGTTGGCACGGGTTGAACTTAGTTTTGAGATTAGAAATGGGTTGAAAACAGGTAACAGGTATGTCTTGCTATTCTGCCTACAACATATGGAGAGGTGCTTGATAGTAGTAGGCTATGGCAAAGAGGAGGGGAAAACCTAGGTTGAGAAATTCCCAGGTTTCTTTCGTTTGGCATTGAGACAGACTTACTGAGAGTCATGCCTGTGTTGTACGGGATTAGTGCCACTGCCAGCCTCAAACATGAACCTGCCACAGCGTCTCTCACTTTGAATGCCTTCAAAGTGCAAGAGATTTTCTAAGCTCGTTGACTTTAACCTGTCTCTTCATTTCAATTTCATTTTTTTGCCTTGTAGGCAAATATTTGTCCTGCAGTACTTCTGGAGCTGACTGTCATTCTGACATGTGGTTTCTGCATATTGTCCATACACCACACACATTTAACATAAATCTCACTTGGTTCACTGGAGTGGTGGCCTTATGGGGTACTGAGGGAACCTGAACATGTAGTTCTGGTGTGCAAAGTTCTCTCATATAACATGAAAAGTCATAGAGCGAGTTTTCTCTTGTCATTTGGATAAGGAATTAATATTCACATCACTTGGACCTTACTCCAAACCATGACTCACAATTAAGTGATTCAGCTAAGTCACTCAGCTCCCGTGTTTAAAGTTAATATTCTGGAAATGGGGCAAAAATCTTTGGAATTCTCTGATAAAAATGCTGTGTATAAACCAAAAACATTCTTGTTAATCTTGATGCACTTATTTTCAGACAATAAGGTGAAGTCATAGAATCACAGAATGGTTTGGGTTGGAAAGGACCTCAAAGATCATCTAGTTCCAACCCCCCTGCCATGAGCAGGGACACCCTCCTCTAGACCAGGCTGCCCAAAGCCCCATCCAACCTGGCCTTGAACACTGCCAGGGAGGGGGCAGCCACAGCTTCTCTGGGCAACCTGTTCCAGTTCCTCACCACCTTCATGGTGAAGAGTTTCTTCCTAATATCTGATCTAAATCTCGCCTCCTTTAAGTCATTACATACTTATTTGTTGAATGGTCGGACCTTAGCATTGCAGGCAAGTCTGTAGTTTTTGCTTTAACACCTGCTAATTGCTCATTTTCAAAGTAAGTTTTAAATGATAGCAAGTTTTTCAGTGACCATAAACTTCCTTCAGCTTTTCAGAAGAGGTGCTGTCTCTTCCAGACAGCCGCATTTGTTGCTGGAGGTGTCTGTTCAAGGTACTGACTTGTTTTTCCTTACTCCCAGCTTGGCACAACAGCTCTGATGGTAGCATCTTACTATGGCCACATAGATTGTGTACGGGAATTGGTGTTGCAAGGAGCAGATATCAATCTGCAGAGAGAGGTAGGAGAAGTTCTGCATTCAAACAGGGACTGATTAAGTGACCATTGGTTTATTACAAATAATAAAAAGTGTTGCCTGTTGCTTTTTGCCAATTGCTTCTTTGTGACTTGCTGTGCAGTGCATGTATGAACAGGGTCTGTTCTCCTGACGGCATCAAGGAATCAGATGTCTGGAGTTTACCATAGAAAATGAGATGCCAGAGGTACATTTACAAATAATTCATCAGACATTTCCAGCACCTCTGGCTGGTGAGGGCAGTTACATCTGAGATGTAACTCCCCCAGTGTTATACCATTTATGCATTTGCAGGGTTACTTATTGGCACAGTAATTTACAGCTCTCTGGATGGGATAAATGATAAGGATAAGTCCTTTACCTTTTGATTTGGAGAGTCTAGTCATTAAAACAGGGCGGATGCCATTGCCTGTCCACGGATTATTTTGACTATGCTTTGGAGTTTGTGCCTTTTAGTCTGAGCCAACTCCTCTCTAACAGTCACAGAGCTTAATCACCTGTACCCTTCCCTGCATCTCTGCTTTACATTCAAGGCATCTCTCACACCATGACATGTTTGCCCGTGGAAGGGAAGTCAGCAGCTGGTTTTGGGAAAAGTGCCTTCCCCTCATACTCCACGCAAATGGTTGTGAGGAGTCCCTGCAGCCGCTCTGGTCTGTGTGCTGGCTAAACAGAGAGCAGACTTGCTCTGGGACACCAGTTGTACTGGTCCTAAGAGCAGAGCAGTTTAAGGAGGGCATGCAGTAACATGGGATGGCAGCAGGCAGTACAGGACAGCAGCGTGCTTGTTGCTTTGACAATACAAGCAAATGTTTCTCACTTTCCTTGGTTACCTGGAACAAGAGCATGAATCTCATGCTGACATCTGCAAGTTACTGAATCAGTGAATGCCATGTTCGATGATATAAGTGTCTTTGCACTTACTGGCCTAAACTTGCTCTAACCATGATTGTCGGTGTCTTTCAGTGGGGTCCTGTTCCAACAAAACATGTATTTAAACATGTCCCTTCCCTTAGGTAAACATTGCTTGAAAAGCACAAAAGGAAAAGTTGAGAACAGTTTTATAAAGCTGCTCTTGAGTATGTCTCCAGACATACATCCAACAAAAAGAGAAACACTGAAATCCTCCAAAACCACTCTGTTGCAGAGAGGAAGATTTAAACCCTAAAGACCAGTGGCACTGTTCTGAAACTAAATCCACATACTCAAATCAGTGCTCTTGTATTCTGGAGTTGTTGTGAAGCTTGGGAAGAGAGAGCCCCGTGAATGTGTATGGGACATGGGGACTCTGAAACGGTCTCAAGCAGCCACGTGCTACTGTAAAGGCTTTGGGCACTTGAGTGAATTTCATGTGTAGCTCCCTTTTCCTGCACCTTCTGCGTGGGATAAGAGAGCCCAAAGTCAGGCTTCCCTTCCCTTCCCTTCCCTTCCCTTCCCTTCCCTTCCCTTC
>VWZZ01008236.1:212495-244483 GCA_013399095.1 Psophia crepitans
CCCTTCCCTTCCCTTCCCCTCCCTTCCCTTCCCCTCCCTTCCCTTCCCTTCCCTTCCCTTCCCACACAGGGTTTCAGCTGTTCAGCAAGGTTAAGGGAAAGCAGGAGTTGCAGGGCTGCTTGGCTGGATGTGGATCTACTGCCACAAGAGACAAGGATGACTCCCGCCAACAGCAGTCACATCTTGTCAGTGGAGAGTCAAGCAAGGTGGAGCTCTGCTGTACTAAATACCTTCCTCCCTGGTCTTTCCATACTCTGATCCAAATCCATCCCATGCCCCTATTTGTCTCAGGTTGTAGCAGCAGGTGGAGTAGGGGTTGGTTTCAAATTGGCTGTTCCTTTGCTGTGCTAGGCTGATCTTTTCTCACCTTGGGCTTGCTTTCCCTGTCTGCTGACTGGGTAGAAGTCAGTGAATCCTAAGAAGTCTATATTAGAAACTCTGTGCAGAAGCCCCTTGTGAAACTTGGATTTTACTCCAGTGTACGGTGCTGGACAGATTTCCCAGTGCAATGGGAAGAAAATGGGCCTAAGGTACCTGGTGTCTTCTGGAGTCCTCAAAATCATCATGTCTTTTTAGCTGATATTCAACTGTTGGTGCTCAATATTTTTTAATTTGCAATGTATGTACTTCAGTCAAGTGTGTTATGTGTTTGGGGTTTTTTAATCCATTTTTTTCTTTACAGTCAGGCGCAACTTCTCTGTTCTTTGCTGCACAGCAAGGCCACAACGATGTAGTGAAGTTTCTCTTTGAATTTGGAGCCTCCACTGAATTTAAGAATAAAGTAAGATGATGGGTTTATTTTTGCATGCCGATACATTCTGACAATCAAGGCTGGTTTTTCCTATTCACATGAAACGTGATATGGCAGCAGGAAGATGATAAAAGGATTTCCTCACTTGAACATTTTCTGAGTATACTGTGAAAATACTAACTTGGGACTAGCTTTTACTACCTAGACTTAATGATATAAGTTGATCAAAGATCAGTCCCTTGATAGTGATATTAGCCTTTCCTCTTAAGCCGTTCCCCAATACAAGAACAGAGTCTTTTTGTACATGTTGGGTAGGATCCCATTTTAGTAGTGTGTATGTACTTCGCTTGCATAGACCAAAATTTTGTCTATATTGGGATGTCCCTGCATACCTCCATAGGATACATAAAAGTATAATGGCTTCAGTTCTCCCTAAACTCCCCCTTACCCCTCTGTGTCAAGAAGATGAAATGCACCTCAGAGCTCCTATTTCTTTGTTCAGGCAGGTCCTTTTTCACAGTCTTCTCAGAATAGCCAAAATCACAGATGGCAGAGCCTGGGTCTGGTTCATCACCCCTCATGAGGTGACCAGCATTAAGCACAGCAGTTCATCACTGACAGCAGTACATCAACTCAGTTTCTTTGCCCAAGGCAGTACTAGCACCTCTGCTTTCAGCAAAGAGAACCAAAAGCAACATATTTTCATTAAATGTGCTTGCCCTTGACATGCTGGCCACATTTTGGAGTATTCCTATAATCTGGGGATAACACTTGCCAGTCACTTACCCTGGGATCCATAGCAGTGTGTCTGAAGAAGAAGGAATAGTTCTTTACTCCACAATAAGCAATTTTTCAAGATGTTATAGTCTGTGATTTGAATGATTCCTTCAACCCATACCTGCTTTCCAGTGTCCCTGGAAATGTAGGCTTTAAATACGAAGGGAATTAATGGAACATCAGAGAAACAATTTCTTACACTCCAGGGACTAAAATTCCTGAGGTTCTGTGGCCAGAGTCCACACGTGCCCATACTGGATTCTGGTACCCCAGGGAGCTATGCTTGTGGTAAGCAACTCTCTGACCACAGCAGCAATCAGTAAATTTAAACACATTAATGAAATTGTGGCTGTTTAATGCAACATGGAGCGCAGCTGTGGAACTTGGCAACGTAAGAAGTCGCAATGTTAAATACAACAGCTGGATTTTAAAGTGCTGGATAATCTCGTGTGGGACAGAGTTATTGGGAGAAACAGCACAGATTCTTCACAGTTTCCTGCTACTTTCAGTCGAGCTGGTCATAAGACAACACCAGCTGCCAGGGGACATAACATGATAAGCCGGTGTGCGATGTGTATGTGAGGCTATTTTTTGGCAGCATCAAATGCGCCTGTCCCAGCGCTCCCTCCTTCTCATCACCGCTGCAAGAGGTGTAGCAGTCACTTCAGCACTCACAGCATGACACAAGCTACAGCGCCTCAAAAGGCTCTTAAAAGCTGAGCAAAGCATAGCTGGGTAAAAATTAATCTGTGCAAGATTCAAGTGACACTGGTTTAAAAAGTTGAGGTTAGCTATCATGCCCATGCCCTCTGCGCTGAGAGGATCTGCTCTCTCTGAACAGTGGCATGAGGACTTTGCTGGATTCATCATTAATGCCGTGACCTATCCTGGAAACTGCCATGTTCATTCTTTCACTCATTGCTTGCCTGGACTGCAGCTCTTCTTCTGAAATGAGGATCTAGACACACGAATCCAAAAGTTTACAGCTTCCACACTGGGCTTTGGTAACCCACCGAATTTTTTCGTCTGAGGCTGGGTGGGAACCCAATTTGTACTTGGTGTGGCAGTGTGTACCTGAGCAGAAGGCACTGTTGGAACGTACTGCATTGACAGTATGCATCTTCCACTGCCCTCCTTGTGTCCTCTTGTAACAGTTCAATTTTCTGGTTTAATAATGTGGTTTTCATAGCTTGGAATTATCTCATCAAACCATCATTCTNACAGTTGACAAAATATGCCTTTTCAGGTCAGAGACAAGGCATTTTCCAATTAAGGCACTCAGCTGGAAGCAGCGCTGGAAAAGATATGGCTACTTTTAAAGGGCATTGCAAAATTAATCCATTTGTAAAGAACTTTTCATTATAAATGAAGATGTGGAATTGAAATAAGAAAACAAATTGACTGTATCCTAGGAAATGGAGGTTTTAAAGTAAGGGAATGCAAAGCCCAATAGCTTCTTTTTCATGTACATGGATGTAAATTGTAATTACTACCTTTGTTGCTCATATATGAGATTGCTGGAAAATTATCTTACTACAGGCGTTCGATTCCTGTTACACCTTGATCACTAGAGTTGATACCCACTTTCTAAAATAGTGTAATAAATTAGTTAGCAATAATTGCTGATGTTGCAAATAGAATAAATATTGCTATTGGAGGTTATTATATATTTATTATAAAATACATGTTATTCAATAATAGTATTCTGCATTGTCCCAATCTGGCATCCTTAGACATATGCATCATAAATTGAAACGTTCTCTTTTCTTACTGAGACATGTTCCAGGCATGTGGGTTCTTAAAAGGGCTTGCCTGGCAGCATGTTTTCTGAGCAATACTGCAGGTCAAATGGTGTGTCAGAGGCTATTTTAGAGCAGGTAGTGATTGCAGAAGGTCTATTCCCTTCTCTTGTAGCATATTTTGGAGACGATAAAACACCATATAATTCTAAGCTACTTTCAGGTGACGATGACAGAGGTGAAGGAAGAGGTAGACAGGTAGGGAAGTCCACACCAGATAGTGTGGTCTTATCGGGTGCTGCTGTTCCAGGCGCTTGCCTGGGAGATGACAGAAAGCTGATGTATGCGCAGCCAGTAGGGAGGAGGGACGGCGTGGGGATAAGAAAAACGGTTTCAGAGGAAGAATTGCAGAGGTAGCTGAGAGAACTGGCTGCTGTCTGGGCTGGAAGGGTTTGCAGTGAAAGATTAATAGAAGCTGCATCGTGTCAGAAAAACAGGATATGAGCAAGAAACAAAGGCAGGGCGGTGTACCGCCTGTCGGCTGCACCGCCGGCCTCCTGCCCGCTGCAGAAGGGCGATTGCCCCAGAAGCGCCTCTGTGGTTACTCACGTGTCCCTGCTCCCACTTGCTGCCCTGCTCAGAGTTTCCAAGAGGCTTGCCAGTACCAAAGTTGCTGCTTCAGCTTTTTGCTTGTCTTAGCTGAAGGCAAGAAGGGAAGACAAGAGGGAATCACATGGCTGAAAGAAGTTTTAAAACTCTGCCATTTACCTCCCCCCTCCCTGCCATCTGCCTTCCCAATATCCTGTAAAACATCAGGGTCTCCAGCAAAAACTTGCTAGAGGAAAGGCTCTTGCACTGGCAAAAAGGGAAGAAAGTGTAAAAGAAAGCAAGACAGAAACTCAGTAGGGGTAGGAGGGGGCTGAGTTTTCTCCTCCTAAGAAACCACGGACCTTCACGCTGTTGGACAATTCCTCAGTTTAGCTGAGTGCCGTCTTACCACGTGGTCTTTTCAGTGAAAGATTTCTGGTCCCAACTTCCCGTTTCTTACAACAAGTCCTGTCTTTTTATCAGAGCATTCAAATGAATCTCCGTCTCTTCTTTTGACTGTATTCAACTGCATAGGAGACACAGCAGAGCCGGTCTTAGAGCCCAGTTATCTTCCTGATCAAGGACCAAACCTTTGAGCTAAGGAGTTGTTATCCAGTTCTCTCTGGTCCAGTAAATATTTGATTCAGGGTGGACAGCAAGAACTGGGAACTACTTCATGCTTTTTTCTGATCCCTGGACTCTGATCAGGGTGTTCTAGGAAACTTGGTCACTCTGAAAGACCTAAATGGTATATTTTGGAAATGTGTTACTCTTTCAAAAATCTGTCTGTCTAAAACTGTTCACTGGATTCAACCAACACTTGGTCAGGATTTTGAGACACTTAGACATTACCCTACAAGAAGTGTCTTGGTTCTTAAACCTCAGATTGTGGCATTTCCCAAGGTAGGATCACACAGTTGGACTTCAAGTGTGGGGCTTCAGCTCTACTGTGCTACCTGTGGTTAGCTTTGCAGGTCAGCCTTTAACTTGGGAACCATCACTTGGTTCCCTCCAGAAATTATGTTACTAACCAAACAATCTTCTTAAAATAACAGGAGTTTGTTGAGAACACAAGAATTTTAGAAAACAAAAGCCAGACCATAAAGCAATAAACAAATTATTGCCATGTGCAGCTAACTGAGCATGTCCATTTACCCTCCATACAGGGAACCTCAATAATTTTAAGCTTCCTAAAACTTGTCCTTCCCTGCCTCTCCACAGAGGGCCTCCAAACTAGATAGTGCCGTTTCTCTTCTTAACTCACTAACCTTTCTCTCTCCATTTCCTTCGGGGAAAGTTTAAGAGTGTTTCTGTTTTTTGTTTGTAGCCCTTTGAGCTGGTAACTCACTACTCAAGCTGGTTGGAGACAGGAAACAGGTTTCACAAAGCTATTAGCTTTAGCCATTGTCTTTTAAGTGTGTATAAGGTGTTTTTTAATCCAGGAACCATTGTGATCGCTTTTGTGTTTTGTTCCAGCAGTTCCTATTAAATTGGGGTAGTTTAATTTGACAGGAAAATCTAATGACTCATTGTAGCTACAGAGTAACTTAACTCCACTGACCTGGTTACACACTATATTTACTCAAATAACCCAGAATTAATATGCAGTTCTTAAATTGTCACATAACAGCTTCACATCTGTGACTTTGCTGACACTCAAGCCTTGTCTGCTTTTCAATGTCTTAGGTAGGGTGAATATGAGGGTTTGAAAGTAACTATAGACAGCCCCTCTGGGTTAATTCAGTCATGTCAGAGCCTGAGTTTTCATGAGGTTATTATAGGCATGAAGTGGCACCACAGACTAATAAATTTTATTGGCACTTCCCATTATAAAAGATTTGGCCATTCAAGCTGTAACTTCTCTTGTGGATATCTGTATGTGTGGAAAATTTCAGACAGAACTTTTGAGCTGTTTCAGACAACAAGGCTGAGAGAAAACACAGTCTTTTGCCCATGTTAATAGCAGCTTTAGAAACCATTTGTCTGAAATACTTTAGATAGCTTATCTTGTGGAGGAGGGGCTTGAGACCAGGAGAAGGCAGGGAAGGAGAGAGAAGACCTCTGATGTGGATGACTTGGGGTGTGTGTCATCCTTGCATGATGGCATGGTGCCATGCCAAGCAGAAGATAAGAATTTCTTCTCTGTATCAGTGTCAGAAATAATGGTAATTTTTGAGCAGGGCACAGTGCACTTAAGATGGCAAGACCCTCATTTGCTATCTCAATTGTTTCAGCTGGCTTGGAGCCAGTTGTGAGCAGCACTGAGGTGTTTCCCTTCTCAGATGGCTCCCAAGGGACCATGTCTACAAGCAGGATTTGATGCATGTGCCTAGATCTCCCTTTAGTGGTGATGTGCAGCAACTATATCTGCCTGGGATTGATCCTACCTGCAGGGGATAACGTCTTTAGCAAGAAGTAATGGGGCTTTCACTGATGGTCATGGGTTTGGTCTGATTCACACTTCCACAGTTGGCTAGCATGTTTTCTCATGCATCCTCCCTACTCTTCTTCAGGCCAACAATCAACAGGTAAGAGGCAGGACACCACAGGGCATGAGGTTCTGGCCAAAGATTAGTAGATGATCAGTAGTCTTTAGAGCAGGGGAAAGATGTGCTGTCCTCCAATAGGTGGGAGAGCTTGGCAGGGGTCAAGGATTTGTCTGTAAAGGGAAGAGGCATGGAGGAGTTTGAAGTTGTGACGGGAACAAAGCTTCTAGGGGTAAGGCAGAAGACAAGAAACAAAAATTAGAATTTTCTTAATTCCTGTCTCACACTAAAAAAGTCAGGAAAAATGTTTGTAATGACAGATCCAAATTTAAAGATTTATATGGCAACACTTCGTATGAAAATTCAGAAAGATTCAGTAGTTAGTCACTGCAGAACTGCTGTGAGCCAAATTCTGAAAAGCCTTTGCTTTTTTTTTTTTAATGGTGATGTTCAGTTCGGCACCTGCCCTCTCACCTGACTGTATCCATTCTTTGCTTTTTCACAGGATGGAGGTACTGCTCTTCTAGCTGCTTCTCAGTACGGACATGCAAAAGTAGTGGAAACCCTGTTAAAGCACGGTGCCAATATTCACGATCAACTTTATGTGAGTTATTTGGCAAAGATAATATTGACACTACTGGTGGTGGAACAAATGTGCTGTTGGTTGGACAACAGCAGATACTCTGGCTCCACCACAGAGGAGCATTTGCCAGATGTGGTTTTATAGTACTCTACTCTTCTAAGATGAGAATTTTGTTAACTGCCTGCTTTTCGTGATCCTGGGAGAAGTAGCATAAAATCAGGAAAGATGTTTTGTCTGCCTTTTGGTTTGTTATCTGTATTAAGGGTGTGTAACAAATCTGGATCAGATTTGTGCTGTCCATTAGCCTTGAACAAAAGACCACGTCACGTTCTACCATGATTTGCATTGCATACAGAATAGTAAATAGCTATAAAGCCCCTGAGGTACTAGAGAATCACTCCGTCGGTTTTCTGCCAGAAAGAGTAGTAAAAGTTAAAATCTTTAAATATCTTTAAAATCTTTTTTTTTTTAAAAAAAATCAGTTAAAACGATGTTATTTCATATTTGTGCATCTCTATCTTGCCAGTGTTTTGGACAAAGAGTGGTTAAAATGGCTGAACTGACATTGTTTAGTTGGCTTTTCAGAAAGCTGGATTGAGCCAATGAAGCACTGGATTTAATTTACTTCAACAGAGACACAAATAAGTTGAGCTTTTCAGCATTCAAGAGAAACGAGTGGCAGATTTTCCCCCCACTTCCCCCCACTCTTTCCTACCCCAGGGCACTCAAGACTGACAAAGGGGAAGTTGTTCCCCAGGGATATCAGTTTTTCCAGCCATTTCCACGGGCTTTGGATCGGAGGATGCTGTTGTACATCCGTGCGTGGGAGCCGAGGGCTGGTGACTGCAGAAGCCACCAGCGCACTGGGGGCTGTGCACTGGTCACACAGGGGGTCAGCACCTCTGTGCTGCCCTCACCCCATATTTATAAAGATGGGTGTTCCAGCCTCGCTGCTGTGTAAGTAGCAATTGCCTTTCTAACCTGCGGGCAGCGATTCGAAGCTCTGCGTGGTAATCCCGGGGGTTACCACTCCGGTTCAAAATAGCCGTGCTGCCACACCTGCGGGCGCTTACCTACAAGTGGAGGCAGTAAAATAACTTCCTTGTTGTCTCTCCTGGGAATGAGCAATACTGCAATTGGATTTAGAGCCGTATTTTTATTGCTCTCAGCCAAAATCAGTTAGAAACGGCTGCTAAATAAAATAAGAACAGAATCTCTTGAAAATGAGCGTTAGCCTGGCTCCTTTTGTGGGGTACCACCAAGCTGCATTTGCAAAGTGGTATCTGGCTGGCAGTTTCACTGGCAGGCAACCAAATGAGAGGGATTTCAAGCATACATTTGGATAGTCCTCCCAAAACCATCAAGATAGATGTTTTAAATCTTACAGTGACTCACTCAAAGTGGGGGATAGGGGAGAAGGTGAGAGAATACCCTGACTAAACAGTATTTCTGGCAGAAATCTTATAGCTTCAAAACAGCTTTCCCATTACAGCATCAAATCAAGTACAAAAATTTACGATTTTTAAAATGGTGATGGGATAGGGAACCCAAGGTTCTCCATTGTGACTGATGCTACAATAAAGAGTTCTTTAATATTACACAACCTTGTTTACTTTCTAAATGACAGCATTCTCACTATACCTGTCTCTGGAGGAAGCCTGCAAAGGACCTGATACCATCACCCTATTTCATATACCTGTGTAGCAACCAGAGAAAACAGCCCCTCAGAGGGCCCAGGGGTGTGCACTTGTAGTGCCGACAGACACCCCGTTTGTTTACCGGGACATTTGTCTTGAAATTAAGGTCAAACATTCTAAATTCAGTCCCTAGGGCACTATATTCAGTTCACGCTTCACTAAGTCTCTGCTAAGTTTTGCCGGGAGAGGAGCAGCTCAGCAGTATCTCTTGGCAGACAGCAACATTCAGTTCCAACATAGTAGTATGCCAACAAGGTCAAGAACAGCTTTCCACTAAAATGCCCTGTATTTTGTGATAAGCGTATGCATGAGTTGGCATGAGATGTGCACTTGCACATCTGAGATACAGTGAAAAGATTCATCCATGTCTCTATTTAAGCTGAAAGAGTCTCACCTCCTGGGAAAACTTGTCCTAGCACGCTCTGTGCTGAGTGCTGTGGACATAGGATGGGTAAACACCTGTCCCACACTCGATGCAGATTTCCACTTCTAGTTGGTTGGCTGTTCAAAATTTTTTCATCCAAAAAACCTAATGAAATAAGACTTTCAAATTCTTTTGCAGAAGGAAGAAGTTTCTGTGAAGTCAGATTCTGAGAACATCTGCACATGAAAGATGTGGAAGAAAAATAAAATCCCATATTTATTCAGAATTTGTGCTTTCACAAGCTTTTTGCAGGAAAATTCTGGTGTCTGATAGGGCTAAGAGATACTCTGTCTTGCATGTGCTACTTTTACATTATTACAAGTGAAGTCTCTTCTACAAGACGTGGCAGACCAGTGGCACGGTAGTTGCTGGGATGGAACAGTAGTATGGCACAGTGTTTACTCCTTCAGCCTCAAGGATGGATGTCAGTGCTGGAGTCTCCAGTCTTGCAAAGCACTTAAACATGTTTTCATCATGTGTTTATGTAGTAGAACGCTTTTGTGTGAACATCTAAAAGCTAAATGAAGCCATATTGCTCTCCAGGAACGAATTTCTAGTTCTGTAGATCAATGAACTAGACTGTTAGTATTCCAGACCCAGGATTTAATGCCTGGTTTGATATAGGGTGGGAGCCAGTACTTGTGCATACTGAATGAAAATGTTACCGTAGTTTGTTATGCACTAGACTTTGGATTGTGGCAGTTATTTTCTGAGCATGGCTGTGTATCTGCTGTTACACAGCATAATGGCTTACGAAGGAGAACTTGGTTCAGTTTGGTTTGGTTTTGTGTGGAAAAATGGCAACATTTCAACACAGCGTAAGCTGGATGTATTTGTTCTTAGGATGGAGCTTCTGCAATTTTCCTGGCGGCACAAGGAGGCTATCTGGATGTCATCCGATTGCTGCTTTCTTCAGGAGCAAAGGTTAACCAGCCACGGCAGGTAAGCTCAACACTTCAGGGCAGAGCTGGGGTCTAATTTTTAACAGTTTTGAAAAATTAACACTGAAATTTTCTCTGGGTATCAGATTTCCGTGGAGGTGTTTCACCTGAAGGCAGATTGTGGCTGTGCCTGCGTTCATGTTTTAGTTCAGATTGGTAATGTGGCTCTGAAGCGTGTACCCCAGTCATTTCTGCTTGCATGCAAACTAGATCTTTTCTGGAAAAATGAAACTGGAAGCTCTGTTCTAGGTCTGCACCAGTTGCTCTTGCACACCCCAAAGCAGATCAAATCACTGACTGATCCTTTGAGCAGATCTCAACCACAGGTATGTTTGAGCCAGGGAGCAAACTAAATCAAAGCAAAACCCTCCAGTTGTATATAATGTTGATGTAGGGGCCTTGCACCAGCTCTTGCAACTACTAATCTGCTTCTGTTGTACCAAGTTACTTGTGGAGGTCTACGCAGCACATCACATCTCTGCGTTCTTTTGGAAATCTTTGGAAAACTTTTTGGAAATCTGTGAACTTTAGTGGGAGACAGTACTAAATCTGCTATATTGAAATCACTGGGCCTTCAGTACTGTGGCTTTGGTGTCAAAGCTGATCTTTGACAAAAGCTTTTACTTTAAGTTTTACTTTTTTTGGTTCTACTTTGTGTCATCCCTGTGCACTTCGAAACTCAAGCATGAGTGCTACTTTCATCTCCGCAAGTTTTTGATACATGTGGAAAGCCTTGCTGTCCCCATTTCTAGCTGGTTAGTACTAGTGGGCCTTATCCTGAACATATACGACCAGTGGCAACCATAAACATGAAATTAACTCCTCTGAAGCCAGTGGGGCTGCTGTTTGATCATTAAATGATATGTATGAGCTAGATTTGTGGCTGGTACAGAGGTCTCTGCTAAGGGGGCTAAGGGCTAGATCCACCTTGCATCACTGTATACTGGTGTTAGGTAAGGGTGCAAGAGACTTCCTACATGTTAAACTGTGGGATATGTAAGTATACACAGTGTACATACATAAAAGCTCTCTTGGTTTCCAGAAAAGGGTTCCTTAATTGTTTAGCTGTTTCTTGACTCTAAAATCAGTGCTTAAACAGCAAGTTTAGGTGCTGCTTTGAGTAGCCAGATGTGGGAGTTGCAGAGCTAGCTTTACGCCCGGCACATAAGAATGTCTGGTTAGAGGCAGGGCCTCACGGGAATCTTTGCTTGCCTGTGGTCTGCTGAAACCCTGCAGGCGAGTTAGCTGTTCTGGGTCTTCACTGCGCACTTTAAATTGATGGGATAAGGTCTTGTCCTTGCAATCAGTCATGTGCAGCTGCCAGATGGCTGTGATCACTGACTGCAGCAAGTAAAAAATCAGCAAGCAAGAGTAAATGAATGTGAAACCTCTAATAACAGTGGATATCCCGGCATGTGACAAGCTTTGCCAGGTATTTTCAGAATTTCCTTTTATCTACACGAAAAAGCTTGACAAATCATAGTCCGGCAGCAGCAGATTGATCTATAGGACTCCTGCTGCATCTGTAGGTCGGCATGGCCTCCCCACTACTCCTGCCGTGTAAGGAAACTGAATTAGCATTTTATGTGCCCAAACTAAAGTAATTTTCCTTCTGCCTCTTCCTCCACCTCTCCAGCACCAGAGCTATGCTAGCAGGTGCTCCCTTGGACTGATGCTTTAGTTGCTGCTAGGCTAATTCCACACTGTCTCCCAAGATCAAGATTAAGAAATGTTGTTAAAAGCAGTTAATTAATGCAGTCTGAAAGATCAGTGTAGAAGGATAGACCAAGGTATGCATGAATGACTTTTGAGTCGGTCGAAATTAAGTTGGGGAGTCTTAGATTTAGTCCCACCATGTTGCCATAAAAAACCTGCGTTCTGCTAACCATAATTGTAATGCCCCAGCTAATTCTTTCTGACAATATTTTTTTAGCTCTCTAATCCAATTTCTACAACACAATGTTTCATGAGGCATTTTTAAATCTTAGCTGAGGCAAAGACTTGACTCTGTGTGAATGTTCCTCCTGGCTCTGTTTCATCTCTGGCAACACAGACTTACGTTGCTTCAGGGTACCTCCGATCCCTGCTAAGATTATGCCTGGATAAGTCCATGGCATTTGTATTTGGGCCCACTGTAACCTGAAACATTTCCTTAACAAATGGAACATTTTTACTGTTTAATTAGTAAAGTAATGGTTGGATGGACTTCAGTCTCTTTCTTACTAACAACCAAATTTGTACTTTGTCCGAAGGTGGCATGTTGGTCATGAGGAATGTAGCTCTAGATGGGGCAGTTTTGGTGCCAGATGACTCCCACTGTCAGTTACAAACTACGCTGCTCTGACTGCTGTAGGAAACTTTACTAAGCAATGTGACATCGAATACAGGGCTGGCCACAGCTGCGGAGTGTCAGGCGTGAGTTCATGTTTCTCCTTCCTCACGGTGTCCAGGTTTTCCTCTCTACCTTGTGAATTTGGGGGCTTAATGCATCTGCCCTGTATGTCTCCTCCGGCTGCTGCAGTGGGTACCAGTTCCCCTTCAGTCTCATACCCCATCTCCCAGCCCCATAGGGATGCTCCTCACACCATAGAGCATCTTGAGTGGTGCTGGCTGTCCATGTGTAGGCCCTTCAGCTCAGCTCTCACAAGACCAAATAGTGAAGCTTCGTGGTGAATTTTTTCCCTGGCAATGTAATTTCTCTTGGTTTTCAGCCACATTCTGTTCTTTCTGACATTATAAAGCCAGGCGGGAATTCTTTTGTCATCTTTTTGTCTAGACAGTGCTGGGGGCAGTGTCTGAAGGCTGTTGTGGAGATGTTTCTTTGCTTCTCCAACTCAAAAACAAAGCAAGAAGATTGTTTGCCAATGAATTTTACATTCTGTTTTGGCAGCTTGTGTCCCAGCAGACTTTACTCTGACTGGCAAAGTAGATTCAAAATACTCTGAAAATTAATGTTTTTTTCTTAACACATGATATGCAATTACACATATATGTAAGCCAGTAAACCTATACAGAGTGTAGACTTCAGGCAGGCAAGCAATTTGTTATTAGCAAGAATTCAGCTGGTGTAGTGGTGCGAGTGGACTGATGGAGAAGGTGATGCCAAGTAGCCTGAGAGTAGGGCTCTCTGTCCCTGGAAATCCTTACTGGGAATTCAAGGAGTACTTCACCTCCCACCCTAATCTGGCCCTTTCTAAAACTCCAAGCCACAAGCAAATTCTGAGATTGAAAGCTGAAATGCAAAGTCATTAGTTAATAGGTGAAAGAAAGAGCATCAGAAATTTCGGTTGGAGTATGTTTGGAACTGCTGGCTGCTGGATATAACGAGATGTAGTCAATATATATTAGTTTGGAATCAAATATGGAAATAATCACAGCTTAAAAGCACATGGGGTATTTCACATTGTTCTAGGAATGTAAGAGTCTGCAGTTTGCTGGGTGGGCAGAGGGACAAGAAAAGGAAAATAGTTTTTGAACTGCATCTTTCCCTGATATCACTTTCTTTCTAACCCATCTCCAAGTCACAGGACTTCTCATGTGGCCTCTTAGTACAATGTAGTATCTCTTTTGCACCATGCACCAACATGAAAACGGGCAGAAATCTCATATACTCCATACAAATACGATATGTGTTTGCATAAACCTGCCTGTTAGGTGCTGTTTGCTTCAGAGAGAGAAGCTGACAATAGTCAGCGTGAGCCCATCATCAACTTCATCACCTTTCTTCTCTTCAGGCTAAGTCCTCCAAGACAGTCACTCTTTCTTACAATGTACTTTTGCCTCTAGCCTATAACAGATACTGAGGACGATGTCTAGCAGCAGTACTATCAAGGACAGTTAACAGGAACAGTGATGTTACCCAACACTTGTATTTCCTTTTGCTCCTTTTCATTTATACCTGAGAACAAGAGTTCTTACAATCTTCACTGTGAGTAAAAGCAAGCTGCTGTGTTCTCCGCGCTGTGCCTGTGCATGCATTTCTTGTGTAAATAGAAGCATGGGTTTGCACAGCATTGGATTTTCATGCAGTTTAAATTGTGTAGGCTGCTTTCAGGTATTTTCCAAGTTTTACAGGCTTTTTCAGTATCCTTATTGCTATTTTCTAGAGCCCTCTGGTGGGAGAAGCTTAGAAAAAAATATGAAGTGTCAGCTTACTGGTTGGGAAAACACTATAAATCAGAGAGGTACAGTTTTTGCCATCATGCTAACATCACACACACTTATACAAGAGACCCTTTGTTATTTTTGAAACACAAAGGACACTCATTGCATTAACAGGATATATACTAGAATGAGGTCGGTTGCTAATTTCTATGAGTTAGTTTATAGAGAAACAGTACAAGAGTGAACAAAGATCCTGTTTCTCACCATGTGAGAAGACTGAAGAGCTCAGGATATGCATTTGCTCTTTCTCAGAATCAGAAAAAGGGAAGTCCAGAATATTAAATCAAAGGAAGAAATAACTTTTCTGTTTCTTCCAAAGGATTAAGTCACTAGCCCATAGAAAGCAGAGACCTGGTTCAACAATGGGTTTTTTGGATTGCACAAGCAAGTCATATGAATCTTCAGCTGGCACTGAGGAGAGAGTTTTCTTCTTTGATCAAGGTGGAAATATCGTGTTTAAAGTAGAATGTTGTTTTCTTCTGAAACTTCTCATTAAGGTTCTTTTGGAAGCCCGACTGTATTTTGTCTTCATTTTTCCTGCCAAGTCTTCAGGCTGCTAAGGGTGACGAGGGGAACTGGCAAGTGCTGAAGGCAGAAACAGGCACCCTGCTACATGAGGCCTCACTTCTTGTTTCAGTCGGTACAGACAAAGCCTTTTGTTAAAGGCCCACAAGAATCAATTCAGCAGCACTTAACTGCTGGAGTCCTCCTGCAGCCTGGAGAATCAGGCTGTGTAGAAGCAAAAGGAAGAAAAGACACAAAACTAAAATTATAATTGCAGTGAGAAATACTTCTAGTGCTTCAACTCACCATTGCATTGGGATGGAAATCCATCCCAAAGTTCAGCTTATTCTACATGTGCATTTTATTTTCTGAGGTTTTCTGCTCAAATAATGATTGCATAAGACAATATTTTCCAAACCAGGTTGCTTCACGCTGAATTCCTTGATAATTGTGTTGTTTTCTAGAAGAATTCTTGAAGATAAAATTTTTGAAATACCATCACTGTAAGGCAGGATGTTTCTACCAGATTCCCTTAGGGGGATAATGTAACTCGACATAAAGTTGGTGATCATCTTGCATTGTTCCTTACCTTCTGTTAACTTCCACTCCACATGTACAGAGACACAGCTGAGGAATATGCCCACGCGTGCTGAGATTCACCTGTATCTTCTGTCACATCTACCCACCTAGAGTTCAAACTACACAGGAAACCTTTGGCCTTTACATTTAAAATTTCCCTATGTATTTTAGGCACAACTGGTAAGCCAAAGAGGGCTTTCAGTGTTCACACAGCAATGCACATTTCAGCCCAACTATGCAAGAGAAAGTAGCTAAGGATGGCTCTACTCCACAACTGACATGGTTCTCACTTGATACACTGAGCTCCCATGTGCTTTTGGAAGCAACTCTGCCTATGTCTATCTCTGCTGCAGGACTTGATTGAGGAGTTGAAGTACGTCCATTCCAGTAGGCAGACTTGGGTGGTAAAATACCAGGGAGCACAGGATCTTGAAGTGAAAGCATTAGCAGTCTTTTTTTGTTTGCAGGATGGGACAGCACCCTTGTGGATTGCATCGCAGATGGGCCACAGCGAAGTGGTGCGAGTAATGCTGCTTCGGGGAGCCGAGCGAGATGCTGCACGGGATGTGAGTAGCACTTCTTCCTGTACTTTGTCCGCAGCTTAACACCTCCCACCTTTTTCTGAGTCTTCAGGGCTGCCTGAATGGAGGCCTGGTATCCCCAGAGTCCATCCTGTTTGCCAGGCTATAAAGTCCCACCACCATTTCCCATTTCCCCTTTGTATCTGGGACAGCTTCCTGGAGGGACCTCCTGGAATAAGGGCATGGAAATGTACACACAAATGAGAGACAAAGATGCTGGCTCAACATAAGCTGGCAGTGTGTGCTTGGAGCCCAGAAAGCCAACTGTATCCTGGGCTGCATCAAAAGCAGCGTGACCAGCAGGTCGAGGGAGGTGATTCTGCCCCTCTATTCCACTCCTGTAAGACCTCACCTGGAGTACTGCATCCAGCTCTGGAGTACCCAGCATAAGAAGGACATGGAGCTGTTGCAGCAAGTCCAGAGGAGGGGCACAAAGATGATCAGAGCACTGGAGCACCTCTTTGAGGCCCTGGAGTGTGTCCAGAGAAGGGCAACGAAACTGGTGAAGGGGCTGGAGCACAAGTCTTATGAGGAGCAGCTGAAGGAACTGGGGTTGTTTAGTCTGAGAAGAGGAGGCTCAAGGGAGACCTTGTTGCCCTCTACAACTACCTGAAAGGAAGTTGTGGCGAGCTGGGGGTTGGCCTCTTCTTGCAGATAACTAGTGACAGGACAAGGGGGAACCACTGCAAGTTGCACCAGGGGAGGTTTAGGTTGGAGATTAGGAGAAATTTCTTCTCGGAAAGGGTGGTCAGGCATTGGAATGGGTTGCCCAGGGAGGTGGTGGAGTCACCATCCCTGCGTGTGTTTAAAAANAGAGGGGCTGTTTACAAGGGCATGTAGTGATAGGACAAGGGGTAATGGGTTTAAACTAAAAGAGGGGAGATTTAGATTAGATGTTAGGAAGAAATTCTTCACTGTGAGGGTGGTGAAGCACTGGAACAGGTTGTTCAGAGAAGCTGTGGGGGTCCCATCCCTGGCAGTGTTCAAGGCCAGGTTGGATGGGGCTTTGGGCACCCTGGTCTAGTGGAGGGTGTCCCTGCCCATGCCAGGGGGGCTGGAACTAGATGATCTTTGAGGTCCCTTCCAATCCAAACCATTCTGTGATTCTATGATTCTGTGATATATGGTGTCACTGGTTCATTTTACCCTGAAGTTTTCACCTGTCAAAGGAACAGTCCTCCAGATGCCCTAAAACCAGGAACATATCTTGTGGAGTTGCCTCTTCAAAGAGGATGAGCAAAGGACACCTGCCTCTCAGAGGTGTGAGGGAGAGCCATCTTTTCCCTCCAGCCAAGGGGAATGTACATAAAGCACAGGTAACAACTGAACTGACCTTCCTCTCTCTTCAAAGGACGGCACGACTGCTTTACTGAAGGCTGCCATTAAAGGATACAACAATGTGATAGAAGAGTTGCTGAAATTCTCTCCCACACTCGGCCTGCTGAAGGTCAGTAGAGAAACATGCAGGGAAAACTCAAGAAGGCAAAGGGTCTTATGAAAGACCTGACATTTATGATGATGGCAGTGGAAGACGATGAGGAGCTTGAACTAAAAAAAAGTCAAAAGAAAAATGAAATTACGTTACTTAGCCTTTATGCCACACAGAGATGGAACTTTTCAAATGAAATTGCAGATTTGATTTTTGGAGTGAGGAAGCACGTTGTGTCATAGAAGGAATTCTGCTTTTCATAATCTGATTTTATTTCTACAGTAAATGGATTGCTCTCATAGTGCAGTTTTTAGCATTATACCCCTCCCTCTGTTGCATTTAATCAGCAAAATCATCCTACGAGATCTGTTGTAAGCAGATTCTATCCTTCATTTTGTTTTCCTCCGGATTAAAAAAGTAACTTGAAAAATAACAGATATTCAGAAACTGCTTTTTAATAGATGATCTAATTTAGTTTGCCTATAAATCACACACTTTGACAGCCTCTGTGCATGCAACTAATTGGCAATTTTTATGTACTTGAAAATCTAGGTGGCATTAACTTACTTGTTAATTACATGTATGAAATAGCTTCCACAGTTATTTGAACTGTCAGTTTGCAGCCACTAAGAAAAGGCCAACCATAAAAAAATCACCGTTCAGCTTTCTGATATTGAGATCATTAATCATCAGAGAAAGAAGATAAAATGCACAGATGGTTTCCATTACTGCTTGTGCTTCTGTTTCACTTGCTAATCGCTGATTTTGCCAGGCAGAAGCAAGTGCTATGTTCATTTCACCTCTAATCTATTGACAAGGATAATTTTTAAAGGGAAATATTGCTGTGGTAAAGTGAACCTGACTCTCATTTTTATTAAAGCATTTAAAATCACCTCCTTCATAGCCCGTTAGCCTGCCAGCACCCTGTCTAAATCGGACCCCATACCCGTGATGACCCAGTATCTTCCATGTTATTTCTTTCTTGGTTATGAGCTTGTTCTTTGCAACTACTAGTTTCACTGCCTTTTGATTTCTTCCCATGCGTGGCGCAAACATCTTCATTGGTGTTTTCTAGAACGGGACCTCTGCTCTCCATGCGGCTGTCCTGAGCGGCAATGCAAGGACAGTGGCGCTGCTCCTGGAAGCAGGAGCGGACCCTTGCCTGAGGAACAAGGTACGTCCTGGCACGCTGTCCCGGTTGAGGAGCGGGTGGGGAGCACCGAGCAGCAGAACTGTGCGTGCCACGCGGGTGGTGGCAGTCCGTGTTTCTGTGTTGGTCTATGGTTGCCTCTTGATCCTCTTCTGAAGCACCACTGTTCGGTCCCTGTGTTTCTGTGTACGAGCATCTCTAAGGGTGCTAGGCAGTGCCACTGGTGGTGCTGGTTCCTGTGAAGCTACATCAGTCTCAGAATAACCAAACCATGCACTCACTCGCTTGAGCACCACAGATTAAATTGTTAACTATAACTAGTCATAGGTTGCATTTTAAGGAAACAGTAATCCGTTACTCTTTTGACCAGTCGTACGGTATATTCATATCTCCATACAGATGTGTAAGGAGGATATTTCCGCAGCAAGAGAAATGTGTATCTGAGTGCCTTCGATATGAAAACTTGGTTAGAATTCAGCACATTGCTAATACAAAAAACAAACAACAAAAAAAAATCCCAAATCACATGACTTTCCCATATCTTACTATAAATCTGTTAGTTTATTGAAATAGTTTCATATTCATTTTATGGCAGCAAGTTTTCTGCAGAAAACTTGTCTTGTTTTTATTCTGTAAAGTGTTTTAACACTACGTTTGATAATTTCCATGAAAATGTCTTTGTCTGACTTGTGTTTATGAACTGTTTGCTGCTAGTATTTGATATGTAGCTGGGTTTATTAAGCTATGAATGGGTGGTCTGATATTTTCTTCTAATTTATGATTGGGTGAATGAAAGTTTGTAATACAAGTAAAATAGCACATACCTTCTACCTGTTTTGTTCATTGAGCACAAAATCTGTGACTGTTACTTCTGTATTATTCCAGTTGATGGCAGCAGAGTTAATACTGCTCTTAGAGCAGTTCATGTTAATAGGCGTTTTGTTTTGGTGCTATCATCCAAGTAATGTCCAAGATTTTTCTGCTACTGATGGTGATTTGCAACAGGAGGGTGTGCAGTATAAGAAAGACTGTAGCCACAACCTCCTTTACGGATTTTTTTTTTTTTAAATGACATGCAGTCTGGCACAACAGAGTACATTTGCAGGAGCGAATTACTGATTTTCAGAAGTAGCTTCACTAAAATACTTTATGTTTCCAAAATTGTATTCTATAAATACAGAAGACCAAACTCTGATGTTCTACTACCAGTCCTACAGAATAGCACTGACTATTTCTTTCCTTGGATTTTTATGGACTCTGGTCCTTAAAGTCCTGCCTCATATCGCCCAAATGTCACCAGCTGTGTTCTCTTAATTTTGTGGCAGAAGCATAGGGAGCCTAAGGGATACCATTTAGCCTGGACAGTCGGCACAAAATAAGCTAACTGCTCAAATCCCACACTAGAATTATTTTGAAGACCTGTGGAAAGATGACTTCTTAAGGTATCTCCAACAGTGGTGGTGATAAGCACATCATTATAGAGCTCAGTACCATCTTCGTTAGAGCTTAATGCTTTTAAACCATGCTGTGGAAATGCTCCTGCATTTTTGCTAACCTAAAGGGTGGGTTTTTTTTGTCCCAGGCAAATGAACTGCCAGCTGAACTAACGAAAAATGAACGCATCCTCCGACTCCTCCGCACAAAGGAAAAGCAAAGGAAAAGCTAATGCAGCCCTATAGCAAATGCGGGTTTGACAGAGGCGTGCCCTGACCACAGTAGCATGACAGCAAACCTAGAATGCCCGAGAAGGACTTGTTGGAACAGTTTGCAGAACTGATTAACCTCTCCAGTACACGCTCCCTGAATGCACGAGGCCC
The DNA here is from genome assembly GCA_013399095.1 of Psophia crepitans. Classification (NCBI taxonomy): domain Eukaryota; kingdom Metazoa; phylum Chordata; class Aves; order Gruiformes; family Psophiidae; genus Psophia; species Psophia crepitans. The sequence continues at coordinate 232,706 of VWZZ01008236.1, forward strand.
TTGCCATGGAGTCAGCACGTGCTGAGGCCTCCGCCTGCCATCGCTGAACGCAGGACTGCGACGAGAGCAGGGCTTGGCCTGGGAGCTGCATTTGCACTGTATGATCCTGCCTGCACGCCAGGATCCCACCGGTCCCAGCACCGACGTTTGCTTGTCCACGCCTGCAGCGTACACATCCCCACACATGCAAGTGCTCCTGCAGTTTCAGACACACGTCCCTGTACCGGCGTGGCTGCACGCCTGTAGCGGGTGCCTTGGGGTGCACTTCTGGGTCAGGCGCAGCAAGCCCTTGTGCCAAAAGGACACCTGGATCTCACGGCTGTTTGGATGCAGTCAGTGCTGGAGCAGTCCCACGGTGCTGCTGCCCTCCCTTTGCTGGCAGAGCTAGCTCAGACCATTCCTCTCTACCTCCAAGTGCTGCATGGGGCTAGATGTGAGATCCCACCCGCAACATCCCAACAGGAAACATCGCCCAGCCCAGGGCTTTGGTAATATTTTGACTACTACATGAAGCTCCATAAAAATGACACAGAGTGTTACAGATTATGCCAAAGGCTACCAACCAGACAATAAGCAAGGAGATGCCCTCCTCAGTGGTAGCATCTTGATCTGTCAATCTGCCTGGCAACAGAAACACAGCAGAGCAGTCAACAGCATTTTGCCATGCGTACGCAGTGCTGTGGGGATCCATCCCCAAACCTACGTCTATGCACGCACATTTTTGTGGGTAAAGGAGGACCGGTTACTGAGCAAACCAACCAGAGCATGTCTTTCACTGGCACAAGTACATCAGAAACTTAGCTGTCGGGCACAGCACAGATGCTGTGCAAGTAGTGTACGTATGTTCTGCACACGCATATATGTGACACTATGGTTTAGTACCCATAGCTACTATGCAATGCACTTGCTCCCCAGGTCTGTGATGGGAGTTAAGAGATAAGTGCGCAGTGTACAGGTGTTTCAACAGCTGGTGAGAGGGTTACACGTAGCCACACTCAAACAGGCCTGCTAATTAATGTGGGCATGGAAAATGAACACTCAACAGTAATTTTGGCTTTTGTTGTGGTTGAGACACTTAAACACGCTACTGGTGCCTGTGTGGGGAAGACAGTGCAAACTGTAGATGGTTTGTGAAGAGCATGTTGCTGTGAGACACCCCATGAAAACCCAGTCATTTTTGCTGTATAAACAGTATAGACTGAGGCCCATTAGCCACAAAACATTAGAGATTATTTTATAGTGAGCTGAGGTATAGCATTAGTTCAGTACTTAAGTCTGCACACTTCATCTGTCTTCAAACCTTGGCTAATTACTGAAAAATTGCGTAAAAAGTTGAGGACAGAGAAGACTGTAAGGAAGCAAAATGTTCCCTGCTTAAAAAATGTCTGCCTAGGATTCAACTGAGCTGTTGCATTTTTGCTTCTGAGAGTTAAAAAAAAAAGGCTTTTAGTGAGCTAGCACAAATGAATGTAGTTTACTTAGTGCAAATTAGCCATATATATTACCAAATCATAAAGTTATTATTTTTATGAGTAAGTTAGGTAAGAAATCAGGGTTCTGGTGAAGAGAACAGAAGTGGGCATACCTTTGCTTGTGAACTGGAATTGCTATTCCATTTCTATTCAGCATTATAAAGGAAAGCTTTAAGTTTTCCAACAATATGAGGAGATATCAGAAAAATCTATTTGTTTAGGGAATTCAAGCTGCTGTATTTTTAAATTAAAATAATGTTGTGCCTAAAGAAACTTGCAGATGAACTGGTACAGAACCAAAGAATTATGCAAGATTCATAGAGGGTGATTGTATCCAGGGTTCAATTCTGCAAAAGACTGGAAAATATTGAGCATGCAGAAATCTCAAGAGCCTTATTTGGGAACTTAAGTTGCACAGCATTACATGGGACTGGACTCTAACTTGTTTAACAAGCAATGCTGGAGGATAGATTTACTTGGAGCCCCCAGTGGGCTGAAGATGAACATACTGTTTCAGAGAACACTAAGAAGGATTCTAGGCAGCCTGGCCTCAATATTGGCCTTTTTCCTTAAAGTTTCTTCAGACCAACAGCCGGGAACAACCACACTCTTAATATGAAAAGCCCTTTCCCAATAAGGGGGCTAATAATCATTAGAAGGTTTTCAGTAGTCATGCTGGGTGAGCAATAAATACTCTTAATACCAGACAGGCTGTAATGATCAAGCAATCTTCCTAAAAAATGTGGAAGCATCCACTGTTGGTGAGGGTCTCCTATTTTTCCCTGATGGCAGAGCATAGGAGAGAGGACAGGGCAAGCCAACAGTGGTCCTGTGACAGCTGAAGTAAGCAAGCTGAGATAACAACATGCAGGTGCCCAGTATCTGCAGGTGGCCTGTCCTTTCTGCCAGCCGTATTTTCTTGTGAGAGTGGTCTCACCCCAGAGGGGGCAGCTACTCAGTGAAGAGCTTCTTCCTGAACTATGCCTGTCCACAGGAAGATGCATGTCTGCTCCCCACCATTTACAACCTTCCAAGTCATGAGTCCAGCTGCCTCCATGACTGGCCACCACAGCCGGGGCTCTCATGAAACAGGTGAAGAATACCTGGGATGCTGCATCCCATGCAGAGCATCTGCTGACCTTCTTCTGAGAGCATGCAGCTACCAGGTCCTCCTTTTTTGAGTGATATTGGGCTGTAACTAGCTTTTCTTGTTTGTAAACAAAATCTGAAGTGTGGGGCTGGCACAGGTTGAAGGGTGAGGCTTGTAGCTCCCTCCTCGCTCTCATTAGTGCTGGCTGATACATCACACACCCTGTGTGGGGCTCTGTGCTGGAGAACTGGTGGCAAAATATTTCTCTGTCACATTCAAAGTCAAGTTGAATCTAGCTTTAACAAAGACACTAGTCAGCCAACACGGGATTTTTAGGGATGGAAACCTTCCTGTCGGGAGCATCTGTTTCATCTTGGATCCTTTGGAGAGAGAGATGGTTTTAGTTTTGGGTTCTGTGTAACAAAAAGGTGCTTATTCTGCCTGTATATGGGCTCGAAAGCTGCAATACTGTCTCTCACCATGCAACTAACCTTTTCACAAAGAAACCTTAATAATTCTTCGTATTTATGTAGCTGCTGTTATTTTTAAAGTGCTCAGTAAATACTGCTGTGGTTTGTTTGTTGTTCTAAAACGGAAACCTGCTTTCCCTTCCTGGCTGAAGTGATTCACTAATATTGACAGTAGTTCTTTGCATAGTTGTTACGTCTTTTGGGCAAGGCTTTTGAAGTGCTTTGCGGACACCATTACCTTTGCAAGTTCCAAAATGCATTGCTGGAGGAGGCAGGGAAATAGATTATTTCATTCACACACCAGTGAAATGCAGCAGCTGTTCATCAGTTCACGTCAATAGACGAGTAAATTTAAACTAAAAATTAAGAGGCACCAAATCCATTTCATAGATGGTAGGATGAAGGTAGGTACCATAAAATGTGAAATAGAACTGAGACAGAAGAACAGGAAAAATTGGGTGTGGGGGGGTTGTTGGGTTTTGGGGTCTCTTTTCCCCCAAAAGTGCCATAGATATGTATAAATATGCACATATATCTCTGTCTTACACCTCGAAAAAATCATTTCCACTAGCACACTGCTTTTAGGCTTGACTTTGTGCATATTCAGACCCAGCAGCCCAGACTGCTGTCCTCTTCACCTGGGATTTATGCTATAGCTATAGCCTGGTGACTTCCATCAGCTGCAAGTACAAAGGATGGGCAACCAACAGGCTACACAAATGAGTCAAGGAGAAGTACAGGGCACCCTTCTTCTGTTTCACTAGTATCAAGCCATTGTAGGATGGGGATGAGCCCAAGGAAAGGCCCATGGGGTGTAGAGAGAAGTGACATCCCATCAGTGACATAGTAGTGGTATAGCCTCAGAAGTTGCAAATATATGGAGCTCTTCATTTAAGATGATCACTGCAGTACAGTGTCCCTTGACACATATTTAGTAATGATGCAAAAGGCCATGTGGTACCTCCTGACTTGCACATGCTGTTCTTCCCTTGGAGTGAAACCCTCTCAATATTGATCCACCCATCTTGGTTTAGTTCAGAAGAGCTGAGAGGATTAGAGCACCAGATCAAACAACTGCCGGTCATATTTAATGCACTTTAACAACAACAATTATTTGCCTCAGAGTCAGAGCCTAACTGCAAGAATAATTCAGGCCTCTTTATTCAGCCAGTCATGGTGACTATTGAGGAATCTGTAAGTAAACCAAATCTCGTGTTGTCTCAGAAATTTCAGAACTGTTGTACAAAAAATGAGATAGCACGAACCCCCTTCCATCTGTACTTCACTTAATATGAACACTGAACAGACATAAAATACTGCCCTTGTCTGGAACCCTTGAGTCAGCAGTGTTAAAACATTAACATTTGCTACGAGTCCAACCAAAGATTATATATATGGGTTTTTTTCCAGCAATGGAGTATTGTACCGCACACACGGGACTAAATGGAATTGTGCCTTCTCATAGTGGCTCTGCATTTGGTCCTTGGAAATGTCACGGTTAGTTTCATGCTTTTCTGAATTCCACAGTTTCTTTTGACCTGCCCTTTTAGACATTTGATAGAAGCTATATAAATTTATGTAACTCCATGTAAGACTAATATTCTGCAACAGGAATGTTGCTTTGCTAAGACACATTTTTCCATACCATTGTTTCAATAAAAATTAATATACTACTCAGATTATCTTGTCTACATACTTTTATATTTCACTTCTTTCCTCCATATTCTACTCTCTCTCTTTGTAGAATACCAGAATTTATTTCCTGTTTATGTAAACACTGCTCTACTCTACTTGATTGATTAGACTGTTTGTATTTTCCAGGTCTTTACAGATGAGATAGCATTCACAAAACAAATAAAGTCAATGCCTTGCCTTGAGAAACAGGAAACTAATTTAGCATGATGTAACAAGGTTTGTTTCAAAGATCCAGACATCACTGACAGACTCCTCTTGAGACTAGCATCCATTAGATCAGATCTGAAGGGAAAATTATAAAGAGCAACTTAGGAACCAAAGACTACTCTCTTTTTATTCAGTTAGTCAAACATGTCTTGCTGGTTCTGTTATTCCTACACGTAAAACTGGACCTCACACTGATCTGACCTACTTCAGTTTAAGAAAAAAGTCTATGCCCTGTTGATATGCTTATTATGGTATGCAGTGGATTATAAACATTATAAAAGGGAAAAAGAGTCTACACTGAAAACCATATTTCCGACCTTGTGTTTGACATCCCAGGATTTTTGCCTCATTCCTTCAAGTTTCTGTTGTGGTGAGCTACATTTTACATCGTCATCAAAACCACTTACAACCACAACTCAGTAAAGCATCTCCATCTATTCAGAGATTACCAAGAGAAAGTGCTGTGACTTGTTCACAGCCTAAATCACTACAAGGGATGGTTTCTGGTAGTGGAAAGCTCCTTAATTTTGCACATGAAAGCATGACAAAACAGTGTCAAGAGGCTGAAACTAGTTGAAACTTCAAGCTGGAGGTTTTCAAGGGTGAGGATAATTATCTATTGGAAAAAAATGCCGTGATGATTCCTTCATCATTTGAGGTAAAAAAAAATACAAAACACGATTACTTTTGATTCTGAAAGATGTGTTTCATCTGAAACATTTTGTGTTTGATTCAGAAATTACTAGATTTAATTACTAAATACGCAAGAAGTAATGTTATGTGATCATAATAGCCTCCTTGACTTCAAAATATATGAATCAATACATTTTTTACTTGATCTCCTCAGTGATTTGAAGAGATGCTAACTTTTCTGAGACCAATATGAGACAAGACCATATGTCTAGCAACGGTGGCTGTAGCTGCACATGTGAAATCTGAGACATTTCATTTTTCATATGAAAATGCACATATGAAATCTGAGACACATACCTAAGTTGTCTCTAAATAATCCATCTCGCTCTCACAATGTTGACAGGGCATTTTAACTGGGTGAATGCTTTAGTGTCCTGCTTTTAATGTCGAATCAGTTTGTTCAGAGCTGGCACGAGGGTTGTGCAGTGTTGCACCTTGCCAGGAATCAGCAGAGCAACCTGGGATGTGCCGGTGCAGGAGACAGCTAAGTCAGATAGGAAGAAGGACATCACTTTTTGCTATGGCAAATGTTTCACTGGCTTGGAAACACAGACTGAGCGTGACACAACACAGACCTGAAACAGACTGTGATTTTCTATGTACTGCACAGTTCTGTCCTGTGTGGTATATATGTATACATATATGCAAACATCCTTTTTATCCAATGTATTGGGAGAGGCTCCTAGAATCCACTTGGAAAAATGATGACAGAACCTCATGGTCTGCTTGTCCATCACACGAGGAGGCAGAAGAACTACTCCACTTTCTGAAGACTCCAAGAGCAGTCTCTGCAGGTGCTCCCTTGGCCATGCAACTGCATCAGACCCTATTCACTGGAACAAACTGTTATAAAACTGACAAAATGTCTGCAAGGCCAGCCATAAACTGGCTGTCTCTCAGGCGAATTGTAGCTCATAAACCTGTTTCCTGTTCCTTCTGCCAAGTCAGATTTTGGTAGTGCCCTCAGGGACTCCCCTGTGACAGTTCCGCCCATATTCTCCACTTTGACAACAAATTCTGAGCTACTTTACCAAGTGGCAGCATGGTCCTCACGAGGATGCAGTAAAGCAACGTTAATGAGAACCAGGAGCCATCTTTCCTTCTTAATGGGTCGAACCTTTAATTTGTTAGCAAAAGGAAGCGATGAGTGCTCGTAGTGGGTGACTCTCCGCTGAGGGTTGTGGAGGCACTCATCTGCTGGCCTGACAGGGAGCCATGAGAGGTACACTGCCTTCTGAGGGCTGAAGTCTGAGACATTGCCAAGAGCACAGACTGCTATCCATTGCTGCTTTTTCACGTGGGCATGCATGACACCACAAGGCAGAACCTGGGCAGAATCAAGGCCGACTACAAAGCCCTGAGAGGTACAAACAAAAAGTATTGGTGCCCAGGTTATCTTTCCTTCCATTTTACCAGTTGGAGGAAAGGGTGCAGCCAGAAATAGACGTCACGCATATCAGCTTCTGGCTTCATGGCTGGTGCCATTGTGAGGGTTTTGGCTTTTATAATGAGACATTCTTCAATGACTGTAGCCTGCCAGGGAGGGATGAGCTCCACCTGTCTAGAAGAAGCAAGGGAATGTTTGGCAGCAGGCTGGCAAACTTGGTTGGAAGCTGACTGACAGGCTGCACCCACAGGGTGATGGTAAATAGCTCTTTTTTGAACTGGCAAACTATCATAAATGAGGTCTTCCAGAGATTGATATTGGGCCCAACACTGTTTAATATCTTCATAAATGATCTAGATGATGGGATCAAGGGTATCCTGATGAAGTTTGTGGATGATACCAAACGGAGTGGGGAAGCAGACACTTCAGAAGGTATACCCACCCTGCAGGAAGACCTAGATAGGCTGAAAGAGTGGGCTATCAAGAATGCTATGAAGTTCAACAAGGATAAGTGTAAGGTCTTACACCTGGGAAAACATAATGTAAGAGAGCAGCACAGACTGGGAGCCACCTGGCTGGACAGCAGCTCTGTGGAAAGGTACCTGGGGGTTCTGGTGGACAACAAGCTCAATATGAGTGAACAGTGTGCTGCAGTGATAAAGCAAGCCAAAAAGGTGCTGGGCTGCATCAACAAGGGCATCACCAGCAGAGATAAAGAGGTCACTATCCCACTCTACTCAGCCCTTGTCAGGCCACACCTGGAATACTGTGTTCTGTTTTGGTCCCTGCTATACAAAAAAGATGTGGCCAGGCTGGAGAGAGTCCAGAGGAAGGCCATCAGGATGATCAAAGGATTGGGAAACCTGTCACATGAAGAAAGGCTGAGAGAACTGGGTTTGTTCAGCCTTGAGAAAAGGCGGCTTAGGAATGACCTCATCACCATGTTCCAGTACTTAAAGTGTGGCTACGAGGAAGATGGAGACTCCCTTTTTACAAGGAGTCACATGGAAGAGATGAGGGATAATAAGTTACTCCTGGAGAAGTTCCAGCTGGACACTAGAAGAAAAATTTTCACAATCAGAACGGTCAGCCATTGGAATAATCTCCCCAGGAAAGTGGTGGATTCCCCAACACTGGACACTTTTGATTCAGCTGGACGGGGTGCTGGACCATCTTGTCTAGATGGTGCTTTTTTCTAGGTGGAGCTTTTGCCAAGAAAAATTGGACCAGATGATTGCTGAGGTGCCTTCCAACCCAGTATTCTATGATTCTATGATATTAGTGCTTATGTACAGTATCTGGCACAAATACACACTGCACCTATTTGCTCACAGCAACAAGTGCAGTGTGCCCCCAGGCCATGCTGCAATTATAAGCCACATACTGTGTCCAGTTTTGGCCTCTCACCACAAGAAAGACATTGAGGCCCTGGAGCGTGTCCAGAGAAGGGCAACGAAACTGGTGAAGGGGCTGGAGCACAGGTCTTATGAGGAGCGGCTGAAGGAACTGGGACTCTTTAGTCTGGAGAAGAGGAGGCTGAGGGGAGACCTTATTGCCCTCTACAACTACCTGAAAGGAAGTTGTGGTGAGCTGGAGGTCGGCCTCTTCTCGCAGATAACTAGTGACAGGACAAGGGGGAACGGCTGCAAGTTGCGCCAGAGGAGGTTCAGGTTGGAGATGAGGAGAAATTTCTTCTCAAGTGGTCAGAGAAAGGGTGGTCAGACATTGGAACGGGTTACCCAGAGAGGTGGTGGAGTCACCGTCCCTGGGGGTGTTTAAGGAAAGGTTAGACGTGGTACTTAGGGACATGGTTTAGTGGGTAATAGGTGGTGGGGGGATGATTAGACTAGGTGATCCTTGAAGTCTTTTTCAACCTTAATGATTCTATGATTCTATGATTTCTACAGTGTTTTCCTTCAACAACAACCAGGTTGGCACCTGGTTTTGGAGCTTTTGGGCCACACGTTGTCATGCAATTTGCACCACTTTACAGAAGGGAAAATTGCACTGAAGAAGTTGGGACCTGCTCAGATCATCCAGCAAGTTTGCAGCAAAACTGGAATAAATTTTGAATTGTTTGAGTTCAAGTCCCAAGCTTTTACTACTAGGCAATAAATAACTTCGGCTAATTGTAATAAAAATGGACACGTTTCAATGACTTCAGTGACAAATGCAGAAAGGATATGATCTTAAAGAGTGACTATAGGACTTTCTAAGGTTAGAGAGGGACACGCTGCCACAGGTTGGTAGAGCAGTCACCAAAAGATGGGTAGAGATGCCCATCTAGGGCAGATACAAAGACGAAAAGATAAAAAGACTTGGTTAAGCATCACCTGACATACTACGTGTATATTTAAGCAAGTACTGGCAGGATCAGGCAAATTGCTGTCAGCCCCCTCTGTCTGGTTTGATCCCACATGGGAAGTCTGAAGCCAAGAGCACCTGACCAAAGTAATAGGTACGTTGAAGCGGGTATAATTAAAAGACGAGCAGGCCTCCGCAGATGAGGAAGGCTGACAAATGAGAGCTGATGAAAAGAATACGATTTGTTTACAACACCAAATAGGAAACACCACCTTTGTTTAGTACAAGTATGACTCTGGTTTAGCTGGAAAAACAGTCTTGGAGCAAGCTACAGTGGTTTGGACCGGCTCTACAAAAAAATAGTGTGAGAAACTGGGCGAAACCTTTCATCCACCTGTTGAAGCTTGTCTTCACACAGATTGCAAAACAGCCAGGGAGAACATCCCTCTTTCCTATGTGCTTGTGCAGGGTATTGCTTAATGTGCCTGTGGGTGCTATCGCAATAGTAATAATAAATTACGGAGAATAAACAGCAATGGACGTTGTAATTGATTTTGCTGCAAAGCGCTCACGTACTGTGTTTCCATTGGTACGTGCAAGTAATTCTTCAGACAGATTGCCATCTAAAAGTTGCATTACCACTAGGCGCTTGAGTTTCTAGTGGAAGCGGCAACGTGAGTTTCATTTCTGCATTGAGCAAAGCAGCAGAAACAGAGGCCTACACCACTGAAAACAATGCTCAGGGCTTTCCGTCAAAGGCACGGAAACACCAGAGCAGGCAGGTGTTTTACACGAGCTTCCCGGTAGGCACCTTTACACCATGCAGGGTATTCAGTGAGGGAANAAGCACCTCTCCTATGAGGACAGGCTGAGGGAGTTGGGCTTGTTCAGCCTGGAGAAGAGAAGGCTCCGGGGAGACCTAATCGCAGCCATCCAACACCTAAAGGGGACCTACAGAAAAGCTGGTGAGGGGCTGTTTCTTAGGGAGTGCAGTGACAGGACAAGGGGAAATGGGTATAAACTAAAAGAGCAGGGATTTAGATGGACATTAGAAAGAAATTCTTTACTGTGCGGGTGGTGAGGCCCTGGAACAGGTTGCCCAGAGAAGCTGTGGATGCCCCCTCCCTGCCAGTGTTCAAGGCCAGGTTGGATGGGGCTTTGGGCACCCTGGTCTAGTGGAGGGTGTCCCTGCCCATGGCAGGGGGGTTGGAACTAGATGATCCTTGTGGTCCCTTCCAACCCAAACCACTCTGTGACTCTGTGATTCACTTCAGCTTGTGAGTGCAAAAAGGCAGTGTTCTCTGAGGGACTGCACTGAAATAACTGTGAACTTAGACAGCCATCTAAATACAGATATCCCTCTATATAGAGAGAGATTTAGATAAATATTAAAATACTACCTCTTCTCTCTGTTTATACTGTAGGTGGTAGACAAGTGTGATGTTATGGCTTAATTAGTTGATGGTGGGAATTGTCACTGCAATAAATCCCCTTTTGTTTGTTTTGCAACATTATAAATCAGTTCCCTCTCACCTATGATTCTTAAATGGCTTCTTCCCTATGTAATTCTTTCAGAAAGGAAATGTCATTTCTGATTAGTCAGTTTTGCTAACCTTTACCTTTTTCACAAGGACTGAAACAAGGGTTTTGAATTTTTTTAACTTGGAGCTATGCAAGCCATGCCCACTGCATCCTCTGCTTATGTGGAGTGCCTAGAAAACGTGGCAACTCCTGTGCCCTGCTTTTAGGATCACACTGCACAGTGCTGAATATTTTTTTTATTTATTTATGGCATTGAAATTTAAACAGAACACAACTTTAGCTACTCTAGCTTTGTTTAGCACTTGTCAAATGCCAAGTCGTGCACCAGGGATGGAACGGTCCGATGGAAAAGTACAAGCTGGGCAGCGACTAGATGGCAAGCGGTTTGGCAGAAAAGAACAGGGTGGTTGGGCTGGGCAAGATGCTGAACATGAGTCAGCGGGCTGTATCAGCAAGGCAGTAACCAGTAGGTCAGGGACTGGGGACCTCTCTTTGGGAGAGCCGCAAAAGCCCCGGGAAAGCGGTTTTTATTGGGTTTTGTTTGTTTGTTCGCATGGGTTTTTTTTACCAGGCAGCCTGACCCGCCTTGCTTGGGAATCATACTGCAGCGGCACGGTGATAGTACACGGGATGGTGAGACTCATGCTTGGAAATCACGAATTAGTAACTCTGAAGCAGAATTAAGGCGCTTTTGTCAAAGCCTGGATTTTTAAAGCGACGTTGATATTTATAAACGACGTGATTAACACTTCCGCGCCCATCCGAAGCCGCTGACCGGCTGCCAAGGCAGCGGTCTCCATGCCGGAGAGGCAGCGCTGCGCCCTGACACGCGGCCGAACTTCCCGCCGCCCCCCCGCAGAGCGGAGCGGAGCGGAGCGGAGCAGCCCACCACGGCCGCCGCCCCCCGCGGCGCGGCCC
>VWZZ01008236.1:245010-285308 GCA_013399095.1 Psophia crepitans
GGGGAGCGCCGCGGGGCGGCCGTGCCTGCGGTGGGGGAGACCGAGCCTCCTGGCAGCGTTGGGGGGAGAGGGAGCGGGGGGTGCCCGTCCTGGGAAGCGGGATTCCCCCGGGTGTCGCTTCAGTGCTGGGGGCAGCCGCGGCGGCTCTCCGCGCTGCCTGAAGCTGGGGATCCGCCGGGCGGGGAGACCGTCAGGGGGCAGCGGCTGTCCCGTCAGCCGCCGGGTGTGGGTTAGGCCGCTGGGCTCGGGGCGAAGCTGAAGCGTGATACCGGGCTGTCGCCTCCCTGTCCCCGGTGGGGCTCTCCCTCCCCTTTCCCCTACTCCTCCACTTGGTGCTGGGCGGGACGGAGGCAGGGGCCGGGGTGAGGCAGGGGTGCGGGGCAGCCCGGTGACACAGCAGCCCCGCCTGGGAGCGCCCGCGGCGCGAAAGCGGGTGTGCTCGGACCTGGCGAGCTTCGGCTGGTGCCCGGCCCTCGCCCCCTGCCCGGCCCTCGCCCCCCGCCCGCAGCAGCAGCGGCAGCCCGGGATGCCGCGCTCCTGCCGTGCCCCTGGTTATGCAATGCCCGGTGCATGTGAGGAGCCGTGCCGTCACATGTTCGTGCAGAGGCTGGCGTATGTCCTCAGTGTCTGGTTTGCTCTGCTCCGGGTGTTTGTTACGCGAGGTGACAGCTTCCCGCGAATAACAGGCTGTGTGTAGTAAGGTCAGCGATGTATTGATGTGCCGGTGTTGAGGCTACATGTTTCTTTAAAACTATGGACTGGAATAAGTTGCGCTTTTTGATACTTTAGGAAGAAATTCTGTAAAACCAATACTCTCATCACTCATGTTTTCTTTATGCTGTAGTCCAAGACAGGAGTGAGATACTCCACGTAATTACTGTAACCATGCAGGATTAAGCTTTGTAATATAAGGAGGCAACATTTTTTTTGGCCATTAACTCTTATTTACAGCCTAAGACTCCACAAAGTGGCCCTTGATGTCTTTTAAAGAGAAGCTAGTCCTTCAGCAAGACTGAGCCTAGGTAGCGTTAGATGCTTGCAGAAGAGAAGCAGTGTGGAAGTGAAGGTGTTCTTTCCCTCAGGTATACTGGTAGTGTAATGTTTTCGTGCTTTCGGTTGTGGTGTGTATAAACCCAAGTGTCACGTGTCATGCTGCTTCTTTTTAAAGCAGCCAGTGGCCTAGAGTGGTATTTCAGTTTGAATCCATTACATACGTGAAGTGGTCTGCCTGTATAGGATGTGTCTTTCACTCTGAACGGTGCATGGAACAGGACTTGTGCCAGCTAACCTGTTACTAGTCAACAGCTAACGATCCATTAATACCATATAAGAGCTACATTGAAAATCTTGGCTCCTTTAGTCCTGTTTCTGAATGTGGACTTACAGGAGGGTGAAGTCTTGAAACCATTCTTGTTCTCTCATGAACGTACTAATATACTAGCTGGCATCTTGTGTGCTTAACAGCAGCTGTTTCAATTGATCCTTGTATAATTATACTAAAACACAAACTGTCAAATTTTAGTTTGTCTGAGGTTAGACACAAGTTTCTTAGCAGCAGCTGGGATCCCAAGCTGTAGCATGTACTGGAGTTCGTGAAATCCTGTGTGGGAAGATGTTAATGGCAGGTGCTGCTCTGTCTCGAACTTGCAGCGTGGTGTTACCTGACCTTGGGCAGGGAGTTCTGAAATGCCTGTGTGGAGCAGCTGGCTTGGCAGGGGTGGCAGTGTAGCTTCAGAGCAAGACAGTAACTACTTTACTTAAATTACTTCCTGGAAGATCAGGAGGGACTTGTTCATAGTCTTTTTGCATGGAAAGTGAGGAAGCCCTCTTACAAGGGGAGAGGTGACTGAGGAGAATGATTGGCAGAACTGAATAGGACTTTGCTGGGCAGCAGACAAAACAATCTAAGTGTTGTGCGGTATTACTGCTATTCCCCTGCAGGGCCTCAGAGCTGTCCTGGTGCAGATGGCCTTAGTAGCAGAAAGCTGCTAGTTAGGGCCATGTGCTTGCTGATCATGCACGCAGTGTGTATTTTCCCAATAGGCCACTGTCAGCTCACACCAGCTTGTCCCCACAGATACTGAACTGTTACCATTATTGCAGCCTTCTCTTCCTACCTGACCTTGACTTTCCTGTGACATGTGAAGTCTGCTGGGGTAATTGCAGAACTGGAGCTTTGCTTTGCCTGACCAGGAATAGCTGATGATTTTTGCATCTGAAAGGGAACAGTCCCTTACCTCTAAGCAGAGGAACAAGAGGAGCTTGGCAGCAGCTTGTCTCTGAATTGGTTATATCTGAACAAGTTACTGAAAGAGACAAAATAAGAGTAAGAATTAAACCTGTGAAGTTTCTTCAGTCCAGGGACCTCCTCATCTCATAAGGAGGGCTGTGAGATAATGCACGACTTCTGGGGCAGTTCTGCAAACTTGACCTGGTCACCTCTTTCCATAAACCAGTCTTGGCATTTATTAAGGGCAATGTGGTATTATGTCTCCCTAGAACTCGGTTTCTCAACCTAGTGGGCAGTACCAGCTCTTAAGTGTGATGTGGATTTCGGGGGGGGTGGGGTGGGCAGAGAGTATGCTGTTTCTTGGAATCTTTCTTCTTGCCCCACAAGATCCCACATGTACTGTCCTAGATAAAGGAAGGGGAAACAGCTGTATGTCATGCAGTTGCCTTTTCCATACATTAGTGATCTTAATTTGGAGAGCCGAACAGTGTTCACTTGTCATCTGGTATTTGCAAGACTACAAATAGTTGCTGTTTCTGTATACAGCATCATCATTGTTCTTTGTCTGCTTAGCAGCTACATATTTGTTGTTGGTGATGGCTAGCATTGCTGGAAGCACTGAATATTACTGATTTGTTCCAACATGTAGTTGAAGAAACTAAGACTGAAGTAAATGTGTTTCGGATCTGTTGGAGCACTAGTTTCATTATGAACAAATGGTAGTGCCTGGGAACCAGAAAGCTGTCACAGAACCTTTGTAGAATGTTAATAGTCATGAAATGTCCATACTTGCTTGTGTACAAGTTCTTTATTAGGGCTTCTGGAGCACTGACCTGTGGTGAAATTTCTCTTCAGAAGAAGTAGGAATATACTTCTCTGAATTCTGGGGATGTACTGAAGGCTAGTGTTAGTGTACTGCCAGATGGCTTCTAAGCTGTGCCGGTGGCAGGAGGGAGCAACCTTAATCTAAGGTTATGTTACTATTGCTTTGAAAAGTATTTAAAGTCCTATTTTAAAATATGGAGCACTTAGTAATGTGATTTTAAAACCAAACAAAAAAAGCCCAAAACACAGATACAAAACCAAATCCTGTGGTAGTCTTATGGAGTATCCCGCCTCGTTTGGAAGGCAGTTGGGTTTAACACAGTGTTTCTCTTTTAATTTTGAGGCTAGGAAGGTTTTCACCAATTTAAGAGATTATTTTTGACCCAGATTTTAAGTGACTTGAAAGTCTGACTCTGCAAGCAGTAACTTTGTTAACTATGACTTATTTACAACCACACTTAATCATCTCTATCTCTTCTACCAGTGTAGGAATGTTCTTTTGAAAGAAAGAGCAAAGTACTTGACTTACAATCTAGCTTTTACTAGAGGGTTTTTGGGGAAAGAACTTTCAGCTCTATCTTATCAGTGCTAGTAGAATAGTTACTTAGTTACTTGTAGAATCCCTGAATACTGCCTGAACCCTGGGAGACCAGCCCTCTCCTGCATTTTGTGGCTGACTCAGTGGTGAGCGTGCTATTGACCCCTTCATGTCTGAGAGCGAATTTGGTGGCTTCAGGCTGCTGGCTTCGAATGATTAGGTTTTTTCAGGCGTATTGGCTTGGTTCAACCACTGAAAGTCAGGGATCATCGAAGCTTACTGGGTCAGGGATCAAATTCAGACTTTTGAGGGAGATCCTGCTCAATCATGGCATAAATACTTAATCTTAGAAGGTTACTGAAATTGAATTTTTGGTGTTAATCCTGCAATAGAGTATTCAAACTTGCAGTTCTAGGTTGAAGTGCTCTTCTAGTAGTTAAAAGTAACTGATCTGTACAGCTTTAACACTTTCAGCCTGTTTCAAATAAACGTTGAATTTTTTTGCACTGTAGGCTTTATCAGTGTAGAACTTCAGTAATATGGTTACAAATTCTTTATTGAAATTACAAGTGTAAACTAACACTTGGGTGAAATACCTCGTCTTCCTTTATTTTTTTGTATGTTTAGCTGAATACTTTTTGATGCGTAACCAAGTGTCGTTTGTATGTAAGGTGCTTTATGTTCTGTCCTGAAAAGGATAGCAAAAAAACCTTGTAGGTAAACTTATGGGCATAATACAGCTTATATTTTATTTTGTGTCTGTGTAGTTATAACCAAGGAAGTGTTGCCTTGAAATACAGATAATATTTTTAAAACAGTAGAACTATCAGCCTGTCTGATGTGGTAGCTGAAATCTACTCTAAGTTTTTTCCATGCAGTAAGTGCCCTGGGAAGTTTTTTGTAACTAGTAACTGCAGTTTTATCATACTTTCTACTCTGGAAGAAGCTAACTTTTTTTCTGAAGAGAGTAGATTAATAACTTAATGGGGTTTAAAAATTAAAAAGTGTTAGATAAGACTTAATAAAGTGTAGAAAGTGGTTGTGTGTTTTCTTTAGAAAGTGTTCATAGAAAGTATGATCACACACCATTCCAGACTAAACATGGAAGCCAGCCTGATATTGAAGAAATACCAAATTCTGTTCTCACGGGAGGTAGCAAGCAGCTCAAAATTCTTTGCCCTGTTGCAAGAAGACCAGTGAGGCTGTGCTTCCTCTTAAACAGATGATTAATTCCCTTCTGACACTGGTACATACAAACTCTAAACCACCTTCTTTCTCCACGAAGAGATTGTTTGCTGTTAAATCTGGGGTATCCAGGTGTGAGGAAGCAGAGGTGAAGATGGTGACTTCTAAACTTGCATCTAAGAAGTGCTGACCTTTTAGATTCATTTAGTGTGTGATCAGATTTACAGTGTAGTTTGTGTTGACAGTCTTCAAGATATGGGAACTTAACTTTTAGGCTTATGCTGATGTTAAACACTTGTTGTTTGCATGTGCAATCTTGAAGGGTGCTTTGCAACTTGTGTGTAAGAATACGGTGATGCTTAGCGTCTGGTTACAGGCTTAGCTACAAGAAATGCTGGAGTAGACAAATGAAATAGTGATCTGGGTGAGTGGTACTCAAACTGACTTTTGGACCTGCCTTGTAGCAAGTAACTTTGATTTGGACCATGTTGCCTAGGTTAAGTTAAAGAGAGAACAGTTTTAAGTTTCAGGTAAATTGATGACAGTTAATCTGCCTGATTGACAGTTCTTAAAAAAAACTGTAAAAATTGAAAAAAATTAGCAATGTTGTTCAGCACAAAAACAGATACCGTGAAGGCACTGTAATTCTGGGTAGCCCTTGGGTATTATGAATACAGCCTTTCAGGGGCCTCTCTGATCAGTGAACAATATTATTCATGGTCAAGCACAGAGCGCAGCAGTCTGTCCTTGCAGCGTAAGCATATGGTGTTTCTACAAATGCTAGGTCAAGGTTGTTTAGCAGATAAAAATAGGTTAGTTATCTCTCAAACTGTACCGTGCAAATTTCTGATCAGAGCGGGCAGAAGTGTAATAAATATTTGTGCAGCCTGTTTTCTGGTTGCAGCCCAGGTGCATGGGAAAACCTTGAAACTGCCCTGAAGATTTTGCTGTAAATAACTTGTTATTGCATTAAATGTTTTAATTTCAGAATAAATATTTTGGTTTAGCATTTCAGGTGTTCAGTGGTACTGAGACAAAAATACAAAGCTTGCAAGGTGCCATTGTCTTTTTTCAATTTCCTTTCTGTATTTTTATGTATATAATAAAGAACTGATTTCTGATTTCTTTTAAATAATCTTTAAAATGAGGCTTGAAGCTTTTTTAAATGGGCTTACAGTGCTAAGTAAAAAGAAACGTTGCATGCTTAGGGTTGAAAGCGGTGGAGAGCATCCTCTGAGATTGTGACAATACATGGCGTGCTATGGTAAGTGTAGAGCTGTGAAGTTCTGCTGCAGAATCCTCTATGCTGCTGCTTCCTCAAAGTCTGTCACTAAGTTTGCAAGGAGGATTAAAAGGTGGTGGGAGGAACTGAAGTATTATGTGTAAGCAACACACTTGGCTCCACGTACGCTGACTCACATGCTTTAAAGTGACAGTTTAACTCACTAATTGTGTGCAGGCTTGCATAAACAAATTATTTTCTATGTCAACTTATATTTGGAGATACTTTTGAAGTACTGGTTTAGGTATTTAAGTAACTCTTATACCTGGTCTATACTATGGACAGTGCACTTCCTGCTTCTTGGCTGAGCCAGGAAGGGTGGGGAGCTGAGCTGGAGATCACTGGTGATGTGCACCCTGTCAAAAACACATGCTTTTGTTACTGAGTGTTTTATGTTGGACATACTGATGTTTAAATTAGCAGGAAGTTGCCTAATCTGGATTGTAAATGATTTTTTGAATAGTAGCACATAAACTCTAGTGTCGCTGAGGAATTTGAAGACTATGCGTTGCAGTTAATTGGGTTTTTCATGTTGATTAGGTACTTCCACAGTCATGTGTCTGGTATGGGGAATGTGGAGTTGCTTCTGGAGACAAGAGATACAACTGTGCTTATGATGGACCACCACTAGCACTGCCAGAGGATGGCTATGACTTAATGCAGGTGAGTTTCTTTTGGAGGTCTGCTGTTAAAAAAAGAAATCTCCTACAGTATAGAGTTCTGTACTGGGTTCTGTTGGACCTGCACTATGACCTTTAGCTTTCTCATCCTAACTTGATGAGAGTGTGACAGTTTATATCTGACTTCTCCGGGATAGCTTGTAGCCCCAACTGTGTGAGGGTAATATACCTCAGTTTCTGTTAAGAGATATGAGAGGTCTCCAAAACACGTGATTATAGGCTTTCACAAACATAACCCAAAATAAAGGACTGGTTCACTTTCCTGCATACTTTCCTTGCTGGTTTGAGCCCTTTTTAGTCAGACTAGGTTTTTTAGGACTCTGCCAAACTGTATGTTGATGAAACTGTTTTCCATCAGATGATGGTTCCTGATCCCTTCCTTAAATAGGAAGGCAGTAACTGCCACCCATTCAAATGGAGCAAACTTGGACAAAGTTCAGTCTCCTCAGCTGTACCTAGTGTGGACTGTATTTCCTTATCTGGGCTTTAGCTGCCAAAGTGAACAAAACTACAGTCAACACAGAGTTTGTGCATTTGATGAACAACATAGGATGATATTGCCAGACTTGCCTTCTGGCAGATCGTAGCTCACAGTTTGAGTGTGAAATAGCTAAACAATGGTTTGGCTGGTGACAGGAGTGACTTACATATGTAGGTGAGCTAATTTTATGCTGTTGCTGAAGACTTAACGTACCGTTCCTGTATGTTACTCTCAGTTACTCTTGTATTAAATGTGTTTGTCTCTTCTATAAACTGAGCATGAAATAGCTCTTCCAGGTAATCAATGATTTCGTGGTTAGTGGCTTGCCTTCTGAGACACCAGAATCTGACACTATCCAGAAGGTATACTAGAGGGTAAGCTGCAAGAGTACTTTTAACTTGGATAAACATGTGTTGTCCTCTCACCAATAGATTCTCAAATACCATTATCATTCTATATATAGACACTGGTGACTAAAGATCATCTGAAGGAGCTTTTAAAAAGGAAGTGATGCCCTGAATAAAAGAAGTGATTTTTCTTCCCTACTCTCTGAAGAATCTCATTGGCTAGACTGGTATTTTTTTCTATGCATCTCCCACAGCAACGGCTAGTGTCTTCTGAAATATGCTGAAGCAGAACCGATAACTAATGAGTTCTGAAGTCTTAAACATGCTTTTCCTTCTTTCCTCCCTGATCTCAATATTGTTTTTATTTAAGGAACTCTGTCCAGGTTTATTCTTCGGCAATGTTAGCACTTGCTGTGATGTTCATCAGCTTCAGACTTTGAAAAGCAACTTGCAGCTGCCTCTGCAGTTTCTCTCCAGGTACGCTAATGAATGGCAAAGCGACTAGAGCTTTGTAAGATAATAAGAAAGGACACTAAGACTCTCCTGTTCAAGCAGATTGTAGAAAAGGTGGTACTTTCATTTAAAGGCCTATTGGAGCAAGCTCTTGGAGAGACTTCCTCATGCATATCGGGACACTTTAATTTCATGAAACGCTTAGTTTGTCTCGAGCTACTCTATCTGTAACAGAGCCTTCAGAAGAGGGTAACATAAAGTGCCCTTCAGTCATCTTGTTCTAACAGAAGTCTTCCAGCTAGCAGCAGTTAAGTTTTCTGTCAAGTTCTGCTTGTATCTGCTATTTGAGGTAGGCAGTTTTGCTAGTGGATGGTGTTGATACTACTGAGTTAAGCAATTTTAAGCACCAACTACTGTTGCTCATTAAAAACTTGTGGAACTTAAATATTTTGTTCCATTGCTCAGAGCAGAATGTTTACGCTTGTTGTGTAGGTCAAATCAGGTATGCCTTGCCTCTTTACCTCTTAATCTGATTACTGTTTGTTGACTTTCCCACCCAGATGTCCATCGTGTTTTTATAACTTGATAAACCTCTTCTGTGAACTGACTTGCAGTCCAAATCAGTCTGACTTTTTGAATGTTACGAGCACCATACCTTATTATGATCCAATTTTAAAAGAGAACAAAAGTAGTGTTACAGAACTGCAGTACTTTATTGGAGAACGCTTTGCAAATGGTGAGTAAACAGTGGGTTAATATACCTGCACTTTTGTCAAGATAACAAGACCAGTTATCTATCTTTAGCTTTCTCAAGAAGAATTGGGAGGGGGGAAACATCTTTTTGACTGTCTTTTGAAGTTTGAGGCACCAAATAAGAACCAGTAGGTTCCTCATTGAAACTGCTGGAACACTAACTTCTGCCTGGGTAGGAGACATTACACTGACATTGTTAATAACAGTGGTTTTGAAGACTCCGCTGAGATTGGACATCTATAAAGATAGCTAATAGCTCTGATGACTTTAACGTCTGAAAAGCAAAGTTTTTGCCAAATAGTAACTGTCCAAAGCCTACCTAATACTGAAAATGTCTAGTAGGTATGATTGAAGCTTGAACACAGTGCACTACAATGGTTCTCTAAGAGGCGTTTGCTCCTCTTGAAATGGACTGTTCTAGTCCTTTGCTCTTGGACGACATCTTTGGATTTGACAAACATGTCTGGGTTGTATTTGGGTTTTATAGCAAGCTTGAAGCATTAACTCAGTCTTTGTACACTTTGTGTAACCTTTAATCAAGTTATGAGACACTTGAAAGTCGTATGGCCTACAGGTGACAAGTGCCTTGAATATTTGTCATAACTTTCCCTGAATGGAACTTTATATAAAAAGTACTGTTCGCTCTCAGACAGTAAAGTAGGCTCTAGCATAGTACAGATTCAGGTGGCCCTCTCAGAGTAAGATAGCTGTAACAAAGCATTGCAACCTTGAATGCTGTAAATGCAACTGAAAGCATTATTTCATTATCTTAAGATGTTTCCTCTTGAAAGCTCTAAGCATGTTCTTTGAACTTGGTGCGTCTGTAATTATTTGGAATACTTGGAATGCTCACTTGAATAATAACACTGGTTTAATGACTCTTCTGCTTTTATGCACTCTTTCTAGCAATGTATAATGCCTGTAAAGATGTGGAGGCTCCATCAAGTAATGTTAAAGCACTGGGGCTGCTGTGTGGGAAGGATGTCAAGGACTGCAATGCAACCAACTGGATTGAGTACATGTTTAGTAAAGATAATGGACAAACTCCTTTCAGCATTATTCCTATCTTTTCAGGTAAGGAGCTGGATAGTCTTTGCCTTTGAAGCTTCTGTTAAAGGCTGTGTGCTATACCTAGTATACTGACTTGTTGAACAGGTGCCCAGCAATGAATATCTGCAGTCAGAGGCTTTCAAAGCAATGTAAGATAAACTGATGATCTCTTTTTGTTTCTGCTTGGAAATCATACTTTGTGCTCGCTTTGTATGCAGCTTCTTGCTGTATAGATCGCTTAAAAACTCATTAAGGGATGGACTGAGCTTAAGTGACTGGATAGCTTGTATTCCTTGGGAAACTAGGGCAGTACTCTGATCCTTTAGGATTTGTTTGCAAGGAAATTGTTAGATTTCACAATCCGAATGGATAAGGGGAGTGACAAATCATTGCTGGGATGATAGAAGTATGTGCTTATTAGTTTTACAGACCGAAGTGTTCTAAAGCATGACTAGTCAGTTAGTAGAGAGCTGTAAATAGGCAGTACCTGGAAAAGGCAGTGGCTTCTTCAGTTTTAAGACCAAGGAAAGCTATTCTATACAGAGGGTGTAGGGACTTTCATAGAAAGGGTTAACTCATTTAACTGGGAAGCTTGTGTGGTGAAGGTCTGAATTTTTACCTGGTAATAAACTGGCTCTGCAACTTGTGATTTGTCATAGATGTTCCTGTCCATGGAATGAATCCTATGAACAATGCTACCAAAGGCTGTAATGAGTCTGTGGATGATTCGACAGGACCATGCAGCTGTCAGGACTGTTCAATTGTTTGTGGTCCAAAACCCCAACCCCCTCCACCGCCTGCTCCTTGGCTTTTGTTCGGTTTGGATGCTGTGTATGTCATCATGTGGATCTCCTACATGGGATTTCTACTCATATTTTTTGCACTAGTTTTTGGAGTCTGGTGTTACAGGTAAAGCATTAAAAATGCTCAGCTCAAAGTCCTTGCCTTTTCCCTGAAAACTTCATTTGCTCAGGACAGAATGCTTACATCTCTGCTGCTTCACCCAGCCAAAGGTCATGCTCTGTGGCAGGTGCTTATACTTGCAGGGAGTGTTCCAATACCTAAAGCCGTGTGGTAGAAAGTGCAGGAGTCAGTTTAGTTGATGCGAGATTCTCATAGCATTCTTAGCTACAGGACCAAATACACAAATCTACAACTTCTGCAAGCAAGAACTTGAGAGTACGCAAAGGTCTGAGAAAATGCATATATCTGATATTGAGCCTTTGTGGTAAAGAGTAATGTCTTGGTTCAACTGTGTCTGTTCTTGGATGGATTAAGATACTAAAGCAGTGAACTGCCTTGATACTTAAATCTCTAACTTCACTGGAAGCTGTAGGGTTTTACAATGCTTAAGATTAAGTCAGTGCACTAATAATATCTTGGGGAACCCATATGACTAAGTGAAAATGCAATCCTGTTCTCTTTCTCAAATCACTTGTTCCTTATGTTGTAACTGGAAGGAGCTAGAAAATTCCTGTGATGGAGGGGCCTGTTTACTATGTGCACTGTTCATTAAAGCCTCCATTACTTCTGGCTGTTACATGCGCAACAAAGCGTTTAACCAACCATACTTTGTCAGGAGATGTGGCTGAGGGAGACAGAATCACTAAAAGTTTGACTTAAAGGTAGTGGGATTGTAGGAACTCAATTTGGGATCAGTGGGAGAGAGTAAGATCAAGTATTGGCAGCCACATGCAATCATAACATAGTTTTCCTGCAGACTAATAGTTGTAACAAAACAATTACTACCCTATTGCAAATTAAGTGGTGAATACTTTTCCTTAGTCTCCTGTTCTGAAAACACAACAAAAAATGCAAAAAAAGAGCTTCTAGCAGTTACAGCATTTTTTGTAATATTAAGAGGCAGCAAGCCAGCTTCTCTGATATGTGATACTCACTAGTAAAGTGCACAAGTAACTGTAGTTGTAAATGCTTTGGTGTGGGTGTGCTAGCAATCCAGAGCAGTGGAAACCTATTAATACTTCTTAATAACGCTTTCCAGGGCCTTACACTATCTAATATCCTTAAGTATGGCAGCAACTTTAATATTGTTCAGTTATGGTCAGGAATCTGGAACTGCAGTATGATAATCTGTGTGGAAAAGGATAGTGAGTACAACAAACTTATGACATACTGAGTGGCCTTATCTTACCGTGTAACACGGATAGGGAACTGCATGAAATGAGAAGGGTGTTTGAGACGTCTGGTTCATAACCCAAAACCTCCTGCCATGATTGGAGGTCTGATTAGACTACCATGAGAAGGTGTTGAACTTACCTCCTGCTCTGAGTATCAGGAGTGAGTATAAGCAATATAGCACAGAACTCTTAGACCTGTAACTTGCGTCTCTTCAGGACAGAAAGCAAGTACTTTCCTTTTTCCTCGCTTCTCCGTTTCTTCAGGCTAACTAGGTATAACTTGAGCAATTTGACTAATGAAGTCAAATACTTCTAATGTAGAAATCTCTTGCGAATGTTATAAGTTATGGTCAATTTAAAGATATTCTCTGTGCCATTAATACTACTGGTCTTCTAAAAATGTGTAAAGAAGGGTGCTTGGTCCAAGCTGGAAAGGTGTAGTAAGACAGCTGTCATGGCTGTAAGTTGTTGCAAAGGATTGTAGAGCTGGAGGTTACTGTTCTTGAGTGGATGGGTGTACATGTTGCCTATAGATTCCGGAGGAGTCAAATACCAAATTTATTACTAGCATTGGACTCTATTACTGTGCAAACCCCAAAAGATGCTTTTTTGGGGGAGAAGGGTAACGTAGTGCTTTTTGTCTTGCAGGAGGCGTCACTTTGTCTCAGAGTACACACCAATTGACAGCAATATAGCCTTTTCTGTGAATTCCCATCGTGACAATGGTACGTCTTGCTCTTGCGCTTAAGTGCATCCCCTTCCTGTGGATGGGTTCTGGAATTTTAGCTTTGTTAGGCCCAGTAATCCATTCTTACAGGGTTTTATTTCACTCTTTTGACCAGAGTAGTACTTAATCTTGTTTTCCTGGATGTGAAAGCCCTGGTTGCACAGCTTATGGGTCTCGCTGTGCAAAGAAGTAGTTCTGGAGTGCTTTGTAGCTGGGGGCAAAGGGAGCAACACAATGCTAAAATCAATTTAATCATGTTGTGACCATGTATCCATTCAAAGCATACTATGAAACAACTGTAGTTTAATTTGTGTAGCAGCTGAGGTAGATGCTTACGTATCTTTTAGCTGCTTGCTGCCTTTATTTGCTGTGCCTACTGCTGTCAAAGACAATTTTTGCATTGAAAGGGGGAGTGTTAGGGACAAGCTGGTTTCTGCCCCCTTGACCTCAATCAAGGATTGGTCCCTGGGTGAGACTGTCAGTGCATACATGGCTTCTGATGCTTACTACAAACAGAGCCAGAATAAGATTTCATCTTTCCTAGTGGACATGAAGGAAGTGCTGCTCAGCTGACTTCTCAAACACTTACTGTTTCTGTCTTGCTCTTGAAGGGAAAATTACCTGTGGTGAAAGGCTTGGTGAAAGGTTTGAGAACGGCCTAAGGATGACATTCACATCGTGGGGGGCTTTCTGTGTCAGAAATCCACGTCCTGTTATCCTCTTCTCTGTGGTCTTCATTGCAATGTGCTGTTCAGGCTTTGTATATGTTAAAGCAACAACAAACCCTGTAGATCTCTGGTCAGCACCAAGCAGCCAAGCTCGCAAGGAGAAGGAGTACTTTGACACTCACTTTGGGCCTTTCTTTCGTACTGAACAACTTATTATTCAAGCACCAAACAGCCATCCAGACACCTATTCGCCTTACCCATCGGGAGCAGATGTACCTTTTGGACCACCACTTACCAAAGACATTCTCCATCAGGTAAGCAGGACTTCTGAGAGCAAAGGCTTAATTGTATCTAATAGGTACAACCATACGGAGTGGGCTTCCTTCTGTAATGACATGTGTCCACCAAAGCAATCACTAGATATTCATATTAAAAATACTAGTCTTACTGTAAAGCTTTTTGCTTAAAACATTGTATTTTGATGACCTCTGGTAGAGGTAGACTTGCAAGCTGAGTCCCAGTAAGTGTTCTTAGTGTGAATACAGAAATAAGGCGGCTTAGTCACGTGCTTCTATTGATGTGCGCCACTGCCTTTGGAAACTTAAAGGAATATAGCATGCACTCAAGTCCTGTCTTCCAAGGGAAATGCTTTCTTGTGCTGCACTTAAACTATGGTTTTGTTTGTTTTTTCCAAGGTGCTGGATTTGCAGAATGCTATTGTCAACATAACTGCGTCTTTTGACAATGAGACTGTAATGCTGAAAGACATTTGCCTGGCTCCTCTTGCTCCCTACAACAACAACTGCACTATACTGAGCGTACTCAACTACTTTCAGAACAGCCATTCTGTTCTAGATCACACTGTTGGGGACGAGTTCTTTGTCTATGCTGACTATCACACTCACTTCTTGTACTGTGTCCGGTAAGCAGCATGATCACAATTTCTTTTCAAACTGTATGCTGACTAGGTATTTGTCTTGCTGGCAAACAAAACTAGCCAGTTTGCGCTGCTCCCTTGAACCTTTTCTTACCCTTTTTTTTTTTAAACTCGCAATACGATGTGAAACCACAGATTAGCATGGGTTACTTGTTTTACTGTGTCTTAGTGCTTTAGCAGGAGTTATGTTTTAATCGACTTCCAGTTAAGCTGGGTTTGGTGCAAACAGTGGCTCTGGGGTACCTTAAACACGATTCAGACACTTCTGAAGTAGAGTTCTGTAGCAGAAGACAATTTCTAAGCTTTCACTACAGTTCAGTTGGGTAGAAGCTAATCCTCGTCTTGAAAGCTATAAGGAAGACTCTTTGAATTCAAATACCTTTGCTTTTAAAAGCAAATATAGCACAAGAGTAACATATCACTAGCAGTCTTATTTCTCTCATAGTCAGTTATAACACAACAGCTTTTTACTTGTTGTGCCTCAGTTATCAAGCAGAAGCTAACCCTTATTGCTGGTGGTCTCTTCAGGGCTCCAGCATCACTGAATGACACAAGCTTGCTTCACGATCCTTGCTTAGGAACATTTGGTGGACCTGTATTTCCATGGCTGGTGTTGGGAGGATATGATGGTAGGTGGCAAAACAGTATTGCAGTCTGTCTTGAGAGTACATACTTGCGTGCTGTCTTTGGCACTAACAGTGTATTCTTATTTAACACAAATGTTTAAACGCACTCCAGAGAAACTGGAGTTTTGTTCAACTTTGAGTAAATAAGGCTGTTTTAAATAACACTTTGGTAGATCATTTCTGAGATTGGAGGCAGACTACCCTGGAGGTGCAAAATGGAAGCAGTCTATTTATTGGAACATACTTGCCCTGTTGACAAGTATGCAAACATTCAGCCTGCTTTGGACCTGCTAAAGGATCTCTGCTTTCTGGAGACTAGATAAAGATGTAAAGTATCTCAAGCTGACGTGCTGGGATCTGCATGTATTTTCCTTTGGAGTTAGACTAAAGTCTTGTTACTGATCTGACAAAGCAGTTAAAAATAAAGGTGTTCATAAAGGAAATCCTTCTATAACTTTTCCAAAGCCAGAATTTTGTTCAAGCAATTTATCTAGCTAAAATTGTTAGATACATCAAACACAAATGTACTAAAACAGCCTTTGAAGGCAAGCAGTTCTTGATTAAATTGTAGGGCTTTTGTACCTCCTTTGAGTAAAATCTAAGTATGCAAGAGGCACAGTGCAGGAAACTGTTTCTTCGTCATAAGCACTAGTTGGATAGTAGCACCCCATCTAACCGTGCAACAATTTAATGCTGGGGTGCCATGAACATGGTAAATAATGAATAATTACTTTTGAAAACAATCTAGAGTGCATATCTGCTTCTAGTCTTATTGCAGTAGTGTGCTTGAGAACTCAGTGTTAAACAGATTGATTTTAATGGAGCTGTAGGGATGGGATTGCTTTGGACAATACTCATTTTAAACTTAATTGTACCTACCTTTACTGGAATGTAAGGTTCATTTATGTTTTTTCTACTCTATAGATGATAATTATAATAACGCTACAGCTCTTGTTATTACTTTTCCTGTCAACAACTACTACAATGACTCAAGAAAGCTAATGAAAGCCTTGGCATGGGAAAGAGAGTAAGTAGGCTTCCTGTATTCTGAAATGCATACCTTACTTAAAGCAGCTTTAAATGCAGATACAAAAATACCTGTTCTGTGCTGACAGTTTCTCAGTATAACTACAGGGATGTTTTGAGAGGCAGCGAAACTGGTTAAGGGTGGACTATAGTGGGCATAAGACTTTCACTTTTTATCTTGCATACTTCATTTGCTTTGAGGAGGTAGGTTCCACTCTTGTTAGTGACCATCTAGTCTGGTAGTACTTGCTGATAAAGACGTCAGATACTTCCAAAGTTACTTTACTTTGGCTAGAACGCAAGTAGGCTCTTCACTCTACTGGACCATTAACCACCCATGGAAATGTCCAGCATTATCCTGTAATCTTTAATTTTTAAAAATGCCTTCCAGATGAGGATCTAAAGCTTTCATTCCCTTCACCTTGAAGAGCTTATACTGGCTTACACTGGCCATGCTCTGGCTAACAGTTAAACTACTGTACTGGAACATCTCGGACGAAGTACAACTAGTGTCTACCTGTGTCACTCTGGAGAGAATGTGCAAAGTATTTCAGCACAGTGTATTTCTAGTGCTTGCAGTAGAGTTCTAGGGATATGTTGCCAATACCCCTCTTAAAAAATGAGAAAGGTCCCTCAAAGTACTATCTGGCCACAGTGCACTCCTGTACCATGCAGATGATTTAAATTTGCCTTCAACAGACTTCCAAGTATTTCTAATACAAAGTGGTTTAGCCGTTGAAGTGTGTCTGACCCTTTTTTTTTTTTTAGGTTTATTAACTTTCTGAAGAACTATAATAATCCAAACTTAAGTATATCATTTTCTGCTGAACGGAGCATTGAAGATGAGATCAATCGTGAAAGCAACAGTGATATTGGTACTGTGTTGATAAGCTATATTGTAATGTTTGTGTACATCTCCATAGCTTTGGGACATATCCAGAGCTGTAGAAGACTGCTGGTACGTGTATAGTTCTCATTGCTGTAAATAATGAAGCTGCAGCTCGCTGACTAGTTTGTCTTAGCTTTAAGTGATTTAAATATTTTTGCAGAATACTCATATTCAGTCGTGTCTTAAAGCATTGAGTCCTCCTGGGGCAGGAGCTAGGGCGAGCATCGTCCTTGTCATTCTTGACAATTTGTGTGCTTCATAGCCTGAACTAAGTCTATTTTCACGTGAAACATGCGGTTAACTGTAAGGCTTCGAGTTTGTTTTTAATACGTATCTGGATCTTCAAAAGAACCAGAAGAGTAAGCTTTCTATTAACTATGCTAAATGTGAGAATATTTTTTTTAATCTTTGCTATAATCTGTCCTGTGTGATGATGTTAGTTTGGTTAACAGTCGTCACAACTTTTTTTTAGGTGGATTCAAAGATCTCCCTAGGCATTGCAGGCATCCTGATTGTACTGAGCTCGGTGGCATGTTCTATAGGCATTTTCAGCTACTTCGGAATCCCGCTGACACTGATTGTGATAGAAGTAATTCCCTTCTTGGTGCTGGCTATTGGGGTGGACAACATTTTCATTATAGTCCAGACACTTCAGGTAGGTATTCTTTCATATGGGCTCTTCTAAATGTGCCTGTCATCTTTGAAGGCTGTTAATTTGGAGCAGAAAGTCTTCTGTGTTCCAGTCCTCAGCCCAGTCTGAGCAGCTCTGGATTCTCACAGAGTATCTGGTGGTCTTGAAGAAAGCCAAGATTATAGGTATATTCTTCCCCCCCCATGCCCCCCCCCTTTTCTTACTGCTGATTAATGTCGAGCTCGTTTAACATAATTTCTGGTCCACATACTAATGGTGTACAAATGAACAGTACTTCTAATGTCCTTCTTCAGTAGTTGTAGAACTTGACTACTGTTTTGATCACTTGTAGTTTTGTGTATTGCGAGCAGTAATCATGGACTAAACTACATGCTTCAGGCCAGGGTTTTCTGACACTGAGTCTTAGTGGGTTATCAGCTTTTTAATTTGACAGGCTCAGTGACCCATCGAAACTGGCACTGCCTTTGGCAAAGGTGTGGTTTGGGCTGATGTACTGAACATACTGCTGTATTTTAAGTTAAAGTTGAAGCAAGGCAATGGGATATTCATGATGCTTTTGTATTAGAGATTCTTTGGTTTTTTTATTTAACTTTGGTTAACGCAGTAAAAACAATAAAAGATAGTTTTGGATGTTTGAAAGTTACCACTTTTTAAAGCAAAATGAAATCATGCTCTAAAATGCATGATTCCTAATTATAATAATTATAAATAATAAATTATTGTCTTAAAACAGAGAGACGAGCGCCTTCAGGGTGAAACTCTGGATAAACAGATTGGTAGAGTGTTGGGAGATGTGGCACCCAGTATGTTTCTCTCATCTTTTTCGGAGACTGTGGCATTCTTTCTTGGTAAGACTTTGATAAGGCCCTTATCTTAAAATATTATACCTGCATGTTGCAAGAATAAATGTAAAGCTAAAATACAAAAAGCAAGAATTTGTGGAGGAAACCTAGCTTAGTTGTTCATTGCTATAATGAAATTTAACTTGACCTCTGCTGGGGATAGGCATTGTAGTGCTTTTAGAGACTGACTCAGTTAAAAAGATCTAATTCTGAATCTGTCAAGCTCTTCAGCTTCAAAGGCTGGAGCTTTTTACTGACTTGTAGTGACAAGTCTAAATTTGATCTTAGTAGTGTATTAAATGTCAGAGTGTACTAACTCCTATATTGCACTCGGTCATCTTGCCACTACTTGGAAAAATGCCCAATGACAGATTATGTTTGAGGTTCACTTTTACGGTACGTGTTAGAGGAATATCTTACGCTGTTACCCTTCAAGCATAAATTGGCCATCTTTCATAATGCACTTGCATAGGAGTGTAATTTGCCATTGGCTCAGCTTGCATTGAGTGGCTTAATATTGAAGTAAGATCTTGCTTGACAGCGCTTCTTAACTACCCTTTTACACATCCTGCACAAGACTAGTAACTTTGGAATTGAGAAATGGCCTAAGGTTAGTCACTTCTTAGCACAGCATTAATGCTGTCAAACAGGTCGAAGACAGCAGTCGTAGCCAGGCTCATATCAGCCATCTTCCTCACTCAGAAGAGAAAGGCTTTGTCCTGCTAACACTGAAATTGGATATCTGTCTAGAAAATGCTCATGCATCTAAGAAGGGAGTGAGCCACTGGAACAGGTTGCCCAGAGAAGCTGTGGCTGTCCCTTCCCTGGCAGTGTTTACGGCCAGGCTGGATGGGGCTTTGGGCACCCTGGTCCGGTGGAGGCTGTCCCTGCCCATGGCAGGGGGCTTGGAACTAGATGGGCTCTGAGGTCCCTTCCAACCCAAAGCATTCTTTGATTCTAAGAGTTAACAAACTGCATCGCTTTCTTCAGGGACACTGTCTACGATGCCAGCAGTTCGCACGTTCTCACTTTTTGCTGGAATGGCTGTGCTCATAGACTTTATTCTTCAAGTTACTTGCTTTGTAAGTCTCCTGGGCTTGGATATTAAGCGTCAAGAGGTGAGTACAAGTGCCCCTGTAACTGCAGTGTAATAGGGATTGGCATCTTCTGCAGAACTGTACTAAATCTGGAATTTAATCCATTTTCAGAGGAATAGACTGGATATTCTGTGTTGCATCAAAAGTAATGAAGAAATGAGTGGAGTCCAGCGTTCTGAGAGCATCTTGTTTATGTTCTTCAAAAACCTGTATTCTCCATATCTGCTTAAGGATTGGATGAGACCAATAGTAGTATGTATAAATAGTAGTATGTATACTCTCTTTAAAGTAAGCAGTTATCTGAACATGGCAAAAGTGTAGTGAGCCTGAAAGTCTAAATACTGAAGAAAAAATGTTTAGCACAATGAAACAGGTGAAGCTTCTAGTATTTTTGCTTTCAGCATTAGTGTTGGAATAAGCTTTTGTAACTACGAGAGTATTTCTGGTAAATAGAGGCTTGACCCTGGATTATCCAAAGCCTAGATTTAAGAGTTGCATTACTGACAGTCAAATCACTTCAGGCATATGTCAAAAATCAGCATGTTCACTCTTACACTGCATTAACCTAGTGTTGTTGCTGAATCCATGGTTCAGTTTGAGGTTACTGCATTTGATACATCTTTCACTGCTGCCTTCTAAGTCTAAATTTTCCCTTCTTGGCTCCAAAGGGAACGCTGAGCAGCTAGGTTTTACTGCTGCTGTTGTACTAAGCCTGGGTAGTGTACTTAAACTAGAGCCTCTTTGCTATGCATTTAGTAAATCACTTCTGGTGCTTGTTGTTTCTGTACAGTTCTCACTTCCGTGGATTTGCTTTTTTTTTGCAGATCGCAGTGTTTGTGGGTGTTCTGTCATTCAGTGCAGCAGTGATACACAATGTTGAGATCGGACTGGATCAGTCTCTTTCAATGCCAGATGTAAGTGTTAGGATCATGTTGCTTTTCAGCAATTTGTGGCTGAATTGAAACCTTGATATCTTGTTGTGCTACCTCAACATTACATAATATAACTCAAAGCTTTCCATTTAAGGACTCCTATGTAATGGATTACTTCAGCCAGCTCAGCAAGTACCTGCACGCAGGTCCTCCGGTCTACTTTGTCCTAGAAGAAGGGCACAACTACACCTCGTTGGAAGGGCAGAACATGGTGTGTGGTGGAATGGGATGTAATAATGATTCACTTGTCCAGCAAGTCTTCAATGCTGCAGAAATTGGTAGCTAGTAAGTCCTTCATGCTTTTCTGTGTGTAGTCAGATGGGAGAGATGTGGCTGACCAGTGTGTCTTCTAGTTTAGTTCAGGCTCAGCTGTTAACTGTACAATTGACACTCTGTTGTACTTGCTTTATCCTGTGGTTTTGGGGAGGGGTGAAGGGAAGAAGCTGTGGTGTCTCCTAGAATGAGGATAAAACTAGTGGGATATATTGATGTACTTGTGGTTAGAAAAGGGGCTTGATCCTTCAAGGAATCTGGGAATGGTAGAAACTAAACTACATGAAAACCTCTCAGTATAGTTAAGCTCGCCTGGAAAATGTCTTGCATGCTCAGCTTCTAAATTTGGTGGATAAAGTAGCCTAGTAAGGCTAAGCAGGAATTGTATCTGGAGTTCAGTAGCTAACAACTGAAGAAAGTCTATTCCTGACTCCTTCCACTGACTGCTTCAGTGGTTTTACTTCAGCCTAACTGAAGGAGGAGCCTTGCTTGAAAACTGAGGCAACAAACATGGCATAGGATGGGGCAGAGAGTGGATGGGGGATGGAAAGCTGAGCTTAGCAGTGGAGCCTGAATGCAGGGAAGCAGCTCCTGCTGTTTGCTAGCAGCAGTGTTACGAGCAAGACTGGCTCTTGGATGGGGCACTGGAGCAGGGTCCTACATGGAGAGCTAAGTAGCTTGGACCAGGATGAACTGACATGGAGTAAGCCAGCACTGGAGAGATCAAGGGATATGTTCTAGAACAAAACATGAAAGTACTGATGATGCGTATGTTCTTTATTAGCACAAGGATAGGCTATGCCCCATCATCCTGGATTGATGACTACTTCGACTGGGTGAAGCCACAGTCATCCTGTTGCAGAGTCTACAACACCACTGGACAGTTTTGCAATGCATCAGGTATTAACAACATCTGGTTGCTAGGGGCTTAGCTTGGTTTGTAAGTGTTACAGCCAAAACACTTTATCATGGTATGAGTCAGGGGAATAGCTTTTTCTTACTGTGAGCAGGCGCCTCCTGAGTTGCCCTCTAATTTGTTTGAACTGCTCTTTGAGTGAACTTGAACATTCTACTGGAATGCTGCAGGTTGAAGACAGCGTACCTAGCCAATGTAATGACTGTTGCAAAATTAATTTATTTTAAAAAAAAACGTTATCTTTCTGCTAGTTTCATTAGTGCACACAAACTTAGCGATCTGGTTTTGTTCAGATCCTTTGGTTTGGTATAGTTCTTATTGGGTCTAATATAGGTAGTGCACAAGTAACCAAGCTCTCTGGTTGCCCTTGCCTTACTAGTAATAAATAAAAAATAAAGGACTACAAATTTTATACATAATTTCAGGGCTGATCAGTGATTTTGTCAGTGAAAACACTTCTTATGGAACTATATCTTGTAGCAGTGCAAGTCAGAAGTTAGTGTTACTTGATGCTGTAGCCGACTATCTTCCTGTATTTCTTCAGTCACGGATCCATCCTGCACTCGTTGTCGACCACTGACTCAAGAAGGCAAGCAGAGACCACAGGGCAAAGACTTCATGACATTTTTACCAATGTTCCTTTCGGACAACCCTAATCCTAAATGTGGCAAAGGGTAAGAGCTGTATTCTAGGTACCTTGCTTAAACCAGTAATGTCAAAGATGCTTCTCTGGAACTGTGACTTTTTTGTGTCTGCAAGCCTGGGTATCTGATGTCCTTCTAAAGACAAACATTGACATCTTGCCTGTTCTATGGTGTTTTCTGAAACAAAACTGGGAGAACAAATGTATCGTCGACTAAACGGAGCAGCATCTTTCCCCTGAACAGAGATACAGCTTCTGTAGTCAGTCTAGTGTATCCTGTGCAGTCTTGAAATGTATTGTACTCTGAGGCTTTTACCTGTCTTGGAAACTGTTAGAAACAAGATGAGTTTTATAAAGGCTAATAGATGTCAATGTCAGTGAGTACCATTCTAATTTAAAATGTTACTATGTTTATATAGAGGACATGCTGCATATAACTCTGCTGTCAACTTTATAAATAACAAATCTGATGTCGGAGCTACTTATTTTATGACTTACCATACTGTACTGAAGAAATCATCTGATTACATTGATGCTATGAAGAAAGCTCGGGCTATAGCGGATAACATTACTGAAACCATGGGCATCAAAGAGAAGAACTATCGGGTGTTTCCTTACAGGTATGTTTAGATCTTTCTTGCTTTAGAGACAAATGTTCAACTTGAACTGAGAAAAGGTACTGGCTAATAACATTTTAGAGACTTGAGTCTGGAGTTTTGTCTAACAGGAGATAATATAGAGTGGAATTTCTAGTAAAACCACAAAAATACAACTTTGAGAAGTTACTGCTGTGAATCTTACTGTGGCTGGTAGCTAAAAAAAAGCACCTCATCAAGAGGCCTGTCTTCAGCTACAAAGGTAGCTCTGGCTTCAGCTTGAGCACTTCCTAGCTTTCATAGCAGGGTGTAATAGTTCTAACTTAAGCGGGTGTGTTGCCCTGGGTTGTTGCAAGCTGTAATGTCAATGTAATGACTTCAAACTGAAGTTATTTAAACTTTAAAGCGAAGGCAGCAGTGATGTCAAGTACTGCTTGTCTAATGGTTTTATGGTTAATGTACCAAGGACTCTGTACCCCAATGAAACTGAGCTGGAATGGGTGTCTGTAGAGCTGCAATACTAACCTCTTTGCTTCCCAGAATCCTATCCGCTCTTTTGGTCTCACTGTGTAATGAATCGGTTCAGACCCTCTGCAATGGTTCCTGCAGACACCACAGTCAGCCTGAGGAACTACCTTCTGCAGCTACTCTAGCTGCCTAACTAAAGTGTGGGAATTCTCCTGACTTCAGATAAAATCTTTATTTGAAGTGTTAGTGAAGAGGAGCCAGTGTTCTGTTGGCAGAGTCAGTCCACTGATGCCAGGAGGCTAGTTCTCGTTGGTGACCTCTATAAGGAGGGAACTACTCTGTTCTTAGTGCAGAAGCTAATCTAATATTAGCACATAACAAGGAAGGTGGCTAACTACAACTTCTCTTCTTTCCACAGTGTGTTTTATGTCTTCTATGAACAATACTTGACAATCGTGCATGATGCCATCTTTAACCTCTGCATCTCTTTGGGATCAATATTTTTGGTGACAACTGTGCTGCTTGGTTTTGAAGTATGGGCTGCTGTTGTAGTTTCAATCACTATTGCCATGATAATCATCAACATGTTTGGAGTGATGTGGCTCTGGGGCATCAGCTTGAATGCGGTTTCATTAGTAAATCTTGTCATGGTGAGTTAATGAGCCATCCCCCCTGCTTCTGTTTCCAAGTCTTTAACAGTTCTGTGTGTCTTACATTATGCCGAGTAGTATTTTCTACTTAACTTTGGCAGGCATTCCAACAGTAGTGGAACTATCTTAAAACATCTAGATGGTGTGCAGAAAACAGGTTTATTCTGACAACTAGTCCTAGTGTGAGATACAGCAACAGAACTAAGCTGTACTGCATCTGGTGGGGCGCTCTCCCGTGCTGCAGCAGCAGTTGTATTGCTCCTCTGTAGGCTAGAGCAGAGGTTGTTTGTGCCTGAGGTAAGGATACGTAGGTCAGTGTTAAGGCTTCTGCTGTATTTACGTTCCAGAGAGTAGGTCAGTGGTGTACTAGCACCGCGTTGTCCTGCGCAAATGGATGAAACCACTCGGGCAGAGAGTGCCTTGGTGAAACGCTCCAGAACCTGGTGACTAACCGAGTGTTGGAGCTGTGGTTTACCGTGCTCTCTAGGGACTTGCGGCAGATCTGAGATGGTTATGAGAGAGTAAACTGTTGCCCCATGTTACAACTAGGCAAGCCTGCTTGCTAGATCAGTCTAAGACTTTCCAACTCTTCCACCAGGGTTGTAAACGACAACTTAAGCAGCTGAAGTTTATGGTTATCAAATTGGCATGTATGTTCAGCGTGACTCTAAAGCAATGTTATCGCAGCTAATATCTGTAAACTGATTTTAGTGTTCAGTGTTCCCTGCCTGCACAGTATTGACACCAGCTTTCTTCAACATAAAGAAGCCTTTGTCCTCCAAAAAATCTCATGTTCTGATTCCTGGGTAATCAGATTAATGTCCCTTAGTAACAACTGGTGGTTAGGTGCCATGCAGGCTCTAGAAAGCAACTAATCCTCAGCTTCTAACTTCCAATGACACTTTAACCCTGGGAACTTACCACAACTGCTAGAACCTTTCTAGCCTGTCCAGAGATCTGAGTAGACCTTACCATCAAAGTGCTCATATAAGTGATATTTTCATGTTTCTTTTTGCTCTTTAGAGTTGTGGTATTGCTGTGGAATTTTGCAGTCATGTGACAAGAGCATTCACAGTTAGTACCAAGGGCAGTCGAGTAGAACGTGCAGAAGAAGCTCTGTCTCACATGGGCAGTTCAGTAAGTATCTACTGTATGGGGGGTGAGTGGGAATGAGTAGCCTAGCTATGACTTTACAGATGATGCAGTATCCTTAAGTCATAAGGGTGGCCTTGCCTCTTCTTTTTGGAATACTTGATTAAAACTCTTAAAGGCTTCTACTGGGAGTGATCAAGACTCCAATTTTTAGTCTGAGTTTACTACTACCTTATAGTACAGAACAGTGAAAAGCGTTAGCTGAACCAGTAGTTTGGATTAACCTTGAATTGTCCCAGTTTAAGTGCTTCTCCCTTCCAAATACTCAGAGGTGACTGGGAAAGGTGGCTGTGAATATCGGATGCAACTGGTGCCCTGGAATGCAGGCAGGGCTCACTATTTAGGCAGTACTGTCATGTCACTAGAGTAAGGGAGGTGAGCTGGGTGGGGTTGTTATAGACTGTACTGGGCCCAGGTAACGAACCTCACTGGAATGTGAGTTACTTCAGTAACGGGCTTCATCTGTACCTGCCTGAAGTAAAAATTATACTAAAACTAGGTGGCTGTACAGATTAGAGTGGACTTTTAATTGTACTGGGCCTGTCCTGTACTGTCAGTTTCTAGCAGGACCGAGAAGTTGAGCTCTTCTGAGTAGGTTTTGGATTTGGCTCTAAGGACTAAGAGGGAAGGAGGTATATTGCATATAGGACCTGCAGATTACATAAGAAACTTCACGAATGTTCCTTGCTTGAAGCAAAGGGATTACATGAAGCCCTCCTTATCACCTCTTCATTGACAGGTTTTCAGTGGTATCACGCTGACAAAATTTGGAGGAATTGTAGTACTGGCTTTTTCAAAATCTCAGATCTTCAAGGTGTTCTACTTCCGGATGTATCTAGCTATGGTTCTGCTGGGAGCAACACATGGACTAATATTTCTTCCAGTTCTGCTTAGTTATATAGGTAAGATGTGACAGTCTGCTCTAAAGCACACTCAAACAATAGCTGGCTACCTGTGGACACTTCCTGCCCATTAAACGGGAAGGACCGCAGGGGCAAAAAGCAGGACTTGAATGTGCCTCTCGGGAACCTGAGTCGCCGGTGTTGGCAGGCAAGGCTGGCCGTGGCAGTGCAAGGCCCAGGTCAGGCGTGCTGAACGGCAGCGCCCGCAGCCTGCCCCGGGGCCTTGCGCTGTGCTGCTCCTCTGCCCAGGGGTGGCTGCCTGGGCCTGTGGCCCAGCAGACAGCAGCATGGTTCATGTCTCCCCCCGGGGCACAATGGCAGGTGGAAGCACCAAACCTGCAGTAGGACAGCGTTCCTCCACTTGCAGAAGCAGTCTTGCTTTGCAGCAAGGATGGTCCAAACGCTGTCCTCTTTGTGCCTATGGTGTAGTTCTTACAAGCAGGCTTTAACTGAGCCTTACTAATGGGGGTTCAGACATGCAGATTCACCTACTGCCTGTGCTGCTGACAGCTGTTAACAGCTGAGCGGAAGCATGGTGCTGAAGTCTCACCAGTGTTAAGCTGGACCCAAACATCTAAGGTCATAATGCTTCTTGATGACTGACCAATCTGCTGTAATGCTGAGACTTCAGAGTAACTCTTCTCTCTCTCTCTCAGGCCCGTCACTAAATAAAGCTAAAACTCGTGCCGCACAAGAGAGGACCAGAGGTACAGAACGGGAGAGACTCCTCTACTTCTAGTTTTTAACAGTGTTCAGTGGACTTGTGAACTGTGGTTTAGGCCCAGCTCTTCTTAAGAACTGAAGCGCAGCGACGTTCAATGACTATCACACTGCAACCACCACTGACTTGACTCCTGCACAGATTCAACTAGAAGATACCAGCTGCAGCTTTGGACATAGCTTTAAACTCAGGAAATGCTACGTGTGGCTCATCTAATATTACTAAACCTAGATGTGTTTAACAAGATTACTAAAACACTTCTATTTTCAAGAGGTTGCATCTTTCTTCTAGAAACCTGAACCAGCTGTATTACAAGTTGAATAGCTTTTTTTTCAATGCAACTGAGGTGACGTGTACGAGAATGGACAGCTAAACCACTGACACTAATTTTAAATGCAGGTCAATGCAATTTTTGTCTCTATTTTTAGGGGGAAGCCATCACAAGTTGTAATATTTTTAGAACTATTTGCCAAAATGTCTTGTATATACTTTATTATAAAATAGCAATTTTGTAGTTCAAAAATCTACTTAAATGCAATAAATTAAGTTTATACATTTCAGTGGAGAGTCTTTCAGAATGTTGTGGGCTTCATGAGAGCGTGTTCTCCAAAAACTTGTTTGAAGAAGGTGACATGTTCTTCACAGTGCTCACCTAAGGAAGGGGCAAAATACACGTTAACATTAACTTTGAGAAACTGAGCAGCAAGACTGTGTAGTTCCACTTAACCTCAACTTGTAAGTACTAATTCTTATCTTTAATGCCATAAGGGAGCTTAACAATTTTAAAACAGTGGCATACTGAGGCACCTCCAGTCCTGCAAGGAGTATTCTTGTAGTAAAGCAGGTGTCTGATCTAGTTCCTGCATCTAACCAGCAGATTAGCATCCATGCGAGTTCTTTGCTGTCCAGATACATATTGTCTTGGAAGGGGATTCCGAGCCCACAGACTACCTGGTGATTAAGAACATCTTGCCAGTGCAAGCAGTTTAGCTTGGGTTTTGTGGTGAGTGTACAACAGGCCCTGAATTTTTGTAATGTGTGGAAACAGACAACTCAAAGGCTTCTCAGCCCAGTTCTTGGCTTCAGGAGAAAGCACTAATTGGAGATAATGGCTCTCCTAAACTAAGCAAGCAACTGCAAGCCAAACAGGTTTGCTTTAATCTGCAAGTTCCTGTTTGGCTCAGTCTCTTTACTCCTGGGTGCAATATAGAAAGCGGTAAGACAAGTTAACTTTGGAACTAGGCTTAAAGGTAAGCCTGAAATATAGCACAGAAGGCACAAGAGTATTGTCCTGCAACACAGACTCTGCTGGAGTGGAAGTGAGACAAGCCTTAGTTCTGTTTCCACAACTGTGTATCTTGGTGTAACTGCTCGTTGCATACCTGGTGTGAAACTAGGGTTTCCTCGTAACCGCTGATTTCTTTGTTCAAAGAATCTGAATATAGTATAGAAAAGCATGTCGTCATCTGCTTGTTTTGCTGCATCAAGGAATTTGCGAGCTGAAATGCTGTCGTGTCCTCCAATACCCCTGATGAATCTCAAGGCAGCCAAAACTTGGTGTTTGGACAACAGAACTTCCACTATTTCATCATTTGCTGTGGAAAGCCTCTGTGAAGTCAATCACAGCTGTAAGACTATGCTTCTAACAAATGACTGAGATGTTAGCTAGTCACATCAAGCTTGGTCAGGTAAGCTGTTTGACAAGTCTAAGCCACATGTGACATACTCTGAAATGCTTACTTTTAACATGTCCAGAGAGAGTTGATGTGCAGGAGGGTAAATGCTTTCCAGGGACAATAAGAGACAAGCCTAGGGCAAGAGTAGAAATAATCTTAAAACTCTGAAGACCTCCCACCTCCCTCACTACCTTATTGAAGCACCTTGCCTTACGTACCAAAGGCTTGGAGTCACTGAGCACGTGGTACTGCAGAAACTGATGGAGCATGTAGAACAGGTTGTGTTGAACAAGGGTTTTGATGACCAGCTCGTACAAGTAGTGCTGTGAATGCAGGAAGAAAACCCATCAAAGGTATGTCTCAATACCAGTTTTCATGATCTAGAAGGTAGTATTGGTCATGTGTTTGAAACTCCATGTAACTTCATGGAGTGAGGTGATAAACTTGGTACTTGATGTGTACCAGTACTTTACCTGAACTGCAATCTGGAACTGGTTAAGAGAGCGAATGTATTCCATCAGGACTGCTATAGTGAACTTATGAGGTGCTTCCTGGACAAGAAAAAAGTGTTAGGTGCAACTTGCAGAGTTTCCCATGTTAGAGACCATCCGAAGTGCCCTGATGCTGACACCACAGCCTTCTGCAGCCTGCTTCAGACAACTGAAGTTTGCTGCCCTGAGATGGCTGCCAAACTAGCACTTAGAACTACCTTACCTTCTTCTCTGTAAATACAGATAAAACGTGTGTGTACATGTCAGACTGGTCAATAACTGCTTGAGTGCGGACTGGACGCTTTAAGAGTGGATTACTTCTACTCAGGCCTGCTTC
Organism: Psophia crepitans; assembly: GCA_013399095.1. Lineage (NCBI taxonomy): Eukaryota > Metazoa > Chordata > Aves > Gruiformes > Psophiidae > Psophia > Psophia crepitans. Next base: position 274,194 of record VWZZ01008236.1, read on the forward strand.
CACCACCTACAAGAAGAAAGCTTTTTAGAAGAAAACTGTAGTGTTACAGTACAGTTTTAGTCAATCTCAGCTGTAGAGATGCTGTTTTCCACTGAAACATAACCAGAAACATGTTTTACTAAGCAAATCCACTTCTGTGGTCATGTTATACTGGATGCATTCTCTTCAGTGTGGGCTTTTGTATTGAACTTTTAAAAGTTTATATAAATATAGCTGCTATTACAGGTCTCAGATCCAAGAGATGAATCAAACTTACTACAACCCAGGCCCTCAGCTTTAGAAGGATATTTAGCATGCGGCTGTACTACACAAACTCACTAGTTCAACAGAAATAGTTGAGATGCCTGAGTGCTCTGTATATTGTGCCATGAAATCAGTGGCTTGGAAACTGGTTTGATAGTTATGGATTCCCAGTTGCTCTTTGAGCTTCTACCCTCTCTCTTGTCATGCTGGAGATGAGCTATGGAGCATCTGCCACATCAGAGTCCTCAGGGGGAGGACTTGTTGCACCTTGCACAGTAGACCACCTACTGTGAGCCTGAGACAGCCTCATTTCTTAAGTAGGAAAGAACAGGTATTTTGTCTTTGCTGTGACGCAACCTGAAACACAAATAGCATCATCCTATCTTGGTACGCTGCTGTGGCTAAGATGGTTTACCATAGTATAGCTTTGCTCGGCTTCCAAGTACTTCTTATATTCATGATTCAGTTTGTCAAAAACAGTCGCTATCACAGACAGTGATCCCCGTCCTGGCTCGCTGAGCACTGAAAAGATAAAAAGAACTATGAGAAGTAATCAAGGGCTTTAATGTTGCCTTTTTCAAAAGGTGATCTCTAAACTTGATTTTAAGCTTTAAACACCCACAGATGTATTTTAACTGAATGATGGGGGGGGGGTTGAATTCTTTCATGTTAACTCCTTTAGGATGGTGACTGAGGGTACTCTAGGCAGCTGACAGGACCAAGCTAGCTTCAGAGGGAATCTCAAATCTAAGAACAGCCCAGCTAAGTTGTATGAATGCTTATGAATAAGCAGTATCATACTTTCAAGAAACAGACAAAGTATGTGAACTTACTTTGAGAGCACACAGAAAGGATAACCATTTTGCATTCTTTCCTTTGGAGAAGGAAATCCATTAGCTTTCCTTTATCCAGCAAGAGGTTAACTACAGGTTCAAGTTTCACTTGAAGACTCCAGAGGTAACCTTGATTTGAAGAAGTAAAACAAAGTCAATTGCCTTATACTGTATAGCCTAGATACCAACTTTTCCACTGTAAGTGAGAACACATCTAGACTACGATTTGCCTTCCTCATGCTATGTTTTAGAGCAGTTATCCTCAGTTGTCACTACCAAGAGTAGTCATCTCACTAGATACAACTTTGTTGCAAGCTACTTTGTGCACTGAAAGTGTCTCCACTTACCTTCACTTGCACTGATGATAATATCGGGTTGAAAGACAATCCAAGATGAAGAATCTAAATGTTAAAGTTCTAACATCTGTACTAATGTTGATTCTGTACTGCTGCTACTCAATTCACATTACTGTACGGAAGCAGATCGTTAACATACTTTCGTGCCCTCTTCTCATAAGGTCTTGAACCCTATTTTTAGAATTCTAGCTTTGGTTTCAGGGTGTACCTATTCAGTAATTTCATACAAGTATCTCAAATGACCAAGAGATCTTAATGTAAAATACTAGGTCTCCATATTTACAACTCTACTGTAAGACAAACTAATATGCTTCATAAGAGACTTTAATGCTTTCATGAATATGCACAGCTAAAGCTGGCCTGAATGGGTGAAGGCAACAAATGGTAGCTGCTTCTGTGCTTGGTACACAGAGCGAGGCTTCTGTAAGACTCTTGCACTTTTAGAGTACTTAAAGGATACAGAGTTTACATGGAACAGGAGACTGACTTGTCACAGAGGCTGGACCTGCAGAACAATTAACATCAGGTGAAGAACAGTAGTGCTCTGGCAGCTCTTCCAAGCTAACAAGATACAAGCTACAAGTATGAATTGTAATGTGCTTAGTCATCCTACAGCATGCAGGCAAAAGAGAGACACCCAGTTGTGTAGGCAGATCATCTACAAAGAAAATCTGACATGTAGGAAGGCAAACATTCTTCAAAACAACTCTCTTGTTTTTTTCAGCCAAGTGAAATAATACATACAGAATTATTCTCTCTCTAGTACTGTAACTACTTGCTGTATTTATATACTTCAGTATACATTTTGATTATATGACTTCAGTTACTTAAAAAGCAAGACTGGTTTGCACAAACCTCTGCCCACGGATTCATCTGTCATACTTTCTACTAGTGACTTCAATATTCAGATGTTAAGAGCTTTTTAAGGTGCAGTCATTCCCATGGCAGTCTCTCTTCCATACAGAGAGCCACACTGCTTTGCCATATGCTGCAGGAGCTACACTCAGACTCTTGCTAGCTACTTCCAGCGTGAGGGTAATTATCTGCTATACTTGTAGGACAGAAAGATAATCCAAGAAGAATAGTAAGTACTAATATTGATCTTAGCCTTGCTTCTAAACTAGATTCAAGGCTTGGATTATCTTTCCGCCTCTTTCTAAGACTTAAGAAGTTAAATAGTCATGATTAAAACCAGAGAAGGAGGTACTTTTGAGCACATGCAAACTTTTATAGCTGTGGCAAAAAAAACCAAACCACAACACAAAAAAAAAAACAAAACCCAACACCCAACAAAACCCCAACCAAAAAAAACAACCAAAGCATCCTCCTTTTGCTTTTACACTTCAAAATACAAAGAGAAGTATACACCTTAAACAGCGACTCTTTTCTATAGTTTGCACAAGTTTGGAGCAAAAACTTGTGCTCAATTTCTTCTTTCTTTCCTCACCCTCTCCTAAATATGTATCATAGATGTGTTAGTAACCAGCATCCTAAACCTTGAAGTTCTTGCATGCCAGCTGTTGCGTTTAAATAATACTGATAATAGAGTTAGGATGTTTATTATAGAGTAGTTCTACCTGCTACAGGTATTTGATAAGGTTGTATTGATCGAGGAGGAAGTACAAACTGATGGATGGTAGTAGACCCATCAAATTCTCCTTTTAGCTTGATGTCAAATATAACTGAAGTCTGCAATTGAGAAGAGGAAATTAGTAGTCACAGACACAAATTACCACCTATTTACATGGATTTGGACTGCTTTTCACATTTCCATCTTGTGTTTTCTGTTAGAATCAGAGAATGGTTTGGGTTGGAAGGGATGCACTGTAAGCAGGGACATCTTTCACTCGGATCAAGCTGCTCAAATCCCTGTCCAACCTGACTCCGAACACATCCAACAATGGAGTGTCCATAACTCCCCTGGGCAACCTTTGCCAGGGTCTCACCACCCTTGGTGTAAAAAAAATTTCTTCTTCCAATCTAAATCTACCTTCCTTCAGTTTAAAACCATTGCCCCTTGACCTGTCACTATAGGCCTTAGTAAAAAGTGTCTCACAGTCTCTTGTAAGAGATTCACATGGAGTTCACTGCTTAGTTATGGATGTTAAGAACTGAGAGAAAAATTCTGTGTCTTCCTCATACTTCTGCCATTGTCTTGTTCAACTCAGGTCACTAATGCTCCTACCCAGATGGACAACGTTCTTACGCACGGTGGAAATCTGCTTCACTTTCAGCGTCATTGAAGCATGACTTCATTTATTGGCATCTACCCTATTCGCTCTGATTTTGTTTTCTGCATTTATGTAGTTATGTGTTTACAGCTTGACTGAAATGCTGGAGAATAAATGCATGGGTTGAACGCTAATGTGTAGAATTAAGGTGAATTATAACTGAAACATCAACTAATCTTCCTAACAAGATACATGTCCCAGTTCTTGAAGTTGCTCAAGAGAAGATACTACAAGAAGCCAAAGCCTTTCCACATATTAAGAGCTAAGTACCACTTTAGCTTTACCACTAATCAAGCCCTTCTACTGAGACTACAGACATACAGGTTTTACCTGTGCTACTATATGCATAAGATTGTTTGTGTTCACAGCAGTTTTTGTAGATCCAGGCTTTCAACCTAAGAGTGTAAGTTTGTGTCATAGAAGCTGATCATTCAAATGTTTGTGACACGAGAGGTTCCCAGGATTAATAATTTACTATCCAATTTCACTCTACTTCTTTGTATATCACCTTAAAAGCCTACACAGTGCAGCAGCAGAATATCATAGGAAACCAACACGGAAAAAAAAAATTGTGCGAAAAAATAGGCATTAGCAACAGCCCCGATTAAATGTTAGCTCAACAACGCGAAAGGATAACTTGGAATCTCTTACATGGTTTTGTTCTAGCAAATAACGCTGGGTTTTGGCAAAGCTAAGCACATTCAAAAATACTTTCTAGAGCTAACAGGCATTGTTATTAAAATCTGCCCATGGCTTTTGAAAGACAAAAATAAATCAGACCTCAGTATCCTGATGATGCACTACCACCAAGTTATCCACAACGTTCAGTGCAAACTTCCCCGTTCTGTTCAGCTTTAAAATATGTGTCTTCTTACAGGAGCCCTCTCTACGGAAAGAGAGGTGCGAGCTGGTCAGTAAGCCTGTTTAAACTAGAAGAGCAGAAGTCTCCTGCACACATGTGAATTGCCACTAATGCTCTTCGTTGTGCTCTTACCTTGGTAAGTGATAGAGGACTACTTCTGCTCCTGTACTGTTGGAAGTCCTTGAGTGATGTCTCAAATAGAGAACATAAAGCTGCCCATATCTAACAAGACAACAGGATTAAAGCATTATTTTCAAATACAAGCTCTACCAGCCTGTTAGAGCCATACATTTTATCCTAAAAGAAGCACTTACTTAATAAATCACAATGCACGGCCTATGCTCATGCAAGTTAGGCATCTAAGAACAACCCCACCAGCCTATCGGTTCAAAAATGGGAGTCTCAAAATTTCTGCACTAATCAATAACAATTTCATGTAAGACTTCTCAGTTAGCTTCCCCTCCCCACCTCGCCGCAAGAGAGTTGTTTAGATGCTTTATTCAAGGCAGTAACTGAAATACTTGACAGCAGTAGTTCTGCTAAAACAAGAAATACGTGCAACCACGTTAATGTTCTTAACATCTTGCCTTCTGTCAGCATTCCCAAACTGTCATACTTTTCCAAGGAAGGCTTGATTAGTTAGATACATACATTGTAGCCATAGCAATATCTCTTTCAGAAAGGCTGAGCTTGGAGGACTTGGGTGCTGCAGGTAACTCGATTTCAAATTTTGATAGTTTTGACATTGTTCCACTCTGTTAAACAGAAAAAAAAAAAAAAAAGAAAAAACCCCAAAGAAATCCATTAAGACTTGAAACAGAAAGGTCTCAAGTGATGTGTAACCAAAGGCTGTATCAATAGCACCGCCATGAGGTGAAGCATGGCAATAGTCAAAAAGGAAAAAGGTTTGACACTTTTTTTTCCAGCTATGACCGTAAACACGTACTTTTGGTATTATAATTTTAGTATAAAATTAAGATTATAAAGCTGCTATCAATCAGCTTCAGTGACCAAAACACTTTCATTTTAATTAAAACAAGTATGTACACAAATCTTATTCACAACTGGCCTGGAGATCTCAAACAGCAGTTCTCTTTACTTTCTTCCTCTCTCCCAGCAAAACATATGCACCAATTCTCAAATACCTGCTTACTGGGAAGGGGAAAATATCAGCCCCTCCTCCCAGTCACAGTCTCCTTTTGTTCCTACTAAGTCCAGAATCCACCTTATAGTAGAATGCGCTGCTCTTGGCTGGGACAGAGTTAATTTTCTTCATAGTAGCTGGTATGGGGCTGTGTTTTGGATCTGTTCTGAAAACAGTGTGGATAATACAGAGACGTTTCCGTTACTGCTGAGCAGTCCTTACACAGAGCCAAGGCCTTTGCTGCGGGGACACCTCACCCCACCAGTGAGCAGGCTGGGGGGGCACAAGGAGCTGGGGGGACACAGCCGGGACAGCTGACTCCGAGTGACCAAAGGGATATTGCATACTGTATGGCATCACACTCAGCACAGAAAGCTGGGGGAAGAAGAAGGAAGGGGCAGGGAGTGATGGCGTTTGTCTTCCCAAGTAACCGTTACACATAACNCTCAGCTGACAGCTGGGGCAAAACCACATCATCAGAGCATACCCTTGTTCCCACCCAAGGTTTGTTCTCTCCTCTTCCTCTTTTCATATAGAATTTATATGTAAGGTCTTAGAGTTTCCAAAGCTTCTACTGAAATTCACTTCCTATTCTCATTAACTCATTCTTGTCAAGTGTGAACATTACAGAAATACCTCCTTTGCTAGAGCTCTCTTTTCAAAGATTATTTTAGTACAGTACCTTTCTCAGGAAACCTTTAAAGATTACCTTTTGAACACAAAATAAAAAATACTTAGCTTCAAGCTACAACTTGACAGAAAACATTAAGGAGGGAGAAGCATGACCTGAGTCCTTAGAAAGAAAACCGTGAGAGGCTAGAAGTTCCTCCTAGCCACCTAAGAGAACATCATTTCAGGATCCACTACAGACCCTAAACAAGATCAACGGAAAACAGGAAACCCATTTGAATAAGCTGCTTTCTAATCTCTTCCCTTACGCTACCACAGAATCTTTCTAATCCTTTGAAAGAAGCAAGATGAACTCTGTAGTTCTTTTCTTCATTTTTTAAATCATCTTAGTGCATGATTAACTTCAAACAGATTCCAGTTTTCACTACACACTTTTTCCAAGCCAAAACGAAAAATATTTTCCCAGTAACCTGAAGAGTTGTCCACATGAAGAGAAAGAAACGCTGTAAAGTATGTATCTTGAAAGATATTTAAGTTGTCAAATATTAGGTCACTATTTTTTTCCTTTCCCAAGGTCAAGTATCCAACATTAAGTGGACACATCTCTTTCCAAAGAGGACCTAAGAAAGAGGGAATGAGTTAATTCTAAGCCAACACCTAGGAACTACCTTAGAGATTTTTTGCTTTGTCCTTTGCTTATTATCATACAAGGATGTGAACACATGCACCCCATGGAAGGAATCCAGGAAAAACAATAGAATATTTAAATAAAGAAGCAGCTTAAAAAAAGGAAGCACACAAAATGAAAGGTTTGGAATGCATCCCTTTACCTTGAAATAGAACGGCTGCAGGACATTGCCAAGGACAGTGGTCGACAGGAGAATAACAGAGCTCTCTGGACAATACATGTACCAGTTGACATTAATACTCTGATTCTTCAGAAGTTTTAAACTTCGTTTCTCTGGTAATACCTGGAAATACAGGATATTAGCATTACATTACCATCGGGATTCCAAAAGCAGAAGGGTACTACACGGTAGCTAGGAACATTAAGTGAGAAACAGTTAAGTGCAAGAGCATATACAGTGCTAGAATTAAAAATCAGAAACCTGACAATTACAGCTTAGGCCCCAATGATACTGTAGCTAAGGAAACACACATCAAATCCTCCTCAAATTCTAAAGAGCCGAAAGGTGCTGTGTCTTCCACCTCGTCCTGGTCGGGGTATAAGTTCTGTCCATAACGGTGAAAACACCTAGCTTGACACTAGTGAAGTTGTATTAAAAAGTTATTGTAGTATCTTTGCTGCCTTCACTCCCCAGCTTCCTTAATCTTTTCAGAACTAAGACAGTAGATAAATTGACTCTCTTAATTTTAAGGGCTTAAATAACTTCTCTTCCAAAACACATTTATTTGATTTGATCCTTTTACCTGCAGAGCTGATGTTTATAATCCTTTTAGGTGTCAAATATATTCCTGCTTCCCTTCAATCACAGGAAATAGGGCTGCTTTTTCAGTTACTTTCTTTAACACTAGTTATTAGTAATAGTATTTATGCAAAACACCACGTCTTAGGTCCAGGACTGCAACTATTGGGAAGTGCACAGCTTCAGAGAAAGTTTATAATATTCCTCATCATGAATGTCAGAAAGAGCTATTTATTCATTAGATTTCTTCAAAAACATGTGCAACGGTAATTACATGTAACACAGAGGAACTGAGACAGTAAGATCAACACAGAGGAAAGCTGCCACTTTGCAGAATGGTATCACTAGTCAATTACTTGTTCTTTGCTGCATTTTAAGGATTCACACATCCTCCCCAATGCAGATTTGTTTTGCATGAAGAGATTATTTCACATTAGATTTAGATACTCATTTCCATACAAGCCAAGAGCATCTATTAATCTAGAGTTCTCCAGTACTCCTCTACACGGGGTCTTTGTTAGCTGTGCTAAATAACCTGCTAATGATAAATCCCCTCTGCTCCAAAAATGTATTCCTCTCAAACAAAAAGATAGTAGTCTACAAACAAAGCAGCAGACTCTCTTTTTTTAGTAGTGCACTCTCTCAATTAGAGAGGTTCAGAAAAGGAATTCAAAGATACTGTCACAAATTTACATTTTCAAATTTCTAAATACATCCTACAGGAGTTATTTGTATTACCTGGTAGAATTCAATTCCTTGATCTGTGATGAAGACGATTTCTGTAGAACTTGTCCAGCAGAATCCTAGAATATTGGCATTCTTTGTCTTTTAACAAACAAGCAAACGAACACTCTTTTACTTGGAAAAATTAACTATTCAGATAAGGTAATATTACTAAATGAAGAACGCCAGACCAAAGGCAATTTAGTTATCCAAGCAGTGGAGTTAATGCTTTTTGGCCAACTAGACACCGAGCATGCATCAGGTACTTCGTAAAGACTCCCAAAACTATGTATGAACACAACTACTCTATGACCTAAATTTTTGGCAGCATGTGAGATTCACAAGTTTATTATATAGTCAATTTTTCCTTTGCCCCTGAATACAACCAAGTTCTTCTGGTTCAAATCATACTGCCAATTCAAACAATTCCTGACATGAAAAGACGGTTCCTTCTGTGGACAGAAAGTAAGTGGAAATATTTGCCATTACTTCACTCAGAATGCTACTATAAATGCTTTACTAGAATGGTTTCCTCAAACACATAATACTAAATAATGAAGCAGAATGTGCTTTGGCTTCAAAGTCTACAGGAATAAAGGGATCTGTGCAAATCAGATGTTTAAAAAATTACTTTAGCATTCTATTGCTCCAATACGTAATTTATCTTGGTTAAAAGTTGGAAAGTACCACACAATGACAAAATAATCATTAAAAAATATAATGGTTGTTTAAAAATACCAAACATAGCATGCAAACTGGTAATAGCTCACTATCACTGATCAGTGGAATTAGGGTAAAACATCCACATTAACTATATGGCATTAGTATAATTCCTGTCCAGTGCTTCTGTATCATCAGCATTTTGTCTCCTCTCCTTCCCAAACCTTGACACTGGTTGCCTCCACAGCATCCAGTCCTTTCTAGGAAACAATTAAAGTGACTGGACCAGGATTTTTTTTATGGTATTAATACCTGTTCATTGACCTTGCTTCAGATAGGTAGCAGTGACTACATACCTTTCAAAACACATGTACTCAATGAGGTATCTCAGTTCTCTTGCAGAGTGGCAGCCACCAGTGTAACTAACATTATGGTTTTACTTAAGCATATAAGCTTGGGTCATTTGACTTACCTTACATTCCTGTGTATATTCTAGCTGAGGGCTATCTGGAATAAAATTCAAAAAATCCTGCAAAAACGCCCGTGAATTGTATTAGTCATTATGAGGCAGAGACAACATACATACATAGATACAAGAGAACAGATATTAGTTTATCAAATTATTTTGGATACGATATATAGAAGAAAACCTTGATTTACTATATTCCTCCTTCACCCCTGCCAAGGAATTCTTTACAGGGGTTGGTTCCCCCCCCACTTTTTCTTAAATGACGATACTAGCAAGACAACCATGTTGCCTGTTCAGCCTCTCAGGGTGATAGAGGAATTTTCGCTACAACTGTTGTTAGCCACCAGACCTCTTGAACATTTTGTCTCAGAGACTTCCACTCTGGTACTGTAAGTAGAAGATTTGCAGCTCCAATTCCCTATCTGCAGGGCGTAGGTTTCTTACCACGCTCTTCGAAGTTCTCTGCACAGCCAGTATCTTGTTCCCCAAGGAAAACTTGATGCACTTCACTTCTCCTTTGTCTTCCATCCTATACAGAAAGAAAAAGCAGTTACGGAAATATCATCGAAAATAGTTTCTTACGGAACTCTGTAATATACCTGCAAAAAAGACAGTAAGAAAGGAAAAAAAGTGTAATGCAAATGCTCTTGAATACAACTTATGAGTGTTGCCCGGCAAGTACAGCATTCAAAATTCCGACGCGATAATGGCAGTTCACCCTTCAGAAGGCCCGAACACATCCGTTACAGAAACACGGTTAAGGTCGCACAAATTAGCACCTGAAGTTAATACAAATGCTCGGCTCTGTTGGCCTGTGAAGTGGAACTGGAAGGCTGTGGGACTATTCAAACCTGCGTTCTCAGTTCTGTCCGAGTGAGTCTGGAGTTCTGTGACACGCACCAAGGTAGGTCCTGCATCAGCTCATTTACTCCCAGAACTACTGCTGATTCATGGAATCATAGAGTGGTTTGGGTTGGAAGGGACCTCAAAGACCACCTAGTTCCAACCCCCCTGTCATGGGCAGGGACACCCTCCACTAGACCAGGTTGCCCAAAGCCCCATCCAACCTGGCCTTGAACACTGCCAGGGATGGGGCCTCCACAGCTTCTCTAGGCATCCTAAATTGACACAAGCCTACTTGCTTCCCCATTAGGAGACAGTCTCTAGAATTTCTGATGTTAAAGGGAGAGCAGGGCTGTTCTTACACCATTTGAAAAAAATAAAAAGTAGTATTCTGACCAAACAAGCATCAGTACAATTGGCATGAGTAAGGTAGCTGTACTTCCAGTATGTGTTATTAAGTCCAGACAAAGAGAGAACTAGTCAGTCAAGCAGAAAAACTGTGGAACCTCCTGAAGTTCACTGAGTGTATTTTAGGATTTGTGACAGGGGTAGTCATATAAAAATCGCAACTTTCAGGACAGGCCCTATGCAATACCTGACGGATCATGGTAAACACACCTCAACTACAGATCACCCATATCTAGATTTAAGCAACCTTCTAATAAAGTGATGAGGAAGACTAGGGAAAATGTGG
>VWZZ01008237.1:0-23447 GCA_013399095.1 Psophia crepitans
GCTCGGGGGTTTCTTACTCCTCCTTCTCCCATCCCACCCAGCAGCGTGTGGTCCCCTGCCCCTGCGAACTCCCGGTGCTTCTCTGCTGGACCCAGGAGCGGCGCAGGGGAGTCTTGCGTAAGCAGCGCCTGCTCTCCGGGTAATGGCACAGAGACGGAGAAAGAGGCGCCGGCTGCCAAAGGCGGGTTGGGAACAGCATAAACCCTTCAGAGCTGGGTCTGGGGAGCCAAGGGCTGACAAGACCTCATGCCTGGTGCTGGGAGCGGGGCTCGTCCCACCCGGGGGGCCCCAACCGCGCTCGGGGCCGTGGCGGGGAGCGGCGAAACGTCGCCACATGGGCTGGTGTGTCTTTAAAAGCAGGCGAAGCGGAAGTGATGCGCTCGGGCCCATCTGCGCGGGGCTGCGGGGAGCGGGAGACGCGCCGCAGCTGGTGCGAGGCCCTGGCAGCCCCGGGAGCTGCCGTCTGTTGGGGTTTACTGCTGTCTACGTTGATACAGGGCTTGGGAAAGGAGGGGGGTCAGTGGCACGGTGCCAGTCCCCGGTTCGCCTGGCCTTCTCATTCCTCTCTCCTCCTCCTCCTCCTCCCCGCTCCCTCCAATGCTTTAAAGTCACATTTCCAGGCCAGACATAGAATTAATCTCTGGGCACTTCACATTGCTGGCAGCGCAAAGCAGGATGTGGGATCTTTTTTTCTCTCTCTCTGCGTCTTGGCTGACTTTTTTACCTCTCGAAGAATTTGGAAGGGCCGTGAGATTCCCCCCGCCCCCCCTCGCCTCGGTGCCGTGCAGTTTTTCAGCACGCTGATCACCCTGCTGTGGCTTCACCCTAATAGATTTCATATGCTGACACAGTTGACATCAGTACCAAACTATTTTACATGTGATCTGGTGTATTTCCTGAGGAAATCTGCAAGATATTTATTAAGAACTAATAAAATAAACCTCTCCATGAGCTTTTAGGTAGTTTTCAATTTTTCATGTCTCTCTCGTTTCCTCTTATCAATGAGTTTCTATTTTCTCCCTCCTCTCTGACCATTGCAAAAGGAAACAAAAATAAATGTTTTAAACTGTTCCTGAATGGACACTGGGAATATTTCTGTAGTGATGTATTAGCAAAGTCGTATTTTTAGTGCTGTATTGTCAAGACTAAAAATATCCCGCTGCAGCGCATCCTTTTTACAGGGCTTTGTGTGTGTGTGCGCGCGTGTGCGTGCTGACTGTTGTACGAGTTTGCACCAGCGTGGAAGGGTCTGTCTTTGTACTGCTGCAGCCTTGCCTCCCCGCCGCAGCTGGACTCCATTAGGCCTCGAAAATTAAAGTAATCCTGGTTAAGAAAGAAAAAAAAATACGTATTAATCAATCTCGCAGAGCCACGTTTCCCCAGCCGAGCCTGGATACCTGCGTGGCAGCCCCGCTTCGAGAGACTCCAGCAGCTCGGGCTTGCGTGGGCCAGCGGCGTGCCGTGGGCCGGTGGTTTTGCCGCTGCGTTCCTGCCGCGGAGGGTGTTCCCTGCCGCCGGCGCGCGCCGGGCTGAGAGCAGCGGCTCTGCTTTCCCTGCCGCCGCGCGGAGCGGTGGGGTTTGGGGCGAGGTTCCCCAGCCAGGAGGGCCGGGCTGCGGGTTGCAGTCACCCAGTGGGTTCCTGCTCATTTTAAGTGCTGGGGGGGGCCCTTCGGGGCCGTGCTGCGCCGGCGAGCGGAAGCGTGTGTGTAGCTGGGAGCAGGCTGGATGCTTCACGTTTTCAGAGACATTTTCTACTCTCCTGCCGTTTCTGTCTTGTTCAATTAACTGCGTGCGTAATGGAGAGAAGCAAAGGTGGGAGCTGGGCTGAGAAGCTGCCTTCCCCCCCCACTGGCTGCGCGGGGGGACCCCCACCCCGAGGGCCGGTCCCCCCAGCCGCCACGGGAGGCGGCTCCATCTCCGTGCCGCGCGTGATGGATGCAGCCGTTCCCAAATATCATTTAGTCGCCGGTTTGCATCCGCAGATACCGGCGGAGCGCTGCGGCCGTCACGCTGACCCCCCGGGAACAGCCTTGCGTCACAGGTAGTGGGTGCTGCGACTGACGGGGGACCTGACGGCCGGCCCCGGAGCGCCGTGCGCATGGCACGCAGCGGTTTATGAACTGATGTGTCTCACGCTCCAGCCAGGCGCGAGCGTTCCCCCTCCGCCCGCCCCTCCGGCAGCTTGTCTCCTCTGAGTCACTCGCTGTTTTACTCGCGGGTGCCTCGCTTTGCTGTCTGCTGCCGTCTGGAGAGCCGCAGCCTTGCAGCTTCCTGTAGAGCAGTTCAGCGAAAGCAGTAATTAGGGCCCGTAAAAATTTATTTTATTAGCGAGAAGTGTTGGTGGGTAATTGGCCATAATTTGAACCCAGCCAGATTGGAGATTAATAAAACAAAAATCACAGAAATCTTTTTACCAGAAACGCCAGGGCTGTTACTTGCAAACCCTTCCCGAGGCGGGTGGGACGGGACGGGATGGGATGGGACGGCGGCTGCTGCGGAGAGGGCGGCCGGCAGCGAGCGCCTGTGCTGTACCCGTCCTTGAGGGCGTTTGACACTGGCATGGGAAGAAAGGAAACCTTGTTTTCCAAGAACTCTGCTCTTTCTCAGCTTGATAAGCATTTAAAATAAAAGCTGCACCATTGGAATTGGCAGAGCATCCTCATTCTTTTGTCTGTCTGTTTATTTTTTTCCCCTCATCCCTCGACATGTGTGCTACAGCCCACGGTTACTGCGCCCCGCAGAACCACAGGCCTGGAGCTCTGCAGGCGTGCGCCGAGCTCTGCCCACCCCCAGCCTGGCTCTTTGAAGCCTGGCAGAGCAGCAGAGATCCGGCCCCGACCCTGGCAGCCTCCTGATGTCCAGGGCACTGAAGTATTTGACAAAACGTATGTTTTCAGCCCCTTTCGGTTCCCCCTTCGCTCGCGGGGCAGCAGACCCAGGGCTCTGCCTGGAGCTGGAGCGGTGGGTTTGGACCTGATCTGTGACCGCGCTGTACGGACCCGATCGCTCTGGTCTTTGTAGAATTCACTGGAATAGCTCGGGCGCGGCCAGCGCATCCGAGCAGGAGCGGTCTGACCGATGGCTGCATCCTGCACGCTCGTCCTGGTGGCTGGTGTCGGCGATTAGAGAATTAACCGCTCCACTCAGGGAGTGAGGAAGAGCCAAGCCCCTGCACACATGTCACGCTCGGTTACTGTTGGTTGAATCAGACCAGGGAGTTACTTCAGGTTACTAGTCCTGGTTGTTGCTTTGGTGTGAGGGATGAGGGCGTTACTTCAGGTTAGTAGTAGTGCTTGTTTTTTGCTTGGCAGCCCAGGCTGGAACCTGGTGTAACTGTTTCCCAAAGAATATTTTTGGTTTAAAAACTGAAGGTCAGCAGTTCACAAGTGCTGTACTTGCAGCCAGCTCTGTGGTTCGCCTTGTGCCACCGGGCCAGCAGCACTTGAAATCCCGATCAATTGATCTGCAACAATGTGAAACCACGAAGGGTGACTGCCAGTTAAAACTCCCCGTCTCGCCCCATTTTCCCCACCCAAAGTGTCTTTCTGCCTGTATCCCCTTTCTTGCTGCCTGTCTCCCTCCCTCCCTTTCGGCTGTGTATTGGAGTTTTTGTCTATCTTTTTCCATCTCTCTGTCTCTTTTCATAACAGTTTTTAATAATGTTTTAGTTAGTTCCAGCCTTTTCCCTCAATGGATCCCATTGGAAAATGCATTTGAAAGGAAACAGTTATACACTTCCCTTCCTTTGAAACTCTGTTGGCACCTTTTCCAGTGCAGTAAACCATACAACATGGATTTTCAAAGTTTCCAAACACAGACATGCTGGCGTTAAATTTATGAAAAAATATTTTATTCGGCTGTATAGTAACTATGAGTCTCTGAGCTGCTGGTCACAGTGAAATCGAAGCTCGCTTTGGAACTGCAACAGGTTTTCAAATCTCTGCAGGAAACGTAGCGGCGCTGGCTGTACGGGAGCCCGCAGCTCCCTCGCGCCCTCCCAGCAGGAGCCGTTGCAGCAAACACAAGGGGTGCTGGGGCACCCCGGGGCTGAGCCCACCGCCCTCGAGCGCAGCCCGTCCCTGCGGTCGCCCTGCGTGCGGCAGCAGTAGCTGCAGGGACCTTCACCGTCGTGCCAATCCTATCTCAAGTCACAGGGGAAAAGAGGAATTTGGCATAAAACCGTTACGTCTCCTGCTTGTTAATGAATGCAGAAGGTTAAGGCTTTCTAGTTACTGAGTCCCGTGGCGGCGGGGGGCGGTGAATAGCCGTGTGTGCGTGCTGCAGTCTGCACGGAGTTTTGGGACCAGGGGCTCCAGCGCCATGTGAGTTGTTGGAGCGCTGAGGTTTTGTAATTTGGGGGCTCGGCTGTTAAACTTCCTGGAACGGTCTGTCTGCGTGCTGTGGGTTTGTGCCTGTGGTCTCGGCCCTTCCCGTGGGGCATTGCTCACTTGGCACCTGAGAACCTCCCTTTGCGTGGCACCGCTCGGAGCAGATTTTTTCCAAGTTTCCACAGGAGACCACAGCCCCAGTTCGCCACGAGCGGTGGGGTGGGTAAATCTGACTGTATCCTCGGGAGTACCGTCGTGAGGGGGTGTTTCCAAACAGAGCGAGCCTCGAAGCCTGCGCTCAGCAGCACTTCCATGTGCTTGAGGTGGGGCGTAATGCAGATAAGGCCTCCTGTGATGGACGGGATGATGATGTGGCAGAGATCCTGGCCTCAATTTTCCTCTTGTCCTTTTGCTTGTAGAATTCCTTTCCCTTCACATGGGAGTTTTCCAGAGAAGTTGCTGATTAAGTGTTATCATCATGCTCGGTGCCACATGGAGCATAGGAAGAGCTAGGAGGTTCAGGCTCCAAATAACTGGATAGCATAAACTCGCTGGCTTCTGTCTTAAAGCATCTCAGGGTTGGATATCTTTCTGCATGTTCTCTCTGATGTATACAGGTGGGGAACTGAGCTTCAGGAAAACCACAGGTTTTCTAGATTTTTGACGGCTCACCTTGAAATGCAGGACATGGAGTTCTCCTGAACACCAAGTCCTTCAGGAACTGCGTTTGGCTGTGTTCAAAGCAGAGGTGCCCAGTGTCTGCAAATTTCATCCCCTCTACGTCACCACGGCCAGCCACCAAGCAAGGGACGCGCAAATACCGACCGCCTGTGTTGAGAGTGGCCAAGGTGACTTCTGGATCCCCCTGGAAGTTCGTGAGCAAGGCAAAGACAGACTCTAGTTCTCTGGCGTAACGCTGAGCCATCTTAATCCCCAAAACCTTACCGTGTCCTGCAGCCTTCAGCCTTACTGAAGACGTGCACGTTTCAGCGCTTCAGAAAGCTCTGCTGGAGGGTCTCTGCTGGCTTCATTTTCTGTGTCGACTGAAAATGGTGACCCCAGGGGAGAAAAAGGGATACGTTGTTAGGACTGCCTTATAATGCGTAAGTGCAATGGAGTTAACTTGAAGCTGCATACACGGCCCTAAGTCTGGTGTCTGTGACCTTTGAGCGTTCAACTTCGCGTTCACGTAATGGTTTTTGTGTGTGTAATTCCCATTGTTTTTAGAAAAGCGAGCTCCCCCGTGGAACGGGACTGACCTCAGCTGGCATCCTCGGCTGGCGTGTAAATCTGGGTTCACCACATGAGCCTCTGCCACGGCGGGAACGCTGGAAGCGGCGTTATCCCCCACGTGCACCGGGCGCTGGGGGTGAGCAGGCACTGACGGTGCCAGCCAAGCAGCGTGGGGGCCTGGAGAACGGGCTGCTACGCTGTCGCCTAGCTTGGGCTGCTTTGGCCCCTTGTTCCTACCCGCCTTTCCCTCTCCGCTGCCTCACCTGGCTTGGTTTCTTCTTCTTCCCGTGCGTATTCAAGCAGATGAACCAGCTGGTGCTTTGGTATGGAGGTTTCCACAGGGCCCCGACTTGGCAAAGCAGGGGTGGACGGAGGTGGCAGAAGGCACACCCAGACCCCGCCGCCGTCCCCTGCCAAACTTCTGGTTCCTGCTCCGAAGTGTGAAGGTGCTAGGGATTTCGCTGAAACGGTCAAAGAGTTTTTAACTTGAGAAGAACAATATATTTTCCCTAACCTCATTCTGGCAAATGGCTGAACCTTTGTAGATGAAATTTTTCCAATAAATTTAGCTCGAAGAAAGCTTTTGGCATGAAGGATTGCAGCCTAAATGGTTAAAGTTTGGCAAAGTTCTTCGGAACTAAACCCAGGGTATATAACGGAAAGTGTTAGGTAAGCTTCACTGCAGGCACGGCGGCGGGGCTGTGCCCCTCTCCGAGGGGTCTCCTGGTGATGGGGGTGCCACCGGCACCAGTCGGGCAGGCTGCGGGGACTGAGAAGCTGCTGGAGGTGGCCAGGGGCTGGAGCGGGAGGTGAGGAGGCACTTCAGGCCTGCACGTATCCGAGGAGGACCCTGGGATTTGCTGCCTCCCTGGAGCTGGGGGGGACACACAGGTTTCGCTTTACGTTTTGGCATTTGCTTTGCAAACTGACGCACTGGCGCTCTGGTCCCTCAGGAAGCTGTAAAAAGAAGAGCAGCAAACGAGTGAATGTGTTGAAACGGAAGCTCCACGCTTCGCTGTTCCTGCCCCATCAAAGACTGCTTGCTCCGAATGCGCCTGTCTGCAGGCCCTTTCTCTCATTAACTTCTACTCCAGGCTTGAAGCTCTCACCAAGGTTCACACCAGAGGAGGCATGTTCCAGGCTGCCTGTTTGCGTTTGCTGCCAAAGACATGCCCACCTCCAGCACAGGACGGGGAGGTGGGGGGGTGGAAAAGCCTGCCTTTTATTTGCTGTGATTGTCCTGGTAAAACTTCACTCTGGGCTGGAGTAAATCTCTTGGGAAGCCCTGTTCACACCTCCTCCCCCGTTGTAAATAACATCTGACACAGTTATGGTAGGGCGCATGCAGCTCCCGGGCGGGATGCTAGTAGCAGCTTGCCATGCCTGCTGCTGCGTCGCGCCGAGCCGGGCTCCCATGGCAGTGCGCTCCCCCTGCTTTCCTCGCTGGCCCTTTCGGGGCGAGGTTCAGGGCTCTGGCTGTGCAGATAGCTCCTTCAAGAAGGGATGAAAGGTCGGTGCAGACAGAGCATACGCCTTGAGGATTTTCTTGTATTGGGCTGCATCGTCCTGCCTTACCGCAGTGTCCCTAACACCTTGTTATGCTTCCGTCATCTGCGTTTTTCCTTCTTTCAGTGCAGCGTTCCCTATTTTGCCTGGGTGCCCCCTGCACCCCCCGAGCCTTGCTCGCCTTTGGACCCTTTCAACCTTGCAGCCACTTCAGCCCCATCCAGCTCATGCATCCTATAGCAGCATCCTATAGCAATATTCCCTCCGTAGCAAGAGACAGCTGGTGCCAGGCTGGTCTGGAGCTATATACGTGCTGATGAGCTGGCTTGCCAGCTTGGAGGGACAGATTTCCTTACGAGCCAGCCAGGAGTTGCGTACGTTTGGGTTTGCCAGCCTTTTAGCTGCCAGACAGGTCAGATTTGTGTAGCAGTCAGTTGTTGGCAGCAGAACCAGTGACTCCGGGGATCGTGCAGAGCCTTGAGGCTAGTGAAGGTTTTGCTGTGCCGGTAAGTCGTAGTGTCAGCTCACCCGCCTGGAGTGGCTCTGGTGCAGGCAGCGCTGGGAAATAATAGTTTCTCTGGGGATTCTCCAGGCTTTGCCAGTGTGGGTGAGACTGTAGGTGCCTTTACCCCAGCTGTGACAGTCTGGGACTGGTGTGTCTCGGTGCAAACGGGGCTAGTGGAAGCTGGGGCGTACGTGGCTCCCCGGGCAGGAGAATTGTTTCTGACGCTGCACGATGTGACGCTCATCCAAAACTGACTCCTGCGGCCTTGCTGGGGCCAGGGGTGCGGAGCAGGGTCCTGGCCCTGCCGGCCGGGTCAGGCACCCCAAGCGCGGAGGGAGAGCTCCGAGTGCTGTGTGGTGCAAGTGGAAATGGCTTCAATCTGTGTTTTGACTGATGGGTCTTTTCAGGAAATTTCTGAGAGTAACATTTCTAAAAATGGCTGCTTCTTTCCACTGATATTTCCTGGAAAAGGCTGCAGTTAATTTTAAACCACTATCCTTTTCAAGTGGAAATGGCTCTGTGTTGTCCTCAAGGCTAATGTCATTCTTTCTGTCCTAGCCCGGGTTGCGTGGTGGGGAAGGATGGTGTGCCACCACCCTGCCCTCCTCTTGCAGGACCCATTGTCTTCCAGGGCTGCAGAAATCCGGGTGCTGGGGGCACACTCTGCGCTTGTCTGCTTTCCCTGTGGAAATGCATAACCGACTCTCCCTGCGTCACTTGAAAATTACGTTCTTTGTCAGTGACTCCTGGCCAGTCCTGAGCACACAAAGCTGTCTCTAAAATCATTCCCTTGCCTAGCCTAGCGCTCTGTTCGTCAGGGTCAGGAAGGATGTTCTGAGCTGCTTATCGCACTCCGGGTGTGAGGATCCAGCCCCGCACGTGGGTCCTGGGCCTGGGGACGGTCAGAGCTGGAGGTGAGCTCCCGGACCAGCCGGAGGGAGCTGGCAGCACAGAGCTGGCCTGGGCAGGCAGCCCCTTCGTGCTCAGGCAGAGCACGGCTTCCCCTGTGGCTCTCGGGCAGGCTTGCTGCTTCGGGTGGGAATATGTCATTAATTTTTATACCTTCCCCTGTAAACCATCGACCCTTTTTATGATGTCATGAGGGATTCCTTAATTTTGCAGCTGCTTCCTGGTTACGTCAGAGAAGAGCCTCCCGTCCTAGAGCCCGGTGCTGCAGTCCAGAACGGCTGGAAACAAATGAAGTGTTGAATATCTAATGGCTTCCACAGGGAGAGCTGCTCCATCCTCCCCAGGCCCCCGGCATTCCTCACCTCCTAGGCCTCCCTCCTTCCCTCCCTCGGACAAGACGGGGTTTCAGCGTGGAGCAGAAGGAGCCGTCGGCTCCTGGGCCGCCCCGGCTGCTTTGGGAACACGTGCAGCGAGCTGCCCAGTGCTGCTGTGTGTCTGGGCGCTGCGGCTGAAATTCTGCTCCCCGCCCCTCCCCTTCCTGGGGTCTTCCTGCCTCTCCACGGGGAGAGGTTGGTACTGGGAGGTGGATTGGGGGCATCCAGGTTATTACTGCAATCCAGAGGTCGCTTTGGGAGGGATTCGGCCCTGTGTGCTGCATGCAGGTGGTGGTGTCCAGCTCGGCCGCAGGGTCGTGCCGGGAGGGCTGGGGCTGCCGTTGTGCCTGCTGCCTGCAAATTCAGAGTGGGGAGCATCTTTCCAGGAAAGCTGCCCATCGTTCCCAGGCTCTTCGCAGGGTATGAGTGCGTGTGTGACTCGCCGGTTCCCAGCGGAGAGCTGGGAGTGCCCGTGACTCACAGCTTCTCTCTGAGGGGGTGTCAGGGAAATGCCCTGCAGCTGCGAGCATCCCCCTCACTTTGCTGCTTTATATTCCCGTCAGTTGTGTGCAGTCTCCACCACGGGCCTGGACCAGCAGCGTGGCTCTCCTCACCCGCTTCCTGCAGACATCCCGGTCCCAGCGGGCTGCCCCTGGCCCTGCCAGCGCCGCGTCTGGCGGAGGGTGACTCACAGGGAAAACACTCTTGTGTCTGAGCGATAAGAGAGCAAACCGATTGCCTTCAGGTGGTGTCGGCTTGGAGGTGACCAGCCTCTTGTCTTCTTCCCCGCAGGGCAGCAGCCGGCTGGTGAATCAGTTGTCTGTGCGCTGAGCTGCTGACACATCAGCCGCGTGCCTTAGGCACGGCGTGTCCACAGCCCCGCGCTCACCGAGCTCTGCCACCTCCTCTGTCCCCTGGCCAGCCCGTTCTGTCATCCTCGGGATCGTATCCGGAGACCCGTTCGTTCGTTCGATTGCCTTCGCGTGCAGTCCTTTACCGTGTCGCCGGGGAAGGTGGGTTCAGCTGTCGCTCCCCCGGAGCAAAGCGCATCCCTGATGCTCTCGCTGCCTGCGCTGGGGCCGCCTGCTGCCGGCGCCGCTCCGGGCTTCCCGGCCCGGAGCCGCAGCCCAAGTTAGGACGGGGAGGCCAGCATGGAAACTGTCTCGCTGGAGTCCTCCCGACCCTTGGCTGGAGCAGTCCACTTGCCTGAATCAAAGGAATCTGGTCTCCTTTGAGACTCTAACGCTTGTTGGCTGGTCTTGTTCTAATAGCGAAAGGTTCAGCGCTCCTCGTGTTGTGTTAGCTGGGAGGGATGTAAGAACATGTCTGCTGCTTGCTTGCGAGCTCAGGGGTTGCTGTGGCTCGCTTCCACCGCTGCCTGGAGCACGCTCGGAGCCCAGCAGCTGGGAGCCCTCACTTCCAGCCCCTCTGCCCCATCCCTGCGAGTGCCCCCTCCGGCCAGGGCCACGTGGCCTGCGCTTGCTCTGCCCTGATTGTCCCTCGCAGGATTTCCTTCGGCACATGGCACTCGAGCAGCCGCGAGAAGCTTCCTCCAGCAAATGCCTCTCCTCGGAGGCGGCTGTCCCTTGCAGCGCCTGCTCTCTTCCCATTCCCATTTCCTGTGGCTGGTTGCGCTGCCCTAATAGAGGTTTGGCATTGCTGTTTTGCACACCCTAGTGGGAGAGGGGATGTGTTTATCACTTTTCCTGGAGATTATCTGTTTAAGCACTCTCTGACAGTTACAATAACAAGGGCAGCGTGTTGTGTTTCCCAGCAAAAGGACACTCGCTGCTGAAAGATGTATAGCACTAATTAGAAATACATAACATCCGGCCACATGGCAGCCTTCTCCCGGCCGCTCCATTTCCTGAGCTCAGACGACTTTGACGACAGTTGGTTTATGTTTTCCATGAATATAATGTTCTCTGAGAAACACAAATTTCTCCCCATTACAAAAGTCCCCATTCTCTCCGTCTCGCTCTTCCCCCCTCCCCACGCACCCTTCCCTCTGCGAAACAGGTAGATTTACGACCGCAGAACGCCTGGGTCGGATCCTGCTGCCAGCTGGGTCGGAGCAAAGCTCGCAGCCGCTGCACGGGACGCAGCTGAGAGCCCAGGTAGATGCTCGCAGAGGGCGCTGCCGCAGCCGTGCTGGCCGCCCCGCCCCGCTCCCCAGGCTCTCCGCAAAGGAAACTGCCTCCTGGTAGAAAAACAGCGCTCTTCGTGCAGACCAGTATGCAACTGGAGGGAAAAAAAACCACCCTCTTTCCTACATGTGAAGAAGCAGGAGGACACTTCTACAGCTCAGAGGGTTTTGTGATCTTCAGAAAAAACGCCCATCCCTGGTTCCTAGCTGCTTTTTCTCTGCGCTCGCAGGATGATGCTCAACAGCTCCCATTTCTTTCCATCCCATCCCCTCTCCCTCCTCTTGCCCTTGGGCTCTGCTTCAGAGCAGATAGCCTGGGCGCCAGTTGGAGCAGTCTGGGTCCAATCTCCAGCTCGCACCAAGCAGCAGCGACTAGCACAACGGCATTTTTTCGGAGGTCCCCGTGTGCCGGATGGGAGCAGGGCAGTTGCTCTGCCGAGGGTGACGTGGGTTAGGTGTAGAGCGGTTAGGTGTAAGGGAGGTGGGAAGATGGAGCATGCTCAGCAAGGTGAAATCTTAGAAGGTTTTAGCTGCTGCAGTGCATTCCTGTTGAATATGGAAAAAACGGTGTATTTCAGATGTTCATAGCTTGGCCAAGTGCGGACAGATTTCTAGTAGGACAGGAAAACTCTCTGTTAAAAAGGTTATTCTGCAGCAAATTCTCAGATCCCCTTTCCAGGATTTGCAGTTGCTAGATTAGCTCAAGGAAAAGGTTGTAAGTGTTTTTTCTAACAAGGGTAAGCCACTATCTTGTTTCCTAGCCTCATTCTCACAAGTAGCCGAACTGTTTTGGCTAAAGATTTCCAGAAGAATTTGGGCTGAGACAGGCACCCAGCATGGAAACTTCAGCTCCGACAGTTAAAAGTCTGAGCCAACTGGAAAAAGGGTCTTGTGAGTGGCTAGTGTCAGGCAGGCTTCATAGCACGGCGCTCAAAACCCCGCCTGCAGAACAGGCTGTCAGCGCCGGTGTCCCACTGCCCGGTCCAGCCTCTGGAGCCCTGGCGTCCGCGGTGGGTTTGCGGAGGGCTGCAGGGCTCTCGCTTATTTTTTGGGTGCAGAAAGATGTCTTTGAGGCAAATTCAGCCTGTGAAGTGTGGGGTAATGCGAAGTACCCAGACTGTTGGTTCGGACTGCAAAGTGTTTGATGACATTCCTGGTTTAAAATACTCTGCCTGCTCATTTCTAGCCCTGTGCGGCGTTGCACGTACCTCCGAGTTCTGCTGGCATAGCTGATGTGGGGCTGTGAGTGGCCGAGAAACAAATCCAGCTTGAGAAAGCTCCCAGGAGGTGGGTTTTTAGGCCGGCTCAGCTCCCTGCCATGCCCGCAGCATCGCTCCCCGGGCCGTGTGTCGGTGCACCGGGTGGTGGTGCAGGGTACGGTGTTACCCTGAGTCAGTCTTTGCTGCGAACGCCGCGAATCCTGAAGCCCTGACCTTAAGCTGTGGTTTAACAAGCAGTTACGTAGGTAGCGGTGCCAGCTTTAGGCCCCCTCCTCTCCCCCCACACAGAACCTTTGATGGCGATGGCACAGCTGAAAGGTGACATTTCTAACCCCGATGAGCTGCGCGATCTGGTTTCGCAGGGTGGCTGCGCAGGCGAGAGCCGAGAGGCGACACAGTGACAGGAGCTGTTTGATGCCGGCGTTAACGGGGACGTTTCCCTGCTCCCGGGGGGAGAAGGTGGAGGGGGAACGCGTTGTGGTTGTTGCTGCACAGCCTGGTGTGGTGCTGGATGAGTCCCTGCGGAGCCTCGCTGCTGTGGCTGCTGGTGGCACAGAGGAGCTGCAGCTCTGACTGCTTCAGGGTCTGCGACCTCGTGGCGACTTCTTTTGCCTGTGACTTGTGTCCGGAGTCTGCCTGGCCACCTCCGCGCTGCGCCCCGGCGGCGCAGCATGGCCGGCTGTGAATGCAGGAGGGTTATCTGATTTCAGCCCGACTGAGGTTTCGGGGCAGGAAGCGGAGTGCGGGTTTGTGGCAGCCTTAGCTGATGAGATGCCATCGATGCCGCCTGAAAATGTCTCTGGCACCAGGCGTTTGGTGACGGCCTGGGGGGATGGGATGCGGCATTGCCTGTGGAGCTGATGCTGTAGTTCTGCTCCTCCTGCACCCAGAAAATTACCTGGGAATTATGGGTCTGCCCTGACGGGAGCAGTCAGGATCTCTCTGCCTGCTCTCGGTGGGTGGCAGCTGGCGTCCCCAGGTTACACTGGTGCTGTTCAGCTGCAGGGAAATTTGTGCAGATTTGTTGCTCCAACCCCCCTTTCACCATTATCTTCTACAAAGGATTTTTCTCTTAGCACCAGGGTAGGCCCAGACATTTCGTGCTGTGAGCGAGAGACCTTGCTGTGGGTGCAGAGAGCTAGTTTCCTTACTGCCCATCACTCGAAACGCTCCACACGTTTCTATCTAAATACCCCCGTTTCGTGAGTGCTCTGCCCTTGGCTCGTACCCTCACCTCGGCGTGGGCAGTGGGGGGTGACCTGGGGTCTGCCACCCCACCGCCTCCGTGTCACGCAGTCGTGACCACTGGCTCCCAGCTCGGTGAAAGCTGAGGCTCCCTGCCTCCAGAGGAAAGTGGTGAAAAGGCACAAAGAGAAAGTTTCTTCTGATTTATGGTGCTTTCCTCTTTTGTCCTACAATTAAGCTCTTAAGAGCCTTTGCTGGCAAGGCTGGGAGCTGGAGTGCTGGTGTACGTTCAGGGGTCTTGAATAAGCGCCCGCCACGCTCTCACCTGGTCGCTCCTCCTTCCCTGCAGGGTTTTTGGGCTGGAGGAGCCCAAACTTTCAGGGCCGGGGGAGTTCTGCGTAACGTAATGATGAGATGACAACACCCGCGGTAGCTGAGCTGGAACTGTGGGGAAACAACCCTTAAATTTGGGTTTGCTGTTCCTCTTACCTGCACAGTGGGCAGCCTTGAGGGCTGTACCGGGGCTGAGCATCGTTGCGGTACGTCGATGCACCGTGGCTTTACGTAAACTGGGTGCCAGCTGGCGGGGACGTGGGTCTTGTCTGGGCAATACAAGGTGTTTGGTGGAGCTGTGGCTGCAGCGCTCAGTTTGAGTGAGTGGGTTGTGGATGGCTGTGCCTGTGACAGCTCACGTGCAAGAAAAGTTATTACTCACTTTTGAGTGTTTAATGTTTTATGGTGAAGTTGTAGCCTGCAAGAAGAGCTGCGGGTGGCAGTGGCAGAGGCTGAGGCCCTGGTACCAAGCCTGGCCGGGACCCAACACTGCTCCGGCGCTTGGAGCCGATCTCTGAAATGCATCAGGGCTGTGGCAGTGCTTGTGACCCTCGGCATCACGAACGCCTTTTAGGCTTTGCCTTTTCTGAAGGGGGAGCGCTTCGCTTTTGTACCAGCCCCGTTTGGGGGTGACTGCCAGTCTAGCTCGAGCACAGTGCCCAGAGTCCCTGGGGTGCTGCCCACCCAAAGTGCGGGGGTGCTTGATGCGAAAGCCCAGAGCTTTTCGCCGGCCCCAGGGTTCTCCAGACTCAGGGGTGGCAGCACGATGGCCGTGGTCTCCTCGTGTGCCCGTTTAAGGCAGGAGGCGAAGAGAGTCCAGCATCTTGCCCGAGTGCGGGAGGAGGGAGCATGGGGAAGACGACTGTAGTTTCTTAAACTGGACTGTGGCCAGAGCGCTGGGACTAACACTCTTAATTGTGGGAAAGGCTTCATGAAAGAGATTTACTGTCCCAGAGTGGTCACATCTTTAGTTTTATGTTTCCTCCAAAAGTTGACAGCCCCTGCAATACGGCACTTCCTACCATTGCTCTGCGGCATCAGCTCCGTCCTGGCTCTGGGAGCAGAGCACCCTCGTTCAGCTACCAGCCGCCTCTGGTGCCACCCTGGGTTACCCTTGGTGGCCTCCCCACTGGGTGCTGAACTCATTGGCAGCTGTAAGAGCTGGCCAAATCAAGCCTACAGATCTTCCTCCTCTTTTTTCCTGTTTTCTAGGTGTGCTTTAGTCTTTTTCTGGTTGTTTTTAACCTCCCACCCCATTGCTCTGAAATAATTTGCACTTAAAACCACAATGTTTGTTCTCTGCACCTCAGGCGTTCTGCTAGCCCCGGCTGGAACGGGGTCTCAACGTCTGCTTTAATCCTCTTGCCCTTTGCTCAAAATCCCTCATCTGCCACATCAGGGGAGCTCAGCTTCCAGCACCTTCTCAGCTGATGCTCACGTCTGCAGCGGAGGTGCCCGGGAGCCGGGGGGCTCTCTCTCTCCGTCCCGGTGCTGGGGCTTTGCTCGCACGGTTTGGAGTCGATCCCTACATGTTTGCATCCACCGTGCAAATCCTTTACCTGGCTTGTGGCAGCTTTTCTCTCAGCGGCTGCCCACCTGCAGGGTGAGAGGCCCTGGGCCTGCGGCGGGCGAGGTGCTGCGGCCAGAGCAGCCCGCACAGGCTGGTAGGGACCCCCTCAGCGGTGCGGGAGCATCCCGTCCCACTGAGCAGCAGCTCTCCTCCTCCCACATCTCAAGTGCTTCCCTGCCTCCCTCCGGGCAAGCCCCCGGCCAGCCACTCCCCCCACATCTCAGGCGAGGATGTGAACTGGGGATGACAGGGGGGATTCGGAGGGCAGAGGCTGCCCGTAAGGCTTTAAAATCTCCTGCGCGCAGGCAGCACGGTGCCTGGGCCAGCGCGGGCAGCCTGGTGTGCCCTGCGGTGCTCTCGGCCTCCCTAAATGTAACCCACACCCAGCTCCAGGCAGTTCCCTCGAGCCAGCTCCCCGCTGCTCTCAGCCGCTTCAGAAGTGGTTTCTGGCTGGGTGTAGATGTGCTGGGGGGATTTGCTCTCGCTCTGAGCCGGCTCTGTTTGGAAGAGCTGTGGTCGTGTGGCATCTACTTGAGTAACAGCTTCAATTAAGCTCTCTTGACAAGCTGTTGTGTGACTGGTGAACTAATGGGAGGAGCCCCCTCCTCAGCTGCTGAGGTTAAAACTCCAGCAGGGACAGAGATCAAACATGCAGCTAATTACCCTTTTAACACTTAAACATACCCCCCTTCCTTCAGGGGAAGGCATCAGCTCTAAGCAGCAGCTTCTGTGCTGGGAGTCCTGAGTCCTGGCTCAGCGCACGAGGTGGTGTCGGATGTGATGTGGGTAGTGTGAGTGGAGCCTCTTCCCACTCCAGCGTGGCTACTCACCACCTTCCCCCCTACGTACCTACTGGAGGGAGCAGTTGGGTCCAGGACAGGCGTGAGCTGGGGAATCCCCCACCCCTGCAGGGATGCCCACCACGCGTGGGATGCAGAAAGGGAGGCTGTGAAGGCGAGGCAAGATGGAGTATCTGACCTGGTCCCTGCTGAACCCTCTCTCTGTCTCCTAGAGTGTGTCTCTGAAGACTGCCGCTCTGTCATCCAGGAACAGGCCACGGCCCTGGGGCTCTCCATGTTTGCTCTCCTGGTGAGGAGGTGCACTAGCCTGCTGAGGGAATGCGTGCAAGGTAAGGGGTTACTGGCAGGATCTGTGCAGCCGCCCGTGAGACAGCCTGGTGGGGTTCAGGCCCTCGTTCCCTGCTACTTTGCACACCCCTTCCCATCTGCTGGGGCCCTCTGATTCCTCCCCGGCATCCCAAGCTCTGCCTGTGTTACAGCTGGATCACCTGGCAGGAAAGCCCTTGATGTGTGCAGGCAGAAACATTTGGAAGAAAGGGATGGATGCAGGGCATGCTTTCTGCCAGCTATTGGGAAACTTCCAAAACTGGGACCTTGGGATCCTGTCTCTGGTGCACTGGCACCCCACTGCCCTCGATAAAGGAGATCACACACATCCCGGCTTGTGCCCCAGGCCAGTCTGTGTAGGGAGACCAGATGTGTCTTTGCACTTGCTGTGGGTTGTGGCTGTTCCCTTGTGTGTCTGTGTCTGGGATGCTGGGATCTGTGGTGTGCATCCCCTGCCCGAGCCTGGCTCCTGGCTGCAGTGCGCTGCCTCACCTCTCGCATCTTGTGTTTGCAGCTCAGCCGCCAGAGGTGGAGCAGGAGGATGAGGAAGATGACATCAAGGTCTCTGCCTTGCCCCAGGACCTGAAGGAGCTGCTCCCCAGCGTGAAGGTCTGGTCGGACTGGATGCTTGGCCACCCGGACACCTGGAACCCTCCTCCGACCTCTCTTGAGCTCCCCAAACAGTACGTGCACCCTCTGGTCTGCTTTCTGTGTCCGTTCCCTCCGTGGGCTCCTTGTGCCACCTTTCCCCCTCGCTCATGCTTACTCCTGGCTGTCGCACTCTGACCTGAGCACCCAGGAGACGCTCACTGCGCAGGGGATGTTTGGGGGGGGGACTTGTCACCCTTGGTGACGCTATGACCCTTCACTGTAGTGGGTGGGGGTGCAGTGGTTCAGAGGGGACCTGGTGGGTGCCTGTTGTTTCTGTGCATTAGAAAGCGTCCGTGAGCTGGATTTTTACCTTCTGTGTCTGCTTTTGTTGGGCTGCGTCTCCTTGATGCGTACTGCTGGCCCGGGCAGCTGAGCAGGCAGGGCCTTCCTCGCTGCGAGAGGGAAGTCCACTTCCATCATGAGCGTTGCCTTGCCTTCTTCTGACTGTGTCAGGCCAACCTTGGTCAGGCTGGGCCGGCCTGGAGCGGCTTGCCTGTTCCTGGAGCTCTGAAAGTCGCCTCCCTTCTCCTTGGGAAACAGCTTGTCTCTACCCCTGCAGCACACAAAAGGGTTAATTTTCTAAACTGGCCGATTCCAGCCCATTAGTCCATAATGCGGACTAGGCAATTTGCATATTTTTGGACAGAAAATCGAGTGAAGGGGCCAAGTATGGAGTATGCGAAACAGTGTCTGAGCATGCTCCGTAGCTGCTTTCCCGCAGGATTTTCCATCTGCCTCCGGTACTCCGGATCCAGAGCCTGAAATCACGTCTTATTGTTAATCCAAAGGAGCCAGAACCCAGGGTGATGGGAAGGCGCATTAAGAGTAATCCAGCAAAGTGGCTTAACCATTAATGGGTCCCCGCTCCGTGCGTCAGGTCCAGTCCTGCTCTCCTAGTTTATTGCCTCTTACTCCAGTTCTTTTTCATTTGGCTGAGGAAATGGAAATCTCACACAGGAAGTTCTGGGCCTCATTTTGTGGAGATGGAGTCTGTTTTCTGTTTGTCGGCTGCTCGGTGTGGGACCGCTGCCTGCTCATGTGAACTGCTGCCCATCTTTGGGCAGGAACTCAAACTGGGATCTGTCACGTGAACCCGCGTGCACCAATCCCCCCTTCCCCTCGCGCTGCCTGCGCAGGGAGCCGCTGAGCCCTTGGCGACGGGCAGCCTCGAGATGGAATTTCTGATTGGGTTCACACAGCCAGCGCTCGGCGCCTTCCCCGGGACGAGCTGCCTCCCCCTCCTGCGGGGCGTGGGGCTGCGTCCCCCCCAGGCTGATGGAGCAGGTGCGGGCTGCCGCTCGCTCATCGAGGTGGGAGAAGGTGATGGTGGTGGCAGCCCACCCCGGGGCTCTTCGGGGGGCTCTGCTCCGTGAGGTCCTGCTCTGCCCGGCAAGGAGCAAGGGGGTTTGTCTTGTAGCAGAGACCCAAGTGCTTCCCACCTTGCCTTCTCCATGAAGGGCGGCTGAGCAGCCGCTCTTGTCCCACCGTGCCCGTACTCTGGGAGGCGGGCAGCCTTCCTCCCGTTGGCTCCCAGCTTCTCCCACCCTGGCGCTCGTTGGCTCGCCCAGAGCGTCTGTCTTGTCCACGGCAAGGAGACGGGCAGCTCCTTCAGCCCAGACCTTTTGTGTTGACCCAGCGTTGCGCAGCCGGGTGTTGGTGGTCTGGGACTTTGGGCCAGCAGTGGCTGAGCTTTCCGGGAGGTGTGGGTAGAGCTGAAGAGCAGCGAACCAGCCTCGCTCTTGGGCATGACCTGGGACTTGCAACTTTTTCCCCGGATTCAGCTCTGTATTGACACAAGCCTGCTGTCGGCCTGGGGCTGTTCAGTAACCAGGTAGAGTCACTGAGTTGGGGGGGTTTATATGGGAGCAGCTTCAAAGAAGTTTAGAAGTAAAACATGGGTCAGAGCAGCAGGCGTGTTGGAGTAAGCCAAGGTTTATGGGCAGGGTGAGCTCAGGAGCAGGGAAGAACATGTGATGAGCAAGTGCAGATGCCAAGTTGCAGAACTGAGTAAGGGGCCTGTGCTGTTTCACACATGCTCTGCAGGACGTGCCACGAGGTCCCCACCAGTGCCGATGGAGAAGCCAGTTGGACGTGCTGAAACCACCTCCCGGGGCTCTGCAGCTATCGCTTTCGGTGCCCTTCGTGGTGGTGCGTGCAGAGAAAAGGGGCAGGAAAAAAAACCTACCCAAAACCCTGAAGCACAGAAGCACCCTGCAAGGATGCCATGAATGTGCTAAAGCTTCTGGAAAAACCAGGCCCCGTACCCACCTGGCAGCCCCCTAGGAGGAAAGGCCTGGCCCAGAGCTTGCATCAAAGTGCAGCTCATCCGGGGCCAGCGCCGCTGCCAGAATGACGGCCTGGGCTCGGGGCCAGCGGGGCAGCTTGTCAAGACTCCGCCAGAGCCTAGGGCCCGGGCTGCTGGGGCTATACATCCCGAGGCCTCCGCTCGCGCTGCGTTCGCCATGTTCGTGATCGCTCGTTGTTAGTAAGGGAAGAGAGCTGGGGGACTTTGAGAACGTCTAAACTCAGCCCAGCTGTGGCAGTTGGTTTATTGCTTTCAGCTGGTACTTGAACCCGGGTCCTGGTCTTGGAGTCTTTCCCAGGTTTAATCCCCGGAGCTTTCTCTGCAGCTGTATGACACTGCGCTGACCCCGAATGAGGATAGGAAAATAGAAACGGTGCCAAGCCAGAGTCTCTTTTTCATTTGGAGTCTGGCTGTCTGCCCATGACCAGGGTTACATAATGGGAAACATAGCTGGGGCTCTGGAGAGCCCGCGTTTCACCACGCTGCCCAGACCTTCGCGTTCTGATGCTATATATCTTCCTAATTGTAGCTCGGATGCATTTATCACACTGCTGGATTTGAGTTCTTACAATAAAAAAAAAAAAAAATAAAAAAAAGAAGAAGAAAAAACCCCACACCAAATTCCTCAGCTCGCTGCTTTTCCCCCTCGGACAGAGGCGGAGGGAAAGGTGTGAGGGGCGAGTGCTGCCGAAGCCGGCTGTGAGCCACGCAGCAGTGCGCTCTGCGGAGCGGAGAGGCTGCATCTTCAGGGTCCTTTTCTTGGCAGGGGCTTGGGAATGACCCCTAGTTCCTGGCAGGCATCCTCTCCCTAGCTGGGGGCTGAGTGGTCCCAAATTCAACCTGGATGAGAAGCTAAGCCCTTCCCCCAAACCACCCTCCTTGCTCTGGCACGTTCATCCGGCTCTTAGTCACCCCGGTATGGTCACCGTGGCTCAGAGTCTGTGCTGGGAGATGTTTGCAGGCCAGAAGGCCATAGTGACAGGCTGCCTAGATCCCTTTGCTGGGGCTGCTGTGTGTATTTGGGAGGCGGGAGGTGTTCTTCCCCTCTACATATTCGGGAGAAGGGGCTCAGCAAGTTTTCCGTGGCCCTTTTCTTGGGCGTTCCCAGGACAGGTGCTAAACCTGACCATGGACATCTCTGCTTCAGAGCGACAGTGTCCTGTGGCCTGTGTATCTGGACCAGGTGTTGCCAGGTCTTCAAGCTGCAAGCAACAGTCACTTCTGTATCTTAAAATTAATTTATATCTGTGTGTTTCATGGCAAACGGTGCGTTGGGGTGTGAACAGGCGGTCGTTTGAAGTGGTGGCATTGCCGTGCAACCCGGTTGGAGCAGCGTCTTTCAGCTCAGCTGTCCCTAGGAGTACTTTGCAGAGATTAGGGTGTAAAAGCAGGGAGTCCTGGGGAGAGGGGAGCAGGGTGGATCTCCTAAGGCAGAGACACTAGCAGCAGATGGGGCGAAAGGTGAAACTCCAGGGCGGCTGCTGTCGTTCAAGTGAATCCATCTCCTTTTGGGATATATGGCTGAGACGGGTGAAAGGGCTGGGGAGGGGAGAGCAAAGCCTCTCCTTGCTCTGCTTCATTGCTGCAATGAATCCGCTGCTAAACGAAGTGCAAGAATCGATGGGGAAGCCACTGGCTAGACAGACAAACTGCCGCAGGGCTGACCCTGGTGAATCTGTGCTCCTTCCATGCTGGAGCGAAGGGCCTCTCGGTTTGTGGAGACTTGTCTGCAAGCATTTAAAAATGGTTAATTTAAACCAAGTATTAAATTAAATCCAAAAGCTCTGAGCACATTCTAGAGCTTACCTTCCCAGTGAGATCTGCCAGATCGCTCTCATCACATTGCTCTTGCGGAGAAGTGTCACTGAGATGGCAGCTCCCACTGGGAGAGGTGGACAGAGTCTCGGACAGGGGTGCCAAGACCTTGCTGGAGTTTGCTGGAGACTAAATGGAAAATCCCTTTTGCAGATCTCAGCCTCAGTTAGTCATGCTGGCCACCAGAGTTTCCCTATCGAGACATCAAAGCGAGGATTCAGAGGTGTCTCGGTAATGTAAACCTGGCTGAGAATAAAGGTGAAGTCGAGTGAAACAGAAGCCAGAAGGCTCCGCGGAGAAGGGGGCTGTGGCAAAGCAAGGGCTGGCTGGGAGAGGAGAGCTCCTGGAGAGGAGAGCGTCCCTCTAACTCCGAGGGCAGGTTCCTGGGAGAGGAATGGGCGTACGGATGCCCAGCTGGCCAAGGGAACCACGTGCAGGGCAGAGTGGGGGAAATCATCGGTGCCACGGGGCTCTGGGCGGTTGGTGAATGCCCTTGGGGAAGAGCTCCCACTGCCAACCCCTTCTGTTCCTTGCAGAGAAGCTGCTTTTCGTTTGACTTTTCCTGAGCCAGGAGACAGGAAACCCAGGAGGGGGCTGAAGAGCCCAGCAGGGGCTGGGTGGGCACCGGTGCCGCCTGGCCCTGGGAGCCCACGAGCCCGAGGCGTTTGCCATCTGCACGGCAGCGTGGCTCCTGGCGGCTGGGGAACACAATGCAGGGCTTCTTCTGCGCCGTGCTTTCCGGGTTTGTTCTGCAGCTGTGGAGTTTGAATGTTAGTGTTTAAACAAGCTGGTATTACACAGGAAATGGCCACCTCCACAGGCCCCCGCAGGCCTGTAACATGGGGTCATTGTGCTTGATATTAATCACCAGGCAGCCCGCCCCCCCGGTGAAGATGGCGGCTTACACCGGAGTGCCGCGCGCCACCCTGGCCGGCAGAGAGTTGGCAAGCGTCAGGCTCGCTCCCGTGCCCATCTGCCCCATCGCCCTCTGCTAGCCCCACGCTTCGGCGCGTGCCCCTCGCCTGACGGAGATGCATGCCCGTGGCGGACAGCCGTCTTTGGCAGGAGCCATCCCCACGCAGACCCGGCCTCGCCGGGGCCGCGTTCTGCCCCGGGGCCGCGCTCCAGCCCTCTCGCTCGGCTGCGCACTTGTGCGGTGCTCTCAGCGTCGCCTGGCCGGGCTGCGTCCTGTCGGCGTGCAGCTGGGCTGCGCTCACACTGACAGCTACATTAAACCTGGAATCCTGAGGCAATAAAAAAGAAATTAACTCTTATTTTTTTTTCCTGTCCTAGTGGAATAAGCAAATGTAAATGTGTCTGCGGGGAAGTGAATGAACCCCCGTTCTGAGGAAAGACCTCGCACTAACCCTCTTCTCGCTTCCTCGGTTAAAAGCTCTGGGAGCCTCATCCCTGTACCTGGGAGCGGCGTGCCTGGGCTTGGTGTCGGTAATTCGGGGCCTCCCTCCGCAGAGGGATGCTGAAACTGTGGTACCGTGCGTGCGCAGCGCTTCCGGGCTCCTGGGCCTGCCTTGGCTTTGCAGGGGCTGCAGCACCGCAGTGCTGTGGGGTCACACTAGCCAGAAACGCCTGGAGGTGGCCACGGCAGCATCCTGGGAAGGGACAGTGGGGACAAGGTGCCTGGCCGGGCTCCCGAGTGTTGTGTGCCCTTCTAGGGCAAGTGCGCCTCCCAGGATGAGATCCGCTGGGCTGTGCGGTGCCGGCGTGCTCCATGAGCCCTCGCTGGCGTTGCCGGTGGCTAGCAGCGGTAGATTATTTTGGTGGTGGCAGTGCTGGGAGATGCACTGCGCAGGAGGAACTGCACCTGAGGGGAAGGCAGACAATTGCCAGACCTGCTCTCTGTGGTGCCGCCTCTGCATCACAGGAGAAAACCAGAGCAGAAACACCACCACCACCCTCTTTGTTGGGTGTTTGAAGGCTCTGCGGGGTGCTGCATGTGAGAGGGTGCTGCCCAGCTGCCGCCACAGAGCTGCTCAGGGTTGCGCTGCAGAGAGATCTTGCTGCTCAGGGAACCAGCAGAGCCTGTGGTTTGACTGGAGGAAGCCCAGGGTGGAAACCTAACACATCCAGCACAAAGGACAGATGTGGCAAGGCGCTGCGAAGCTGTAGGGAGCTGGGGATGAAGGGGATAAAGTGACAGGGACTGTTCTCACGCTCGGGGTGGTGAGGGGCTGCCCTGCCTGGCAGCGCTGCCAAAAGGGCTGGGGGCAGGCAGCCGTGGG
>VWZZ01008237.1:23551-76039 GCA_013399095.1 Psophia crepitans
GGGGAGGAGGGGAGGGGACCGCTGGGCTGGGTGGCTGCAGGGGTGTTAGCAGTATCGGCTCGGTGACTGTTCACAGGGTGTTTTTGTGACATGGGGTGCCAAACCCCATGGAGGGAGATGGCTCCGCGTACTTCATCTGTGCTGCTCCTTCACCCCACCATCACCCCTCCCCGCTGTGGATCCCGGTCCTGCCCAGCATCCGACCGCTGCTCTCTGCCTCCCTCCCACCCATACTGGTTATCTCCATCCGCTGCCTGCACCTCTGTTTCTTGGGCAATACAGGCAAGGTCTCTGCAACGTGTTTCCCTTCTCCTCCACCCCGGCCCCATGCACCTGGCTGTCTCAGCCCCCCGGGAACACCCTCTGCAGCGCTGCCTGTCCCCAACAGCCCAGCGCGCTCGTTCCCCGGCGGCTGCAGGCGTTCTCCCCGTTCCTCTCCCCCACCGATGCCTGCAGCCTCGCAGCCCGAGCTGGCGGGGCCCCACCAGCGCTGTGCGACCGGACTCTGGCAGCCCGGCCCAGTTGCCAGCAGGGCACTGGGGGAGGGCTGAGCCTCCCAAGCCCTGTGCATCTCCCATGGGCAGCGCTCGCCTTGGAGGTGGCCCAGAGCAGCCCTATCACATCCGGTGCTTGTCTCTGCAGCTTGGGCCGGAGGATAAACTATCAGGGCTGTGGGGCAGTGGATCATTCCTCTTATTATTTTCTTCTTTTGCAGATAGGGGTCGTGGAAAGTTCAGTTCCTTTTAACCCTCGCAGCTCTGTTTATTTTCCAGCTGGTAGCACAAACGCAGCGTTTCCCATTACATCACAAAGGGCCTCGGACAGATCCCTCCGAAAAACGTGTTGCAACTGTTTATTTTTTTCCATATTTAAACATTTCTGACAGCCAGACCTGGCTGAGCCAAGCGATGGAGCTTTGTGAATGAACCCAGCTCCTGGTGTCTGTGTGCAGAGGGCTTTGAAGGACCTCTTCTCCTCTGCAGCGCGCGGGCTGGGGCTGGCTCAGGGACGTGGGCGACTCTGCGTTACATGTGTGCTGATTACGTGCCGGGCTTTGATTAATGGCTCCTCATTCTGCCTGGCTCCCAGGACGCTCTTGAAAACAAGATGTTTCATTTCAGTGTGCTTTCCTGGTACATTGATTCCCGTAAATAACCGAGCGCAGACTCTGTCCACCTGGAGCAGTTCAAAGAGCAGGGGGCCTCCCTCCAGCCCTGGGCTGCCTCGGGCCGCGCTGGTCACTGCTGCACCCCCGGTGATGCTGGCCGCCCTGCGCGTCTCGGTGCCCCAGAGGTGTGGGCTGGAGGAGCAGCCCTCCTCACTGCCACCAGAAGCAGATCAGTCCCGGTTTCCCCTGTTCCCTGCTTTTGTCCCATTTTATGCACTGAAAAACCCCCCGGTGCGAGTGCTTTTAGAAACAGGAGGGGGAAATGCAAGGCGAGGCAGCCTGGTCGGCTGCAGTGGCCCTGTGCTTGTTGCCTGTTTCTCCTGCACGGGCCCTCTCTGGGGTGCTGGGCCCTCCCCAGGGCGTGCTCAGCCACGGGGCTGTGTGATGGGATGCACGGAGAGCGGTCCAGGGCTGCTGGTGGCCTTGGGTCCGCACCCGGCTCCCCGCACGTCACTGCCGCTCTGGGAAGGTGAGACGCTGCAGAGGCAGCTTTGCAGGTCACTGGCAAGTGTTGAAACTTGTGGCCAGAAGCAAAACACAGCTTAACCCTCTGTGGCTGGGGTTTAACTGGAAAAAAAAAATCTCTGTGTTACAGAGCGTGACTGCAGCACGTGGTTGCGGCAAATAACAGCCAGGCGAGGGGCAGGGTGCCCTGGGGCTGGGCCGGAGCCCCCCAGGTGCCTGTTTTGGCCCAACAGCCCTGTGGGAGATCAGTCTGTCCTCCCAGCGGGCTTTAAAATTGAGTAACAAGCAGCATTTTTCCCATCTGGAATGAGCTGGGTTCCTGCCGGCGTTGCACGGGGAAGCTGCTTCCTGCATGTGTGCCAGCTCAGGAGCGGGCAGAGGTGGGAAAGGCGAGATCCTGGGAGCCGTCCCCATCCAGGGGGACGGGGTGGTCGGTGTCAGCGGTGGCGGGCGAGGGTTACAAACCCTCCCGGGTTCGGTGCCAGCGCAGCTGCGCCCGGAGCCCTCCCGGTGGGGTAGGTTAGCAGCGGTGGTGGCGTGCCTCGCCTCGCCTCACCTCTCTGGTATTCGCTGCAGCGTTGCAGGCAACTCCCAACGCATTCCAGCCCCGAATTGCTCACGTCTCTCCTCGTTCTCCCAGGGTCTCAGTAGATGTGTGGGCGACGCTGGCTGACTTCTGTAACATACTGACCACAGTGAATCAGTCGGAGGTGCCCTTGTACAAGGACCCAGATGACGACCTTGCCCTGCTTAGCCTGGAAGAGGATCGGCTGCTCTCAGGCTTCGTTCCCCTGCTGGTCGCCCCCCAGGAGCCCTGCTACGTGGAGAGGACCTCGGACAAGGTCAGCAGTAGGCCAAACATCCCCCCTCGATTCCTCCAGACTTTTATTCTTGGGAAGTTTTCTGTGCAAACGGAACACGATTAAGTCATTGAGAAGGGTGTTAAGGGAAAATATCGACCTTTCAGCCGCTGACATCCAGCTCTGTGTCATGAAAACCCCTCTCGACTTCCTCTGGTGTGTGTGTGCTCGCTGGCATGTTGTATATACGATCATTTCCTCACTTGTTTAAATAGTGCAGCTTGTGTTGGCAGTGCTCTCAGTGCACTCCAAATGGTTTGCATCATGCTTAAAGCACCCTCCCCCTCCCCCCGGCCACAAAACTCTGCCTTAGGAAGGCAGCCAGGACTTTTTTCCTTCTCTAAAGAGGAGAGTGATAAATAGGTGACTAGAGAGAAGCAGACACCATGTGTTAACGTACAAAAGGCTTTTAGGAATATGAAGCATTCCCCACTGCCCGTTCTCTATTTTCCTTTCTTTGCTCTAGGAGCCCATTCTAGCCTGAACTTTCCTTTGGCTGTTTGTTTTTAGAATAATGAAATCAGTTCCCTTGTTGATGTGGGGTTTTGGGTCTGCTCTCTGCCACCACCTGGCCAGAAGGGACCTGGGGGCTGTTGCTGGATAACGTGTCTGAACCTGGTGGGGGATGGAGGATGGAGGAGGCACAATGGCATTTGTTTTGCACGCCCTTGGAGGCACGGCAGGATAAGAGTGGCTCTCTACAGTTTCCTGCTTGGAGGCAGAAACGCTGCTCATCTGGGAGCGATGCCTCCCCGAGCGGTTGGTGCTACGGGAGGAGAAGTGGAGATGCAGGGGCTGGTTTCTGTGGAGAGCATACATGTGATGGTGGCAATCTGCCTTCCCATGTGCCACTTCTTCTTGACGTTTTCCTGAAATGACGGTGAGAACTGTAGGACCTTTGTGGCAGAGGGACCCAAGAGGTACAAATTTGCGAATTTCTCTTTCACTTCTCTGTCTGCCCGGCCCGTGCTCACAGCGCTGCCCACGGCAGTGGGAGCACAGGCTGCCAGTAAAACTGAGAACTCTCCCAGTTTGGGGAAGCACCTTAGTCCAGAAGTCATTGTGGAAAAACAGATTTTCAAGACTCTATTTGAAGGGGTTAAAATAGCAAGCGTGTGGTTGCCATTGCTGCCCTAAGGTCGCCTGTTCCCTCAGTGTGTGCTGTGGCCTCACGGGGCTTCTGCTGGGGACTGTCCTGTTGCCCCGCTCTCTGCGCAGGGACTCTTTCCCCAGCAGCCACAAACCAGAGCCCCCAGCAGGCAGGTAAGGTGTCTGGTGCCCCAGAACTTGTGGGAGGGGGTCGGTATTCCCTGAACTCTGCCTCTTCTAACCACACACCGGAGTGCCATCTACCTGCCCTGCCAGGCACTTGCGCTCGGGTCTGTAAAAGCAGAGACGTGTCTTTGTCCTGTAGCTACACCTGAGCTTCCGAGCTGAGTTTTTTCACTGTCCTGGCTCCCGCTGGCTCTGGTGCTTTATAACCAAAGTGTGCAACACCACTGACGGGAGCTGGGTGCCCTTCGCAGTGCAGCAGCAGCCACCCAAGCGTCTGGGATTGTCAGGCGTGGTGGCACAGCTCAGCTCTGCTGAAGAGGCAACACAGATTCCAGAGAGAAGGAGGCAGCCCTGGCTGTGTCCACACCTCCCCTTCCTTTCTTTCTTTCCTTCTATTTTATTTTTCCGCCTCTGTGGGTCTTGTTTGGTTTGAAAGTAGCTGACTTTTGATCCCACCCAGCAGGCTGGGGCGTTCGCTCGTGTTTGTGCAGGTCCGAGCCCCCGTGGTGTTGCGCTGTCTTCTGGTTTCTGCCTTAACGCAGCAAACACATCGCACGGAGGTAGACGGAGGAACCCACCGGTACCAGCCCTTCCCAGGACGTGCTGAGCAGAAGCAGGGTCTCTTTTTGATCCGGTTCTGACCAGTGTTTTCATTAATGGTCAGACTGGTGAAACAGCAGGTGTGCGTAGTCACTTTGCAAAAGACACCCAGGAGGATTAAGGGGAGGCCGGTGAGAAAGAGCAGAGATCTTAAAAGCCTGACTTCCAGGAAGGGGCTGGAAAAGCCAGGACTTTTTAGTCTAGAGGAAATTCGGGGAAAAAGCAGTGGGCTGTTGCAAAGCGGAGGAGAACAAGCTGTCCTCCAGTTCCATGCTGAAAAGCACGGGAAGGAATGGGCATAAATTGCAGCAAAATAGTTGAAGACTAGACTTTAGGAAAGGCTTCATACCTTTGGGTAGTTAAGCACTTGAGAGCAGCCTCCTCAGCCATTCTGCAGAATCTCTTCAGCCTTGGAGATTTTTAAAAGCAGGCTGGGTGGCTCTCAGGTCCAGCGGGGACGGAGGTGAGCTGCCTTGCAAAAGGAGGCAAAGTGACCTCTTTGGATGCTCCTACTCCATTTTCTGTGATTCCGTAAAGCTGTAGAAAGGGACTGGAGTGGCAACTGCGTCATTACAGACGATTGACTACCTTGTTCTGCGTATCTTCTTCTGCACTATTAATAAAGTGAGTTATTTGACTCTCCAGAAATGGCATGTTGTAGAATGCAGCGCAGACCGAGCTGGCTGAGAGGCATGAACCCATATGCCTTGCACGAATAACTGTGAGCCAAATACAAAAAGGCAGTTCCCTGCAAAGAAACCCCAAATTCAACTTCTCCGGGGGATCGTTGTGTGCGGTCCCCTGTCCACCATCTGCTCCCTGCCCTCCTTTTAGCGTGCAGAGCCCAGATGAATCTTCACTCCTCAGCAGATGCATCTCTGGGCTGTGTGCGGTGGAAGGGTGCCGTGTCCATGCTGAGCGTGGTGGCACAAGGGGATTTGTGTCCCTGAGCGTTAATCACGCGATGGCAGCAGGCGCTGCAGCGGAGCAGTTCCATCTGGCACGTTCCACGTCCAGCCGCGTTGCCGGAACTTTCCCGTTTATCTGCTCCTTGTTGGTTGCTGATTGAGCTGCGAGCAGGTGAGAAATGGTTTTTCTGTGCAGCAAGAACTCTTTCTAGTACTGATTTTTCATTGCTGTTTAGCAGGAGTTATTTTTCTGCACCCAATTTCTTTCTGTCATGTTCTCAGTCTTGGCCCAGTTTTCAGCCCAAGTTCCTGACAGCTCTTTGCTGGAAAGGCAAAGAAAATGTACAGCTCTTTATATGGCACCCTGTGAATGTCTTGTGGGCTGGGAGGAGGGCTCTGCTGTGCCAGCGTGGCTCTGGGAGGCTCGCTGTGGGACCTTTCCTATCACTTGCATGGCTAGGAAGAGGCGGTTGGTGTTTTACTGCAAGGATAATATCTCACCTTGCTTGCTGATGTTCCCAATCCTTACCCAGTGCTTTTGCACCATAGTTTTTTTAATGAATTAGCAAAATTTTGGAGGAAAGGCATCTATTGAAAGGCAAGACTGGGAGAGTATTGGGCTTAAAATGGTGTTAGGTTATTGGCTCCACCAAGAGGATGGTTGTTTTCTAAGCTACATAGGACAAACACTGTGATTCCCACTTCTTTCCACGTCCCATTTAGCAGATGGAGTGCAGTATTCAGCCAAAGTTTCTCAGCAAGTTTTTGAGCATTTGGCCTGGCTCTTATTTTGAGTGAAAATGTTCTAACTGCGTTCGTTGCCATGAAGCTGCGCGTTCGGATTCCTGCTGGAGCCAGTGTGACACTTAGAGCTTCCCATCATCTCTTGTCATTGAAGCTGTAACCAACAAAAGCTGGCTCCAGGGTGAGCATAACTTGGTGATGTTTTCCTGGGCGTATGTTGGGCAGATATCCATTGCAGCTTGTGTGATGGAACACCATCGAACGTACCAGTCAACAGCAAACTATGCAGCCTGGTGCCTGAGCTGTCAGGCTGTGTCTGCAGCCTTTGCAGCCGAAGGAGACGCTGCCAGGACCTCATTCACCCAGCGCTGTACCCGAGGCAGGAGCAGGGAAGAGCAGTGTGGCTGAGTTAAGATTCAGGAAGAGGGAAGGTAACGACTGGATTCATCAGGTGGTGCGTGGTGCTGCTGTGAGGGACTTGTAATGGGAAACGCTTGGGTGGTGTTGAGGTTAGAGCCAGTCCCAGTGATGGTGCGTCTGCACGTGGGTCTGTTCTGGTGCAGCCCTGAGAACCTCGGACATGTCCTGGCTTCCTCAGCTCTCAGTCCCGTTGTCTCAGGAGCATCCTGCTCTGCGGTGGAGCTGGTGGTGAGGCTGGTAGAGGGCTGCAGATTGCCCGGCACAGAGCAGAACAGGGAGGTCCTTCTCCTCTTTGCTGGCATCGCTGATTGCCCGCAGCGCTGCGAGCTCTGCACGGGCTCGACGTGTGCATCACCCGAGCCCGGGCCTGCAGCGCATGCTTTGCCACACGCTCCAGCCAGGGAGATGTGGAGGAGAAAGTGTTAATGTCCCTTCCCACAATAAACCTCTCTGCATGGGGGGTCCTGAAACCTGAGCCTCTCTCTCCTCCCCCAGCCCTGACACACGTTAATAAAAGGTTTTTAAACGCCAATAAAAAGGCAGCAGCCCCAGCTCACCAGGTCCGGGGCCCAGGGTCCTTGGGAAGGCACTTCACAAATGTGTTTTTTGCATTTTCAGGCTTTTGGCTGGTGAATAAGATTGAGGAGAAATACTCCTTCCCCTGATAACAATACAGTGAGACGCAGGATCAGCAGTGTGTGGATTAAAACCAGACGGTGCATGATTAATACATATGCTTATAGGGCTAGTCACTGTGGTTCCCTCCTCTCAAACAGAAAGGCGCTTTTTTTTTTCTCCCTCGTGTGCGTGCTCGTGTGTGGAGTGGGCTGTCTCCGATACTCCCCACTCAGCTAGTCTCAACCCTGCCTCACCTCAGCAGGCAAGTGAAAGCCCTAAAATGCACGGCTTTAAAACAATAACTGACAATATTTTCCTGCCCCAGACCTACAAACTGGGTGCTCCGGGGTGGCCACTTGGCTTCCCACACTTGGTGCAGTTCTTGTTTCACAAGTAACTTGCTTCCTGCTGTTTGCACTGCTCACCTGTCGGTGCAGATAACCTAAAATCCAAACTGTTCTCCTGAGAAAACACAAATCTCTTTCCTCTGTACTGTTGAGCCCAAGTGGACAGCCCAAATTTTACCCTCTCTAGCTGCCCCAACATGCTGTAGATTTGTGGAGCCAGTAGCCTTTGAATTAACTATTTAGGAGCCTTTCATAGTAGGT
Organism: Psophia crepitans; assembly: GCA_013399095.1. Lineage (NCBI taxonomy): Eukaryota > Metazoa > Chordata > Aves > Gruiformes > Psophiidae > Psophia > Psophia crepitans. The sequence goes on from VWZZ01008237.1 coordinate 31,218, forward strand.
TTGAGCTAAAATTAGTCCAGTCTTGTTATTCGCTTCACTTATTTGTTGTATTCCAGTCTTCTTAAGACCTGCAGATATCTCTTGGCAATGTGTAGTCCTGTCTGACGCTTCTTGGAAAGGCAGCCCCAGATTTAAAAGCCCAGAAGGAATAGCTGTCGGAGTGACCAGGCTCTGTCATGCCTCTGAACACCAGGGGTTTTGTCTTTTCCAAGACATATTGCCTCCTGGGAGGGCAGGGGAGAAATCCATGTTAGGGTGGCCACACTACAGTCATTTCGAGAGGACTTCTCGCAAGGCATCAGAGGGAAGGGTAGCAAGACCAGAACTCTGAGAGCACAAACTCTTTGTAAGCAGAGAGAAAACCCCAGTGAGCAAATGTAACTGTTTTCTCAGCATCCTTTCCATATTCCCATTCCATAGCCTTTGAGCATCTCCCTCCAGCTGGCAGGCAAACGCGCTCAGCCCATGAGAGCGAGAGCTTCCAACTTGGAGTTTGGTCCAGAGAGGAAAAGGGAAACTGTGAGCAGCGATCGGAGCCCCAAGCAGGAGAGTCCAAGGAGGAGTCATCCTTGAAAAACTCCTTCCATTCCTGCCTGCCTCGGTTTCCAAACAAGCAGTGAAAGATCCCTGCCACAGGCAGCCCTGCTCGGAGTGGGGACTTGGCAGGAGCGGGCAGCCCCGAGGCGGCAGAGTTAGAAGTGTTTACATTTTCTGACCAGTGTCTGAACTCCATCCCAGCCTCGACCTTCCCTTTCATGTGGTGCCTTTGGATTGTAAAAGGCAATTAGGCTAAATTATGGGCCATGTTGGAAGATGATGTCATTGCGCGATGGAGGAGAGGCTGGATTTTATGCCGCCGTGAAGGTAGCGCGCAGAATGTCACCTGCTTTGACTCCTTGTCCATCCTTGGCATTTCCTTGAACCGCAAGTGCCAAGGACTGTGCGGACACCGTGGGAGCCTCTCCGTGCTCTGCCTTTGCCGGGTGTCATCAGCACATGGGAAGCATCAAGCCGAGTCCGTGTCCCTGCGCCTGGGTGGCCGAGGAGGGTATGCTGGTGCCTGTGACGCTGTTTTAAACGTACCTTCACAGAAATGGGCGTGAGTGCTGTCCTGGTGACTGCTGCTGCGTCTCCTGGGGCTGCGCAGGGCATTTTCCAGGGAGGTATTCTGTTCCTTTATGGGCTGGTCTCGGTTTTTAATCACTCTTTAAGCTATGAGGGGTTTGAGCATATTCTTAAAGACTGCATTTCTGCAGCTGAAGGCAAAGGGAACTCATGGCAAACAAGCACCAGCGCCGCACAAGGACACTGAATACAGCCCTGGAGAAATCAGCAATGTGGAATAATAGTTCAGGCTCTTAAAAGGGGGGGGTGGGTTTAAAAAAAAAAAAAAAAAACCAAAACCAAAAAAAACCGTCCCTGCAATAAATCTAGCGAGTGGAATCTGAGGGAAATGATCCCATCTGGAAAACTCCAGCGCTGGTGCTGCTGAAGGCTTAAGGAGCGATGCAGATCGCAAAAGAAAACCCTGCAGTCTGAGGATGACAGGCTTCTTAATTGATGTCCATTGCAACTGGTACTCTGCCAGTTTATGTTGGCCACCTTCCAGCGTGCTGTAATTTTGGGGCCAGGTGTGAAGCGTTTCTGTTCCGTCTTGTTCCCAAGCACCTACAGAAGCCTCACACATCTCACTTGAGCCCTGTAGGAAACAGCTGTACAGGTATAGGTGAAAGGAAATGTCACAGCTGGGTTTGGAGCACTCCCCCGTGCCTTGCCTAGGGCTCTGTTTGGGGGTGCCGGGTTTGGGGAGGTGGCCACAGTCGCAGGCACACCTGCCTGTCTGTCAGCAAGGTGCTTTGAACATCAGGGAGCTTCTGGGAAGAATGTTTAGGTCAGAAACCCCCTTCTTCAAAGAGGAGCCCACGGTGGTGTGCGTCAGTGCTGGAAGTGGGGAACCTGGCCCGGGAGAGCCCCGGATGCTGGGGGAGCTGCGGCCGTCTCCTCTGGGCTCTTCTCCCTCAGGAAACCACAGGGAAATTTCCAAGGGAACAAGAGCAGGTCGTGTAGACAGCACTCGGCCTTGGTTTCGCAAGGCTGCGCCCCTGTCGGGATCTTCAGCAGGTTGTGGCAGGAGCTAATTTCAGTGGCTGTTAAATGCGCGTGTTATTTCCAGGCTAAATTTGTTTTGTTTCAATTTCCACTAATTGAATTTTGCTGTAGGTTGGGCAGTCCTCCGTAGCTGCTCTGCCCCCAATATGTACATGTGTCCCAAGTCTCCCCGTCCTCTTTCGATAGCTGAATAGACGGAGTGAGAGCCGTGACGGCCCCTCGGGCACGGCGTGGGCCCCCGAGCTGTTCGCGTGGCGCTTCCGAGCTGCGGCTGACCAGGCTCTGGGTGTTGCTCTGTGAGCTGCTACAACAGCTTGTGAGGTGACCGCTGTGCTCTGCTGCTCTCCTCTGTACCCACCAGACACTATCAGCATCCCACAACCTTTGCTCCTCGAGGGGCAACTTCACATTTAGCTGCGTGGAGCAGCGTGGTGTTTGCTCGTGAACTGAGCAATTTTGAGGTTTTTTTGTCTGTTGGTGAATTGCTCTCTTCAAAGATGGGGAGGGTAGGAGACGGTGTCTAATCTGCAGGCTTTATCAGTAAGGGTTTTCTTTGTCCAGGTCACCAAACCTATTGTTAAGCAGCATGAGCCCAAGCAAGCTTCCCCGTGGCCCCGCCAGGACTGCTCTCCTGTTTACGCTGACATTTTAAGACCTCTGTTGACCAGATTTTAATCCACTCCGTATCCTGTGCACTGCAGTCTCTGGGGCATACTAGCTTTTCACGTCCTCTCGTCCCAGCCGTGCAGAGCACTCAAGCTGAGGACAACTGCCTGCCTGATGACGCAGAGCCGTGGCATCGAGCTGCCGAAATAAGTGTGAAGCCGGCAGGAGATCAAAGCTCTGCAGCTACTTTGCCACAGCCAAGCGTTAACAGATCCCACAGCCCTGGCCAGGCAGGCACGACGACGAGGTGGAGTGGGGGTAACAGTACCTCTAGTCCAGCACCCTTCTGCAGAGCTGGGGTCCTGCTGTTTTGCCTCTGTCCTGAAACTGAGAGCTGGTGTGTGAGAACTACGGTCTCACCACAAGGTGAGGAACCACCTGCCAACGTGTTAAGATCCAGTTACACGTTCTCTTAGTGCGCCTGTGAGCGAGCGTGAGAGTGGCTTTGTGGTCTGGACGCAGCTTGCAGGGAAGTACAAGGTGCTGCCTTCCAGGCAGCCCCTTCGCTTGGGGGGGAAAGCAGAAAGGGAAGAGCCAGCAGTGGGTGGAAACAACCTTCCCTACCCCTGAGATGCCTCTTTCCTGGCACCTGGGGGGGGCGAGCGACACCCCAGTGCACGGGGAAGCTGTGGGGAATTTGCTGGGGCGACTCATGACGTTTCCATCCCTTCCTCCCCTGCCTTCCCCCAGTCTTGGATCCACCTCTGCCTCTCCTGCAGGCTCCTCTTGGACAGGGCGCCTTAGCCACTGTGCCGGCTCCAAGTGAATCAGGCAGCCTGGGCGTGAGCCGTGCACGTGTACCAGCACGTGTGCGGTTCCTCAGCCAGCGCTGCACAGTTTGGCTCTGGTGTCAGCAAAAGGCTCTTTTAAAGTGTTTTCTGGAAGTGCGATGTGATCATCGGCTCAAGGCAGAGACAGGATAAACCAGCCTCGTCCCATGCCTGGTTTCAGGCAGCGTTGGATCTTCTTGTGCAGATCAGATGACGCTCGTTGTCGAACATCTTCGCTTCTGTCATCGTCAGGCCAGGTTTATGTAGTGAGATGGAAAACTTATTTGTGTTCAGTCCTTTTGTCCTAAAAGCTGCCTCCAGCGTTTCGGCACGGACTCCTGGGAAACGGGAAATGTCCTATTCAAGAAACTCGCTGACTGCATGTTCCCAGAGTCGGCACCAGTGGAGTGACCTAGGAAAGGAGAGTCAAACCAAGAAGTCTCCTGTGCAGCACCTCCTCGGCGCGCGCTGCACGCAGCCTTTGCTTCCCTTGGGGTTTTTCAGCAGGTAACGGCCTGGCTTCTGCCGCACCGGCACCCTAACGGCACAAAACCTGCCTCGTCTTGGCAGTGCACGGCTCTGGCTATGAAAGGGGTATTCACCATGGCTGCAGTGTGGTCAGAATGACATATTAGAAGTTGCCGTGGAATTTGCTGATTAGTCTGTAAGTGTATTGAAAGGCCTCGTTAAAACGCCATTAACGCTGGATCCCCTCCCAATGAGCCATCTCTTATTGCTACCCAGAGAAACCTTGAGGAAATGAAAAGGCTGCTCTGGCTGGCCAAGCCAGTCCCTGGGCATGAAGCGCAGCCTCACCTCAGGCTGTCTTTGTGGTGCTCGAGACTTAATGTGGCACTTCTGATGGCGCAGGGGGGCCCTGGGACTTGGGGTTGCCTCTTTGCCTCGTGCTTTGCCTGCTGGATCCACTACCACTGCTCAGACTCTGCATTCCGGTACTAAACTCAGTCCTTGACCTGACTCTTCATCTCTGACCCTGCTTTAGCTTCGGGGGTGACCCTGTTTCACAGCACTGCTTCTATTTTGTCTTTGGCCAAGTGAAATGCTTAAAACATCCCTGCTGAAGACGACGATGGTGTGGTATCCACCAACGCAGCTATTGGAAGGACCTCAGGAAACCTGAAAAAAGACCCAATTAATAACTCCTCATTGTTATCCTGAATAAGAAAGATCCACATCCTGGGAAGCTTGCCAGAGAAGTGGACTGGGTGGAATGCAGGGAGTGGTCAGCCCAAATAACAGATGGGGATCTACTCTGTCTCTACGGGAGACGGAAGGTGACCTCTGTCATTGAGCTTGGAGTCTGCTCCCCACGTTTCTGCTCCCAGCTGGACCTCACGTTGTTTTTGTGGATACCGAATCTGTCTGCCGGCACTGGGCTGAGTCTGGGCAAGGATGGAGAACCCAGCTCCTGCGGCAGGATGGAGCTGTAACCCTCGGTGTCCTCGTGCTGTCGCATCCCAAATCAGAAAGAGAAGACACCACCGCGGTCTTATTTATTGTTTTCTTTTCTCGCCGTTATTGAAGTCAAAGCACTTCCCAGGCATTAATGAACGTATCTCCACGACACGTTATGGCAGAAGGAAAAGCAATTTCCTTGTTAGAGATTGGCAACAGAGGTACGCGAGGCTGAGGAACTGACCCAGGTCCCACAGGAAGCCTTAGCTTCAGGATGAGAACAAACCCCTGATACCCAGGATTTCAGGCCAGTGCCTCAGCCCCAGGCCACCCACGTCCCTTAGGAAGACGAGGGGGTACTAAGTGAAGGTTCACTGGGAAGCGTTAAAATTCTTCCCAAAGGTAGACCTTGCATGAGCAACGTTACTGCTGCTGGTCCGTGTCTGTGGTGGGACACTAAAAATGCTGGATGTTAAATCCAGATAATTTCATCAAATTTTTTCCCATAACATATTTGCATAGATTTACTTAAACATATGGTAAACCCCATCCTTTATTTAAATTAACAAGATTTGCCATAACATCTTGCATACCAGCATTTTACGTAGAGCATTTTCTCCACCATGTAGCAAATATTTGTCCGTAAGTTTATATATTATGACTAGAGACAACAATAGTATGCATTTCTAGTTCTTTTCTTGAATATTTTTTTTAAACTCCCCCAAACTTCACTGTGCTCGGGATGGGTGGATGCAGGCATGAACGCAGATTCTGAGTATGAAGACAAAGGTGTTTTGTGAGGTCCTGGGGACAACCGGGTGCCTGCTCTGCGAACAACAGGACAGCTTTACGTGTTGGTTCCGTGTTTACCCCCAGCGTAACCGAGCAGCGTTCAGCGTAGCACCCGTTATTACTGAAGGGAGGAGATTCACGTCTGTAGGCAGAAGAAGATGGGAGTTTGCGATGTCCTCCTAATGCTGCATCAGTTCACCCGGGTCAGTCCACGCCTGATGTTTCCCATGGAGAAGCGGCCCTGGAGCAGCACTTCCACAGCGTGTCGGGGACGTGGCTGCTGATGCACGTTTGGAACCCACCAGCTGCCAGCGACGTACCATGTTCCTGGTGCTGAAGTCACTTTTGAAGACCACGCTTGCACTCTTAAGTCATCCAGATGCTTCTTGAGCTTGTACCCATTGCCAGCTTAGATTGTAATTCCCTCTAGTGCTGGTATATTCTTTAGTTCAGCATCTGTCCTAATGAACAAAGATTTGATCGACATTGATCTGAACTTTGCAGAAACCTGATGGATTAAATGCTCTTACCGGCCCAGTCCATGGGAGCTGCATTTGCTCAGCAGTTGCCTGTTCTCACAACTGCAGCTTCAACCTTCTTTTGGACATGAGCATCCTCACCACCTTCCCTCTGACCCGGGAGCTGCTCGCTCGTGACCGCCCTGACGGGGGAAAGGAGAGGTCCTCCAGGTATCAGCATGGAGGGACACCTGTGTTTTGGAAGGAGCAGTACCTGCGTAACGTACGAGAGGCTTAATCACATGGGAAACGCTGGGGTTGTAAAGATAAGTCCTCGTAGGCTGGAGAACTGGGAGGGAGTTGGGTGGGTGGGTTTGGCGAGGTGGGAATGGGAGCAAATATCTGTTGGGTCATTATATCATTGCAAGTGTGTAGACATAAAAGTGGGGAAAGAGGTGGAAATGCTGGCTGGGGACAGCAAGGGGTGGAAATGCTGGCTGGGGACAGCAAGGGGTGGAAATGCTGGCTGGGGACAGCAAGGTGTTCGCAGCATTGAACGTACCAGCAAGACGCGGTGTGCTGCTGAGCTCTGCGACAGGAGACCGTCTCCCGTGCAGTGCCTGGCCATCGCTGCGGGGAAGATGGGGCCTGATTTCCAGGCCGTTATCTGCCTAATTCCGTGTCGGTGCAAGTCTTGCGTAGCTCTTGGGTGGTTTAGAGCCTGAATGCCCAGGGCAGCGTTTCTGCAGGTTGTGTGAGTGGTGCGGATGAGACGACGGACATGCGTAGACGTGGCACGTGGGGACACGGTTTAGCGGTGGACTTGGCAGCATTCAGTTTGCGGTTGGACTCGGTGATTTAAAGAGTCTTTTCCAAGCTCAGTGATTCTATGTGAGCAGCCGCTGCTCTCTGGGGTCCCTGCCCACGGTGTGCTCTGGGGGGGTGCTGGCATTTTGTGGCACGAGTGGGACTGGTTTGCTGTCAGCAATAGGCGGGAGGACCTTCAGGATTCCTTCATACTTGTTCTCATTGATATCCTCTGCCTTTTTGGTCCCAATAGTTAGGTGAAGGGTGTTCAGCTGGCAGTGTGGCACCTTTCGGCTGGTTAAGGATACAAAGCTTGGCTTGACTGGTGCCTGTATGCTGTGGGGTGTGGAGCATCCCTGGGAGGATCTGAGCATCTTCAGTGCTTAACCTGTGGAGATAGCAGAGCCTTCATCATGGCCACTCTACTCCACAACACCTCTGACCATCCTCCCCTTCTCAGGATAAAAACCCACTGCTTTAGGTAATGGTTTATTTAAGTGAGTTATTTTATGGTTTATGTGTTTTTTGTCTAAAATGAAACATCTTGGCATGGTGAAATGTGAGGACAAGAGAGAATTGACTGGAACTTCTGAGCGGCTTAGCATGTATGTGCTAGCGGGATGTAATTTCTGCCCTGCCATGTCTCTCCCCATAGCGACTGAAGCACATGGGCTCTTCCCTGTCGTGATGAAACCCTCGAAGCCTGGTTTAGATGGCTTCGGGGCAGCCTGATGAGGAAGAGGAAGCCTGGTAGACTGTTACCCCTCGGAGATGCGCTGCGTGCTCCCATCCTGTCTTGGGCAGTGCCGCCTCTTCCTGCAGGCACCTCGCTCCTCCTGTAGCTCGTGGGTCTCCTGTTCCCTTGGGCAGGATTCCCACTGCTCAGCTCTTCCCAGATTTCACCTCGGTTTCCCCCTTTTTAATAGGAATGCTTGGCCTCTTGCACTCAGGCTCGGGGAGGAGCAGCTCGTTTCTGTAGCTGGCCCGGTGCCAGATGTCATCACTTCAGGCAGTGCCACGCTGCACATCTTCAGCAGTTTGAAATGGAGAGACAGAGAGAGACAGATAAGATCAGCAGCTTTAGGTGATGGCATTGTTTCAAATAAACCATGCATGACCCAAAGCTTCCACTTCAAATGGGGAATGAAATTGCTTCATCCTTTGACAGCTTGCTCCATGAAAGAAATTTATCTTCGCTTAATTGCTTTAGATCCCAAGAGGCTGTGTACAGTAATTTCTAGGAGATAATTATATCAAATTAAAAAAATATGTGACTATCCGACTGCTGAGCATGAATGCAGTGGCCAGAGAGCAGGAAGGAAAGAGGCACCACATCTGACTCATGCTCACAGGTTATCGCTTCCTCTCCTTCTCGTGGTGGGCAGGCATGGCGCTTGGAGACCGCAGGAGAGTGCCCGCGAGGGACTGGGCGCCAAGGCGCTGAGCAGGGTGCTTGGAGCCGGGAATCCTGCTCCCGTGGAGCTGCTTTGGGATCCCCGTGCTGGGGCACGGCAGGGGTTTCCGTCACCCATCCCTTGTTGCTTGGGGACAGCAAGCCTCGCCAGGCAGGGCTTGGCAGTGCCTTTATCCGGTTAGCTCTCCGGTGCAGTTGTACAGTGGAGCTGAGGAACAAGAAAGCTTGTTGATTTAAAAACATGTATATTTAGAAGCAGAGTGTAAACTTCCTGCCCAGGCTGGGATTGGATTCTTGACTATGTTTGAGTTTCCAGTTTTCATTTCCTTTGCCCTCATACTTAACATTGTGTATCTCCCAGAGTGTGCCCCAGACTAATCTCTCCTTAACCCTCCCTCGCCCCACATTTTTCTCTCATTCTTTGCACATCAGTTCCAGTTCTTCCAGGAAGCAGCGTGTCTCCTGATTGGCACTCTGTGCCATGGCTGAGCCTGGGCTCCTGCAGGTCTCTTCCATCCCTCTGGAAGTGACCTCAGACCCCAGGCAGTGGCAGACCCGAGCTGGGGACTGCAGCAGGGACAGCGCTGCTGGCAGTTGCCGTCCCTCAGAGGAAGATGGACTCTTTTGGGATGGGCTGAAGTCCTGAAGGGACATCTCTCTTTGTAGCTCTTGGGAAATAATCACTGACCAGTTCCAGAAGGTGTAAATCATTCCATCATCTAAATCTTCTTCTCTCTCTCCTTTACATCCAACTGCATGCCCTCCTTGACTGCTTTGTGTGACACCTCCTGCCCTGCCATTGCCTTTACAGCTCATCTCCTGGAGACAAAGATAATTTTGTGTCCCCCAGGGCTGTGACGATTTTTGTGTGTGATCCTTGCACGGGCTTTGAAATGGTTGTCAACAATCCTGGGCCAGAACTGAACTCCTCCCCACCCCTGTGATGTGCAGGCTGGTTTTTGAAGTGCAATGCTGCTTCAGCTGTTCCCAGGAAGTCTGCAGGGGAACTGTGTTTGTACTAACGAGGTAAAGTCCCTATGTGTTTCTGGAGGGGATCTACTCAATGGGCTCTTTGATGTCATCTCAGTTTTTGGACTTACATCAAGTAAGTCTAAAAAGAAAAAGAAATGTTTTGGCTTAGCCCGGAACATTTGCACCTGAACAAGATGACCTGTGGCTGTCCTGGTGTCTAAGGAGGAAATCCACGGCCACCGGTAGAGCTGTGGCCTGGAGCAGGGAGATGGAGGGTGGTGGTCCCAAAAGCTGCCCACTCAGACCACCTGGCTCCCAGGGTTGTCTAAAGTGGAGAGGTGAGAGAGTTATCACATGTAGAATGTCTCCCCAAGGCAGTCCTCAAACTTAGCGCCGTCGCCATGTGCTGTTCAGGATGCTGCTGGTGGTTAATCTCCTACCACCCTGAGTGCAGATGAAACCAGCCCTCTGAGGTGTTCCCAGGTGTGTGTGTAGGTTGGTTCATGTGTGCCAAGCGGAACAGCATCCCCCATCTCCCCTCGTCTCTAGAGCCTGAGAAATCTTACACTGTTGGGTTGACCATCCCCAAACGTCCCCACAGTTCCTGTGTTGTCTCCACTTCAGACCTCATGGTGCTGCCACAAGACTTGTGTTTAATCGTCTTCTGGCCTGACTGCCCAAGCTCTCCAACAGGTCACACATCCTGATCTTCAGCTGTAGTTTGTCATTAGGCTTTTTTTCCATGGGATCTCCGGACAAAGCTTGGCACATCGCAGTGGTTAGCGGCATCCGCTGCTGTCCTGGGTGACCTCTGCAGCGCAGATAGCCTTTGTCCCTTTGTGTCCTCCTGGGAGTGATCCTAGGCTGGTCTGAGGTTTTGGTCCCTTAGTTGCAGACTCAGAGAGGGGAGGAGAGGAGAAATTTATGGCAGCACTGTTTGGTTCAGCCGCCTGAAGGAGGGCAACTCCTTTGCTCCAGCGCGGTGTAGTTGTTGTGTGGGGACACGCTGCGTAGTTCTGTGACTGCCCTGATGCACCAGTCCCATAATAGTTTGCAATTAATCAACTGGAAAAGGGATGCTCTGTTGAGGACAGCGAGAAGTGGGACTTGTCCGGAGGCGAGGGACCAGCCGGGCATGGCACTGTGCAGCCACACCAGCAAGGCCAGTAAGCTCAAGCCCAGGCCTCTTGGTCCCTGGGGTTAAGCTATGGCACCTTCTGCCACCGTGGGCTTTTTCTGTGTTTTCCCATAAAAGCTGTGTGAGCAGCAGTAACTCCTTTTGTCCTTTTCCTTTGGCTTTCTCTGCTGTCTTGACACACTTCACTTACTCCCTGTTGTCGCTGTCAGTGAAGATACACCACCTAAAGCTGTTGGAAATACAGTTTCTGCTCTTGCTAGTTTCAAAGACTGGCTGCCCTGATGGCCAAAGCCTTGGGGGACAGGCGGGGGGGCTGCAAGGGGACCGGCACCCTGTTGCTGAAAGTGGCAGAAGAACATTTAAGAAACGGAGAATATGCGGAGCTCTCATCTGGCTCGAAGCTGCTGCTCACAGCCCAGTCGGCGTTTTGTTTCAGAGGCCACGAGTGAATGAGTTAATGATGATCCCAGATGGCTTCAGAGTTTGCCTCTTGCCACCCCTTCCTGTTCCCCCAGGATCTCAGATGGTGGCGAGAGATGAAGTAAAATTCTAGAGTTTATTGTAAAGTTCATCTCTCTCCCTAAATCATGCTGGAACTTGTGCGTGCTGTGTTGGCAGCTTCAAGGGGATGCTACCTGGTAATTAATTAGTTGTCAAGAGACAGCCCAGAGGTTCCAAGTCTTTATATTCTTACTAATAGAAATTGCTCTGATTACATTTTCCCCCTTGGCTGGAGGGCTGAAGAGCGCGGAGCAGGAGCCATGGTCCATGGGCAGCTGGAGCACGCCTGCCTGTCCTTTGTTGGGACTCCTCTGAGCGTGCTAGCACACGCTTCCGTGAGCACGAACCCCCAGGGAGCCCGTCCCGAGCCCTGTCTTTGCCAGCCAGTTCTGCTCGTGCTTTTCATCACACGCTTCCCCTGCCTGTGCAGGTGAGCACGATCCCCTGCCACGATTTCCCTTCAGCTCCTCCTCGGGGTCTTCTCCTGGCATCGTCATTCCAGTCAGCCCTTCCCCTGCAGCTCCCTCCCCAGCTCAGACAGAGGTGCTTGGCATGTTTTCTTCGCAGAGCCCTTTTTCTGCGCTAAACTCAGAGAAATACGCAGTGTCTGCAGAGATTCCTGATGTTTCTCTCAACCTCACTTCTGTTTTCTTCTCTTTGTCTTTATCTCCGCGCTTCTGCAGTTAGGCGTGAGCAGATTTAGGCTGCTTCTTGCAGAGAGAGGAGTGTGGCCAGGGAGCTACGTGAGAGGTGCTTGGATTTTGGGGTGCTCTCTCAGCCAAGCGAGGCACTGTGCACAGAAAACTGGCCTGGAGCTGGCTTAGCCAGTGCTTTGTTAAAGGACAATTTACCCTTTTTTGCACAACTTTATGTTTTTCCCACCTTTTTGCAGAGATTCTCTGCTAACAGCTGACGATTTCCCCTCTCCCTTTCTCTGGTCAGTGTGTGCCCCAGCAGCCTGGTTCTGTCTGACATCTCGAGCAGCTTCGTGCCCATTCAAAATCCGCATCTTTGGAGCTGAACCCCATCATCCATCCAAGCTGTCCTCTTACCGTGCTTCTGTGGCCAGCACCACCACCCTGGGGGAGCAATGAGTGATGTCCCAGCTGTTTGGGAGACACCGCTCTCCTCCTCCCTCTGCAGCACGACACATTTTCTGTTGCGTCCCTTCGCAGTGTGCTGAAAATCAAACCTTCCCGGCGCCCCAGGAAGCGTTTCTCTGGGAAGGAGCTGGCCGAGTGGCACTGTGGGTACCTGCAGGAGGTGACAGTGGCCTGCCAGCCATAGTGACCCAGGTATTCCGGCATGAGCGGACCTCTCTGGTGCAGAACAGTTCATCTCAGCCCAGACTGAAGCTTGCTTTGTGTCTGGGAGAGACGCCAGCTTGCTGCTCCTCCCGAGCACCCCTGGGTGGGCAGATGGAGCAGGGCCGGGAGCTGGGGCTGCTCCCAGGCCAGGCAGGGCACAGCGGGCAGCGAGGCGAGGCTTTGGCTGGGCGCGGGGAGAAGCAGCACAGCTCTTCCCCTGGCAGATGTGCCCTTGGGGGACGAGCCCAGCCCGTGGGCTGGGATGCTGCAGCCCAACTCTGATACCTTAGGAAGCAGCTCTGCCCCGGCTGATCCCAGGAAGCATCCCATCCAGCATCCCCCTGGATGCTGCAAAGGAGCTGCAGCGAGCGGTGCTGCTCTGCCGGATGCTCTCACGCCTGCGGGTGCCGTGCCTTCCCTTCCCACCCCCGGGGAGCCCGGGGAGCCGTGCTCCGACCCACCTGACACGGCTGCCTTTGCAGACATATGGTCCCTTCGCTTTGTGTTTAGTTAAGTGTGGGAGGACTCGGTGCTGTAACTGCTGTAGCTTTTAAGCTGTTGTTCTTGCTGATACGGCCCTGCAAGCAGACGTGACGATTTTACAAGCATAGCCCCGTCCCTAACAAAGGCAGTTAGGATGCTGTTGTGTTACAGATGGGGGGAGAGAGATTTCTAGTGTCTGGAAGGAGCTGTCTGGAAAGGGCATAGTCTAATGCAGAAGACAAAGACATTTTGAAGGAGGTGGTTGTTCTGGGTGAGGAGGGTGAAGGTTCAGGCTTTGGGGTGGAAAAAGCCCCCAGGATGTGATAACCACCGGAGCTCGATTCTGTAGAGCAGCGAGCAGAGGAGGTGGAGGGGACGGTCGGGACAGGAGTGGCACAGGGCTGTCAAGCGATCTGGAAGCTGCGGGGGTGGCACAGGAGAGCTCAGGGGGGCGGGAGGGGGTGGCGAGGGCCACCGCTGCCATGCGGTTTGGTGCGATTCACCCAGGGCGAGTCAGGAGGCTGTTTGCAGTCACAGGACTCGAGCTGTGTTTCATGCTGCTGGCTCCTTCCTCGCTTGGCTTTCCAGCATCTGATCCACTGTTTGTTTGCTTGCGATGATTTCAGTTGTTTTCTATTTTAGCTTCTGACCCCGAGTGCCTGGGCTGGGGCAGGCAGGCACCGTTTGAAAGCCGCCACTTGGCGGCAACAACTGTTCGAGCCGCGGAGCAGCACCCATCTGACCCCTCTTTTCACACACTTGGAGCTTCCCAAACATTAACCTTTGGATTAAAATTTTCCATGCTTGGTCTCTCCCCAGATGTGATGTCTGAGCTTTGGTTTGGGTTCATGTTTTTCATGTTTGCTGGATTTGTGTTATGGGAGAATGAAAGAAATACTTTTCCCATTTAAAAAAAAAAATATATATAGTCTCCATTTACTTTATTATTTTTTTTTTAGTTCGGGGATTCACCAAAAATGGTTGAATTTTGAAACTGGAAACAATTATCTTGGCTGCAGCAACGGGGAAGCGCCGCAGCCCCAGGTGCGCGGCAGGTATCGCAGCGCAGCCTGCACAGCTCCGGGAACGTGCCGGCTCTGCCAGCAGAGCCAGGAGAGCCTTGGTGTGAGTCAGGCTGAGTGACTCCACATTTGGAGGAGGGCAGCTGGGGTTTTTTTTGGTTTTAGGAAAAAAAAAAAAAAAAAGGGAAAAAAAAAAAGGTTATTTTTCAGGCTCTGCATGCGGGATCAGGACGCACCAGGGTCGCGCAGGCTCCCAGGCTGTGGTGAGTCAGGCGCAGGGCTCGCCGCGCTGTTTTCAGTCCTCTGCTCGCCACTGCAGGTCATGTCATGGGCGGGAGATGACGTGCTGTAGACACGGCGGTACGGTCGCCCCGGGGTGGGAGCGCTGTGGCAAGGATCCTGCCTCAAGGCCCCCGTGCCGTGCGGCTGTCGCTCCCCTCGTTTCTTCTGCGTGTCGTTGCGCGTGGCATCAGCCGGTGCCTGCACCTTTCCTGGTCCCGAAGCCAGGCGCTCACATCCCACTCTTGACACCTCCTTCTCAACTCTAGGGCCACCTTGGACAGGCTCAAACACTCTGCATTTCCCTACATTGATCTTTTCTTTTTTTTTTTTCTTTTTTTTTTAATTTTGCTGGCCGCAGCACCCCTCCTCTCTGCTCCAAGTCTGCGTGCTGCTCATCGGGTGGGGACCTGCGCTGCTCACACCAGCGCTTGTAATGTCTGGCCTGCAGCTCTGCCAGAGGCCAGAATTGGCTCTCGGTGCGTGGCTGGATCGCAAGGACAGTGTTAGATGGAGGGTGGAGTGAGCGAATACCCCTCTCTTCCTACTGTGCTTTCAGGAAATGTCTCTAATGCAGCTGTAAGTGTGAATGAAGTCAAAAGGATGGATCGGTGCCCCCGCTCCAGCCCACCCCACTTGTCGGGGCCCATCCAGAGTCCCCACCCTATTGTTCTGGTTCAGCTCCTCCGTTTCGGGGCAGGGGCCCTGCTCTGCGCTCAGCATCCCGCTCCCGGGAGGAGGAGCTCTGCAGAAAACAAAGACACAGCGAATAGTTTTCCTCTCGCCGACAAGCCACCGTTCCAATTCCTCCTTCCCTTCCCTTCACTAGGTGTGTTTGCAGCTCTTGGCCCGGCTGGAAGCAAGCGGCTGCGAGACTCGGGCCATTAATCATCTGCCAAAAGAGCTGAGTATTGGGTATAAGTAGCAGAGCTGTGCTCGCTGCTTCCTCAGAGGCAGAGCAGGATCCGTGCGGGCAGGAGCTCACGTCCAGTGCGTAAAGTTACCTCTCTGGTAGGCTAACGGAGCGTGTCTCGCTCGGAGCAGCCCCTCCTAGGAGAGGACATGGGCTCTCAGGCACAAGAACGTCATCGGGAGTCCCCTAAGTGGCAGCATTTCACTGTAAAGCAAAACAGAGCATTTGTCCCTCCCTGAAGTGGCTGCTGGAAGTGGTGTGAGCTGCTTCCCGCCCTGCCCTGAGCCGCCGGGAGAGCGCTGCCAGTGTGGTTCTTGCGGTGGGTGGAAATGCCAGTATTGCTAATATCTCTGGGGCTGTGGTGTTGCAGCCGACCGAGCTGTGGTGGCATTTTTTCGGTGTTACTACATTGCCTTCTGTATCCCCACCCTCTGTTTTCAAGGGAATTTAGTGGCGGCCCCAACGGAGGAGCCGACGGTCGGAGGAACGCCTCCCTGCACGCAGCAGCCCCGGCCCCGCTAGCTGCCCTTTCACGTGGGCTTTGCTTGTTAGCTCCAAGCAAAGCTGCTTCTCTTTCAACTTCCAAAGTGGAGGGGAGCTGGAGCGCCCCGAGCTCCCCGGCAGTGTCCGGGGCCGGCGAGGCACACGGAGCAGCGATGGGGCAGCTTGGCGCTGACGTTGCTCAGTCTGGCTTCTGGTTTGCGGAGCGGAGGTTTCTCATCGCATTGCTCTGACTCAGGTATCTGGTTCCTCTGATGTGGGCAGCCGTGGCTGCAGCTTTTGTCCCCGGGCACGCAGTTGCTCTGTAGTTCCCAAGGGATGGTGGGACGTGCGGGAGAGCTCCCCGAGCGCTGCCACAACCAGCTGGTGGCTCGGATCCCTGGGGTGGTAAAAGCAGCGTTGCAGGAGCATTATCAACTCCACCGTTACGTGTTCCCCTAAAACCGGTGGGGCAAGCGTCCAATTTGTGTCCCAGACTAAAAGATCTGAAGGAAATGAAACACACACAACTTGACTCGAGCTGGCGTGCGCGCGTTAACTCCGATTTCGGGCTGTCACTCCCCGTAACTCGCCCACCCGGCTGGGTGTCAGCTCAAGGACCCTCAGCTCTCTGCCCCCCACCCAGTTCTGTGCAACAGCAGTGCCGAATTCCCTGGGTGCCGGGTGCTTAGGGGGGACCTTTTACGGTGTTTATTCGATTGCGTTTTCCTGGCTGAAGAGCCTTGCTTGGATTCGGTACCATACTGCCACCGAGACTAACCACTCTAACCAGTTTCCCTAGAGCGGGATCCCAGTTCAGCAGGTCAGGATTGTCACCCTCTGAGAATTGCTTGTGTTTGAGGAAGTGAAAACACCCGTGGGGAGGCTGCGAGCAGCGGCCAGGTGGGAGCTGTGCTGCTTTAGAGGGGGGTTTAAGTGGTTCTCATTAAAACAGTCTCCCGTAGACTCAGAAATCCCAGGTTTCCTAAAAGAAGAGAAGAAAATTCCGAAGACTTTCATCCTAGTTCAAATATCCACCAGGGCAAAGAGCTGTGGAAGTTACGGTGGGATCTCAGATGACATTCTCTGAAAAGCAAGCTTAACAGAGTGCGAGTACGAAATGCTCAGACCAGCAGCGGCTGTGCCCTCTGCAAGGGCTTGGCCAGTGTCTGCACCTCTCCCTTGCCTGCTCCGAGGAATGAAGGGCAGAGAGGGGGAATCGGGGGGCCTGCCAAAGGAGCCCCTCCGCTTTTGAAGCCTCTGGCACCTCCGTGAGATATTTAAATGACAGACAGACATATAGGGATCTGTAAATACTCATTCGGTGCCAACTAAACCACAAAGAAGATACAGCATTTGTGGTCCAAGGAAGTTTAAATATTTGTGGTCAAACTTAAAATTCGACATAAAACTCTCATCTGCGATGGAAGGCGTCCAGGAACTGCATGGAGAACGTATAAGCTGTGGAAACTCACAGAAACGGCTTCCCGACCAGCTCTGCCAGGACCAGACAGAATATTCCAGCTCTTGCATCTCCTCTCCCTCCCACTGCCGAGGTCGGAAGTCAGGTTTGCGAGGGACACGGCAGACCGTTAACACCTCCGGGGGTGGAAGTCCACTGTGCCGTGGGTGTTACCGGGTGATGCCGTAGTTCTCTCACTGCCTGTAGCAGAGGTTACACGGGAAGGGCAAGAGGTGGACGGTGTGGGCAGGGCAGGTGGGTGCTGGAAGGGTGAGCTCTGGTTTGCACCATTTTTTGCTATTTTTTACAGAGGAAATTCTCATTCCCACTCCCCGTTCCTGTGTTGTAATTCTTTTCCTTCCACCACCCAACTTCCCACCATCTCAGCCCTCTGCTACCCCAGACACTGGTGTTGTGTCCCGTGGGACAGGAATCACCGAGTTACTTTGTGGGTCGAATCACGGGGCCGTTGTGTAGCTGTCTCCAGGGGAAGTCCTTGCGAAAGAGCTCGTGTTATCGGCGAGAGCAGAACGCCCGCTCTGCCCCGCTTCGGTGCACGACACCGTTATCAGCCTGGGTGAGGGGTGGGTGTAGGGTCTGGAGCAGCTGAGCTGAACCTCCACGGAGCGATGCAGCGTGTTGGGGTGCTGGGGACGGACACGTTCAGCCACAATTGTGCATCTTCAGGGCTTCCTCCATGCAAATGCCCCAGCGAGGCCAGTTCCCTCCTGCTGCCGCTCAGGAGGCACTTTCTGAAACGGGGAAGTTGCCAGATAACCGCCGTGTTTTCCCCACGGTGTGGGCAGCCTGGACTAGGCTCCTGCCTTTTTCTGTTCTCGACGCACCCTGCAAAAAGGGCTCTTACTGTTGCAAGAGCACAACTGAGATTTGCAGTCGAGATGTTGGATTGAACATCCATCAGCTGCATTTCCCAAATTCCAGGAGAGACAGATCCTAGTCCTGGCACAGGAACAGCTTCTCTGGTCACCAGCGCACGAGCAGATGTCCCCGAGAAACGCCAGGGGTGGAGAGGTGCGGGGATGGACCGGCCTCGTCCCCAACGCCAGCGTCTCCCGGAGCGGTGGCCTCAGAGGAAGGGCAGCATGCGTCTGCCGAAAGCGGAGCGGTCCCCTTTCCCTTACTAAGCAATCCTCCCTTCCTCCACCAAAGAGCCTGCTAACCACTTTCTTATCTTTCTTAACTCTGCAAAACAATCTCTGGCAAGACAGGCATCCTCCGAAATGGCAGAGGAAATAAATTCCCCCAGTCCCTGAAAAGGAAAAGACTGGAGACTCTTGCAGCAGGGAGAACGGCTTGTGCCCTGCCAAAGCTGACGGTGGTGCCACTTTGGCTTTGCTGAGGATCCGGATCTTGCCTTCCTCCTTCCCCAGCCTGGGACCACGGGCTTGGGGCAGGCTTTTGGGGACTTGTCTTCCCTGGTTAGTGAGTGTTCCAGTAGGATCTGCCAGGGAGGAGCAGAGCGGGCTCCTTCAGACTCACCTTGGCATTTCTTGATGACCTGAGTTTTTCTCCTTTTTCTCCTGAAAAGTTTGGGGATGTGCTGAGAGCTGGGGTGGGAGAGGGGAGCATCAAGATGGCTCTTGCAGGGACTCCCTGGCTGTGACACAGTCTTTCTCCCGGAGTCGTCTGCCTCTTTTACAGGCCTCTCCCAAAGCTGTGGGGTTTTAGCCCCTTGTTCTCCCCGTGAGCAATGGAAACGTGTGGGTCTGTGCTCCCAGAGCAGAAATACCCCAGATATGTCACAGCTGCGCGGTTCGGTGTGCCCAGCGCTGGGGCACGTGGCCGCGGGGGGTGGAAGCAAATGCTTTCTCAGATGGAAACTCTTGCAGAAATTCCTGCAGCGTCTTACTGGAGGCAACGTTTTACAATGTGGGGCTGCCCATAGCTCTCGCTGTGCTGCTGGAGCTGTTAGCAGCATTGCCTGAGGACACGGTGAGAACCATGCTCACAAACCGGGTGAAACATCTCCATCACTCCGTGGAGATCTCTTGTACCTCATCGTCTTCTCTGGGACTTCGCACCCAGGCTGAAGTCATGCTTTTCTCTCGTCTTTCTGGTGTCCAGTAGGAATGGGCTGGTGGGAGTAAAATTAAATAAGCTGGCCACCCACCTCCTGCCTTCAAGGTGTTGGATGCAGCCTGGCGCCAACCGCTGCCTGCTGCAAACACTGCTGCTCACTGGAGAGAGGAGCTGGCAGAAAGGTTCTTTAGCACATTCAGCAGGTGAATAAGCCATCAGGGCAAGTCTTTCCAAGCATCAGCGAAAGCCAGAAGCTTGGTTTGGAAACCATCGGAAACTTTCCTCTCTGCGCTGTGTAGCTCCTTCAGAGGAGCACTTGGTCCTGGGCTGACTGCTCCAGCCAGACATCTGGGTTGTCCTGGGCACAGGAGCTCAGGAGGGGTCTGGAGGTTGGCTTTCCACCCAGAGCATCTGCTTCGGGTGACTTTGGTACTGACTGTTCCACACAAGTCACAAAACGTTCGTGCAGCACCCTCATATGTATTTTGGGGTGGACAAACAGCTTTCTCCAAGCCTGTGGTGAGCCATCACCAAGGAAGGGGAGAGTTGAGAGGAGCTGGGTGCACTGAGGGTCTGGAGAAGCTTTGAGATATTTTGTAGGGCTGTGCTGGGCACAAAGGGCTTCAGGGATGTAGGAGGGAACCTGTGACAGCGTGGGGTTTCCATGTGGGGTTTTAAGTGTCTTCCAGCCTAGATCAGTAAAAATTCAGTCTGTGTTCCTGCCCCACAGCCATGGGGTGCCAGTCAGGGAGAGAGAACTGACCCCTGGCCGACAGCGCTGGGGAGGACGCGGCTCCCTCGGCGTACGGGTGCAGGGATCCCCTCCTCTGGAGCAGGCTCCAAGCCCCAGGATTGTTCACAGCTTCCCCCACGTTGCTGGGTCTCACCTTCATGTCCTACAGCTGCCAGCAGTGACAGGTACCAGTGCCTTGGGTGCAGTTTGGGGACCTTCATGGCAGGAATCTGTACAGGCTACTCAGACCTTCTGATCTCCAACACCACAACTTGGATGACTCAGCTCAGATCTATGGCTTTGCACCTTTATGCCATCTGTGCATCTTCTCTGCATCACAAGCAAGGCTGGCCTTAGCCTGGCAGACCCTAATGATGGTGGGCAGTGGTCTCCCTTCCCATGCTGCTTTCCAGTTTTAAAGGCCGGTCGTGGCTGAGGTACGTGGCTGAGGTCGGAAAGACGGAGGTGTTTGCCAGGCCAAGAGCACATCTGCTCCGATGACTCGTCTGAGACCGTGTGCCCCAGTGCGGAGGCTGGAGCTGTGCCTCTGCAAGGCTCAGGGTGCTGGCAGAGAGGTCTGGCTGAGACACAGCTATGCTTTCTCTTTGGGGAGCCCCTGCTTCGCAGAGAAAGTGGTTTCCCAGCGATAGCAATGGGGAAGAGCAACTGCAGTGGTTCTTCTGAGCTTCTCTGTGTTCTCTGGTTGTTTTCTGATGCACCTCTTTGCTACGATGGAGCATCAGACACTGCTGTGGTGGATCCTTTCCCCATGCACGCTCTCTGGCTGGCGCTCGGTGCTGCCCATGCTGGCACCGGGTCCTGCAGAGCCAGGGCAGCAGCGAGGTACATCAAAGCCAACGGTGCCGTGCTTTGGGCCCTGCTGCAGGCGCGGTTGCTCTTTCTGGTCACGCACAGAGTTGGAGGCGTGTGGGAGCCACGTCCACCGACCCTGCTTGTGGGATTAGTCGAAATCAGAAGCTTCTCAGAGAGAAGCTGTGGCTGAAGCCAACTCTCAGCTGCAGAAACCAGGGTTGGGATCCAGCTGCGAGCTCTGCTGCCCAGCCGTGACGGGCGCTTTGGTCCTCCCTACCCAGGTGGCCAAACCCTTCCGCACTGAATGTGGGGCTGTGCAGGGCGGAGGCCTCCTCGGGCCGCGTCCTGGCTGGGGCACGAGCCCGGAGCAGCTGAGCTGTGATAAGTCCAGGGTTAAGCCCAGCCCAGCTTTTCTGCGAGCCTGCAAGATGAAAACGCAGAAGGGATGAGACCAAGCCGAGCTCTTTCCTCTGCGCCCCTCCTCCAGCGTGCTGGGCCGCCCTCCGAGCTGGCTCCCTGGGGATGGGAGGAGGCAGCACAGGGCACTGGGAGGCATTTAGCCACGGCCTGCGTGGATGTTTGAGCAGGGTCAGTGCACATGTTTCAGCGAGGCCGTGTAGATGCTGCGTGGTTGGGATTGTTTGGGGCTCACTTGGTTTCAGCATCGTTCAGCTACTTCAGACAAGCCGTGTTTAAACCGATGCGGCAAAAACAGTGTTATCCCCGTGCTGGATCGTGCTGGAGCTTGGCTCCGAGTCCCGGTCCTATCCCGTTCCCATCTCCGAATCTGGGATGGGATCTCTCCGTGCTATGACTCAAACTTCTCATGTCCTTTTCCCCTTCTGAATCCAGCTGTCAGGATGTGCTCGTGTCTCCCCCTCGCACACAGGAATGCAGAGCCAGCAGTGGCAGCCTGTCCTCCAAGCAAACCCTTCTCTGAAGCCGCTGCCTCCTGTTTGCTTGCGGGGTCTAAGTTTTTGCCGAGAGGGAAGCTGCCGGGGTCCCTCCGGACGCTGCCAGCAGCAGCGTGGCATTGCCAGAAGCTACCGCGGGTGCAGGGCACCCCCCTCCGGACCAAGTCCCCCCCCGGGATGTGGCAGATCCCCGCGGCCGAGCGGGGCTCCCCTGGCCAGCTGGCTTGGCTGCCGGAGGCTCTTTGGACTAGCTGAAAGAGTCTGCATTCCTGCCTCCCAGTTATTTGCTCTTTAGGACGCTGCGTAAAATTAACAAGTTGTAAAAGTTGATTGAAGGCGGCGGTGGGTGTGACAGCGATTTGCTTAGCTGCGGGAGAGCCGTGTGCGGAGCAGCGGGCGGGGGGAAGGAGGGCTGCCCCCCCTCCCTCTGGCTCCAGCCGCGCTTCTGACCCAAAGCGAGACCGTGGCTGGTTTCTGGTGGTGTCACCCCGCCAGCACCAGGTGCACACGTCCCCCCGGGCACAACGCTCGCAGCTCTCGGAGCGAATCCCTTCCCTCCCCTTAAATCTCCTGGAGGACACGTGCTGGCGGCAGGGCTGCGTTGGGGCCAGGTGCTGGCTGCCCCGCGTGGGGATCCTCTGCCCTCCTCTCGTTAAAGAGCAGCACGCAGCGCTGGGGGGAAGCTTTTCCCTTCAGCCTGGTTTATCTGGTGAGGGAAGTACAGCCAAGGTGCTGGAGGGGCTCAGCTTCATTAGCTCTGGGGACCCCTCAGTTAGGACTGGGGACCCCGCTTGCCGCTGGCAGGCGGTGGCACACGCGGGGTCCCGGTGGCACTGGCACTGGCACAGTGGCTCTGCAAGCCCAACAGCTGGTACGGTTAATGCGCAGCCCAGTGGGTCTCTCCAGGCAGTTAGTGCGTGTTAATGTGTGTCCTGCTGTGTCTTACTCAATGATTAGTATGTTAATGTATGACCCATGAATTAGCAGAGCGCTAACGAGCCTCGTCAGCGTGCCCTAGCAGCCGCCAACCTGCCGGTGGGCGGCTGGTGCTGGGAGCTGGTGGTCAGCTTGTCTGATGCAGCAGGAGATTAGAAACCTCCAGTCTCCGGGCCAGATAAAATGAGGCTGGCCAGCAGGGCTGCTGCAGCCGAAGCCACCTCCGCCCCGTGCCTGGTCGCCAGCACGTGTCCCCAAGAGGCACCGCAGTGGCAAGGGGCTCGGCGATGCCTCGGTCTCTCGCGCCTCTGGGGAACTGAGCCCGGGTCACGGACGGGGGCACCAGACCACTTCAGCAATTCTCAGTTTCAGTTTTCCTTTGAGAGCGGCTGTGTGCGTGTCAGGCCTATTTTAATACCCAGCGGTGACTCGCAGCCAGGCTTTCGGTTCCTGCTGTCTCACTGCGCGGCCGGAGGGGGAAGGGCGCACGGGGCAGCTGTATTCCCCGCCAGGGCTGGGGTGTCTGCTGCCACATCACCACCCGCATCAACGCGATGTCATTTCGTACTTGACCATTCCTTCGGGAAGGTCGGGCACCGCTCCTGGTGTCCTCACCACGCTCCGCTCCGGCAGCGAGGAGTCACCACGTGAGCCAGCGAGCGCCTTCGCGGCCATCCCCGCTGCCCCGGGCACCCTGGCGCTGCCGCGGGCACTTGCATTTCCACTCTGAAACAGGAAGTTTCTGACAAAAGCGGGTTGCTCTGCGGCACGCAACCTCCCGCTTTGCCGTTCAAGAGAGACCTGGGTGCCAGTCACAGGTCACTTCTTTCCCAGCATCTCAGAGACTGGGCTGCCCCACGGCGGGGCCGTCCTGGCTGCCGGCAGCCCACGGCTCTGCCGCGTCCTCCCGGAGCAGGGCTGCACGTGACGGGGGTGTGCAGAGCATTTGCTCCTTCCCTGTTTTTCATTCATGTGGGCTGGAAAAATGTGTTCATGAGACGAGTTGCTGTGGCATTATGTCATGGACCTTCAGCTGGGCTCTTTTCTCCCCAGCAGATGAGCTGAGTTTAGGCATCGGGCCGTACTGGCTTGGCAGGAAATCTGGTGTTTCCGACTTGTTTCTTCTTCAGGGGAGGAAGGAGCGAGCCCACCTGCCCCTGCCCCAGCCGTGGGGACCGAGCTCTCTGCGGTACGCCTGGTCTCTCCCAATCCAGCAGGCTCTGACAGCGAGATTTAAGCCTTGGCTGTGCAGAGATGGCTGCGCTGCAGCTGTGTCGGCACCCAGCCCTTCATGCGTACATGAAAACCTCATGTGTCCTAAAAGAGACGTGATGGCTTTCGTTTCTAGAGAAATCCCTCGGGAATGGTGTCGGGATGAGGTGCCCATCTCTTCCCCACCTAACCAGCCAGCTGCCACATCCCCTTCCCCGCTGCTGCTGCTGCGGTTGGTCCCATCCCGGCATCCCGCGGCACGGGACTGCTGGCAGCGGGGCTCAGCCCCCGGTGCTGCCACAGGCGCGTCCCCACAGCTGTCCCGGCGTGGTGGGTGCTTTGCTCGCCCACCAGCCTGGGCATGAGGGAACTACAGATACCAGGACCGGAAAATCCCTGGCCTGAAGTCACCCCGTATGAGTCAGGCCGGGTCTCCACAGCATAGGCTTATCAAGCTGGGGATGAAGCTGGTGATGAGGTTTCCACCACTTCCCCCAGGGCCGCTGCAGCCCCAGTCTCTCAGGAGGGGTGTTTCCCATGGCAGCCATTCCCGCTTTGCTCTTGGTCTCTTTCCTTCTGACTTTTCCCTGTGCAGAATCATTCCTAAAGGAGAGCCAGGAAGGTGGAAATATTCCTTCGGTGGCACTTGCTGGGGTTGCTCCTGGCTGAACATCCTGAGCAGCAAAGGGCTTCCCTGGGAAAGAGAATCATAGGATCACAGAATGGTTTGGGTTGGAAGGGACCTTGAAAGGCCATCTGGTTCCCACCCCCTGCCATGGGCAGGGACACCCCCCACCAGCCCAGGGTGCCCAAAGCCCCATCCAACCTGGCCTTGGGCACTGCCAGGGATCCAGGGGCAGCCACAGCTTCTCGGGGCACCCTGTGCCAGGGCCTCAACACCCTCCCAGGGAAGGATTTCCTCCTAAGAGGGTCCCCAGCAGCCCAACCTGCTTGTGGGGCTGCTGAGCCTGTGTCACCTTGTCCTTTACCCAGCTCTGTCCCGTAGGACACCTTTATTGGGAGCAGAATCGGTGGTTACGGGTCCCTTGCTCTCTGAAATACTGCCTTCCTGCAATCACCCTGCTCGCACACCCTCTCTGCAGCAGCAACTGCCTCCCGAGGGGAGGACGGTGCTTCTCCTCCCCCTCTGCCTGTCAGTGCAGGTACGGGGGAGAACGCAGGGTCCGGGGGGGGGGGGCAGCTTCAAATGGAGGCCACCCCGGCCGCTGGTGTACGAGGGTGCCTCGCTCAGGCAGTAGCCGGGGGGGGGGGGTGGAGGTCGGAGGGGGGGCAGGTTTTTGACACGCACTGCAGCGACACGGTGGTTAAAATTAGCCCGCAGAGAGGAAACTGGCAGCGTTGTGGAAGAGCAGAAGTTTCCTCTCACGGCAGCCTGGTGCAGCGGGGTCGCATGCCGCTGCCAGCCCTGCGCTCGCCGCGGCACGGCCCTGTCCAGGGCACGCACTGCCGCCGGCACGGCAGGGTGTGACCGGCCGGTCTTCACCGAGCTGGTGC
The DNA here is from genome assembly GCA_013399095.1 of Psophia crepitans. Classification (NCBI taxonomy): domain Eukaryota; kingdom Metazoa; phylum Chordata; class Aves; order Gruiformes; family Psophiidae; genus Psophia; species Psophia crepitans. The sequence goes on from VWZZ01008237.1 coordinate 56,370, forward strand.
CGGGGCGTGCGGCATCCCTGGCTGCGAGACGCCTGGTTGAGTCACCCGTATGCGGTCTGGCCTTCTCCCTGGCCTCGGGGTCCTGGGAGTCCCCTTTTGGGGTGGGTGGGGGGTCTCTGAGGCTGCTTTGCTCTGTACAGACAGAGCAAAACCAGGGTGGTTTGTGGGGGCAGGAGGAACTCGGGCATCAACGTGGACTTGGTCTCCACAGCGTGTAGCTCTCCCAGCCCCCCTTTGCTGACTTTCTCCCGGTAAATCTGCTGCGCCCCGGGGGTGGCAGCGGTCAGCAGGAAGCAGCAGCGGGGAGCTCTGCAGGTATGGAGCCCCTCTGCGAAGGGACGAGGGCTGAGCTGAGGCCGGTTGTGGTGGAGGCGCCGGCAGAGGCTGTGCCGTGCAGGACGGGGCCACGGAGGCACCGGGCTCCCATGCTCTGGAAACTCCATTTGAGAGCCTCATAAATTGGATAATTACCCAAGCTATTGAGTTTCCTTCTGGCCAGATCCATCTCAGCCTCCCTGACAGGGCTCCCCAGTTGGTCCGTGAGATGGGCCCGTGGGACAGGGTTGGGCTGGAGACGAGGAGGGGCTCAGCTTTTCTCGAATGCCCCCCCGCACCCCCTCTCCACCTGCATCCCTCCCCAGCTTTTGCAGGCAACGGAGCAGAAACAAAACAGTACAGACAGGGCACATCATTCGTCTCTCACGCTTCAGCAGGACTTTCCCCCATTTGGTGGGGCTGGGCAGGGGGCTGGCTGCCCCTCGCAGCCCTGGGGGGCACAGAGGGGACACGACAGGACACGGATCAGTGCTGGGTGTCATGACTTTGCCTGCCTCCTTCTCCCTGGGGACGATGGGCTACGAGGCATGGGCAAACCCCTTCCATCCCTCTTTAGAACAGACGCAGCCCATACATCCCCGCAGTGCCGTGCAGCTCTACCTGCATCCCACTGGGCCTTCAAGCCCCAAACATTTCCCCTGACCGTTGCCCATCCGCCTCCCCTTTGCACTGACTTTGTTTTCCTTTCCCTCTCCCCAACCGCCTCGTCCTCACCCTGTAGGTTATTGCAGCCGACTGCAAGAGGGTCACAGTTCTGAAGTATTTCCTGGAAGCCCTTTGTGGACAAGAAGAGCCTTTGCTGGCATTCAAGGGTGGAAAATATGTGTCAGTGGCACCCGTCCCAGACGCCATGGGAAAGGAAATGGGAAGCCAAGAGGGAAAACAACTGGAAGATCAGGTACCGTGCGGGAAGAGTGCGCCTCGGTGAAGGAAGAATCACCCCTGTGGGGCCCAGCCTCTGCCTGCCCTGCAGCTCCCGCTATTTATAGCCGGCGTAGCTGCGTGTGCATTTTATGGGGGGAGGCGAGGGGGGGCAAATGGTGCACAGCCCTTGTCTCCCGAGTGCACTTCGCTCGTGCCCTTTCCTGCCAGTCCAGCCCGTGTGCCTCTATCTCCCGCGCTGCTATGAGTTCCAGATGCTGCTTTTTTCGTACCCGAAGCGGGGGGGAAGCTTTAATAACGTGCAGCGCCACGGCCCCGGGAGAGGAGGTGGGCGAGGGGGTGTCAGGGTTCAGCTTCAGGATCAAGTTTATAGCCGTAGAGCTCGTTGCGGCGGAGGCCTGAGCTCCAGCCTCCAGCACACGTACAGGAAGAGCTGACATTGGCGCCCCGTCCCTCCCCTGCCTCTCACATCCTGATGTGATTAAGGAATTCAACTCTTGTTTTTCTGCCCTTGCTTGTTCCTGTAGGCCTTGCTTCACTCCAGGCTCCGTGTGTGTGTTTAAGGGCCCTGCCAGCCGCTCTGCAGGTTGACTCTTTTCTTCTGTTTAATCTTGCAGTTGGAAAGGCCAGGGAAACAGGAGAGAGGGGCAGAGGCGTTGGGAGCGGGGAGCTGGGTGGCCCGGTGCTGCCCAGGCTCGCTCCAGGTCCCCTCCCATCGCTGGGAACGGGTGCTGCAGAGCGGGAGGGGGTATCGCCCCGTGTGTGGGACAGCACCTTGCCTCTGCCGGCGCTGGGTGGCCCCGTGGCCCCTGAGTGGACAGCCGGAGGAGCCCAGGGCAGGAATGTGCTCAGCACCCTCCTTGTCCCAGCAGCTGGCTCCGGCTGAGCGGGGGACAGATTTTAGGTGATTTTTTTTTGCACTGGGGCTCAGAGCAAAAATCCCAGGCAGCCAGAAATGTCTCTGTAAGGTGGGAGACCTGAACCTTTGTCCTCTTCTGGAAAAGGTACAGGAGGTTTTCAAGCTGACACCACCAGAAGCATATGATGTGGGGGGATCTTCAGGTTCTACCCAGTGTCATGACAGGGACGGTCTTGTTCTCCGGAGCGCTTCTTTTGTTGGGCAGGTCCCTCCAATTTCTGCTACGAGCAAACGCGGTGTGGAGGCTAGCTCCCTCCCACCCCGGCCCCACAGCCACTGCTCTGCTGTGGGAACCTCCGCGTGAGCTTGTTGCGCAACGCTGGAGCTTCCTCCTTGGGCTCTGATCGCAAGGGAGCTTCCAGCTTGCCAGCGTGACCACCGTCAGCCAGGACAAGCAGATCCCAACCCACCGCAGCAGATCTGCATCTGACACACGCTTCTTCCCAAGGTCCTTGTGCGACACTGACCCTCCGGCAGCATCCCCCCATCCCCTGTGGTCCAGGCTGTCCCAGCAGAGGGAAGTGAGCCTGAAGGCTCCATCTTCCTCCTTCCCATGGCTAAAAAGTCACAGTGAGAGAAGAGTCCGTGGTTCTGTGGGCAGCCCGGGTGAAACGATTGAGTATGCGACTGTGCAGTGCCGGGGTTGTGCTAAATTAAGACTGCGAGCTCCTGCCTGAGTCCCTCCTGCTAACACATGCCATGGGGGCCTGCGCAGGACAGGGAGCGTAGCGATGCTCCTGTCCTTCTGGGGAATCCTCCTGTGCAGGATCCGTCCCCTGCAGCTGTCCGGGGGCTCAGAGCAGGTCTTTGGGCTGGGGTGCCACCTGGGAACTTTCCCCAGCCCCATCACAGCCCTTGGCTTCTGTGCAGAGAAGGGGAGATGGGTAATGGCAGGGCTTGGAAGGCCCACGGTCGCTGCACTGGGGAGGAAGGGGGTCTGGGCAAGACAAGGGACCTGGCAGCAGCAGTGACAGAGCTGGCAGCACGCATGTGCTCCTGGTGGGACACGGGTTGATGAACAGGGACTTGTGGTCTGCCCTTCGGGCAAGGAGCCACTGGGGAGAGCAGCAAAGCGGGGGGGTGATCTGGGTTGTGGCTCATCTCCGGTCGGACACCAGCCACCCCCTCCCGCCCTTCTGTGTCCCGGAAATTTGGGTGCAAAGGGAAGGGCCAACGTGACCTTCACCTGGGATAGGAACAGAACAGCATGGCTTACTCTGGGGTCTCCAGTTCAGGCAGCGCAGGCAGACTGGGAAGGGTCTGCAGACCTGGTGGGGAGGTCCAGGGAAGGGTTTCTGGGAGAGGGTGAAGATGCACTATAGTCCAGATGTGCCTGTGCAGGCAGGAGGTTGGAAACCCAGGGACCCTGCAGTTCAGCAGGGACAAGGTTCCTGGCCAGCAGAAGCATGGCAGAGGCAGACTAGAAGTAGGATGCAAATGTTAACAGAGGAAGTAATTAACTGCTGAAGCGACTGACCTCGAGACGCAGTGGATTCTCCATCATGTGGAGCTTTAAAATCAAGATTGAGTGTCTCCTCCTAAACCATCTGTTCCAGCCCAGCTGGAAGTTTTGGGGTGGGCGCAGGAATCGCTCTGGCCTATACCGAGATCAAACTGGAGAAGGGGAATGGGCTCTTTGGCCTCCTGGGTTCCCAGATCCTGGTTTCCTGTCAAGATGATCAGCTTGCGTGCCTAGCCTCAGACGAGGCAGCAGTGTTTGAGCAGCGTTGTACAGCCCCAGTGCAGGGAGATGGGGAGAAACAGCAAGGAAATACCATGGTTTTACAAAACTGAAGCATATAAAACATCAGTGACTCACCCAAGGCTGTGGGAAGAGTTTTCTAAGGTGAGGAAGAGGGTTTGATTTGAGAGCAGAGCGTTAAGCGGGGCTGCTCCTGCCCTGCCTGGTCGCTGCCTTCCCTGCCCCATTACCTCCTGTCTCACCATGTCATTTTCTGGATGTTTACTATTCATTTATTTTACTTCTTTTGTAAATAGCCAGTTGTCCATCAGCAAGTGGTGACGGACCGTGCCTGGCAGGGATTTGTCTGTTGGAAGGGGGAGAGCAGAACGAGCACGGTCCCTGCCACCAGCATCCCTTACAATGACTTGTCTCCTGGTGTTTCTGTCTTTCTGCATTTTACTGGAAGAAGGAAGATGATGTGAGGATTGAGGCATTTGAAGATGATTCCGAGGCTGAAGGCAGTGGGGGAGAGATGGACATCAAGGAGCTCAGAGCCAAGAAGCAAGCCCTGGCCAGGAAAGTAGCTGAGCAGCAGCGCCGTCAAGACAAGATCCAGGTAGGACAGTCTGCGCGGCTGCAGCGCCCAAGCTGGCTGAGGAGCTGCTTTGCTTTTCTACATGGGCTGATCCTGCCTCGCTGTGCTGGTGGTGCGCAGCCATTTCCCTGCCGTGCTTCAGGACCTCTCGGGATGTCCCGTAGCACTGTGAGCCTCTCTGGTGTAGGTGCCCTGCGCTGCCTCTGTGAAACCCAGCAGCAAGCTTAGCTTTGCCTTCGGTGGAAGGGCCAAACTGGTGTTGCTGTCCCCCACCCAGGGTAAGACCTGCCCTTCCAGGCCCTGAGATAAATGTTTTTGAGGACTCCTGGGACCCTGGTGAAGCCAGACAGAGCTTCTCTATGGAGCTGCCAGCATGCCCAGGAGCCGTGGCAGGAGAGTGCTGTACCCCGTGGCTGTGAGGCAGCACATGCCAGGCCCTGAGCTGTCCCCGTGACAGCGAGCCTTGGTGAGAAATCAGCTTTTTTTTTGCAGCAGGGCACAGGCAGATGGGGGAGAGGGTGGGTCGTGAACGGCAGAGTTCACGTGGGAGCCAACAGCAGGAAAAATAGTCGGCGAACGGCTGCTGCAGCCAGAGCGTCGCTCGCGAAGCGTTGCCATCGTTATGGGGACAAACAGACGGGATACAGGTGATCCCATCCTGGCCCTGGCCTGATCTGAGCGTGTTTCCCAGTGGGAGCTGGTGAAGTAAACTGGTTGGACTGGGAGCGGACTCCTGGCGGTGCACACTGTTGCTTTAAGAGCAATCTCACATGCATGGCTGTTGGCTGCCTCGGCGCTCGCAACCCCTCTTCCTCCAGCCTCGCAGCCCAGATGAGGATTTCTCAGCAGAGGAAAAATTCTCCCTGGCTCCCCTCCCCCTCACCTCCGCCCTCTCTAATGCCCAGGGCCCTTCACTTCCATAATTCTTCATTTTCCAGCCTTGAACGTAAGCCAGACACATCTGTCTGGCCATATGCGTGAACTCTGCAGTGTGTGCCGAGGTGGTTGTAAAACAGGGCTGCTGAAGGCCCTACTGGGAGAGCGTGCACATGTGTACCCTCCGGCTACTGGCGCCGGGCCCGGAACCACTGCGCTTCGCTTTTCCAAACCCACCCCAACCTTTCAGATTTCGCCTTTTTTCTTTTTCATTTGAATTTCGAGCAATTCATATCAAGGCGAAGGTAGAAGAAGCTGCGCCGGGAGGGAGGGGCCGCCCCCGCGAGCGAGTCCGTTATTGTTGGCAGGTACCTGGGTCACATTAATACGAGGAGGAAGAAAGCAGCAGCGAACGAGTGAAAGATTGGAGAGATGGGCTGTAAATTAAAGCGGACTGAAGCCTTCCAGCCTCCCAGGGTTGTTAAGCGGGAGGTGTAAGTAAATTCCCCACTTCCCACTGCCTTGTACAGACACGGCAAACAGGAACCGCACATGTTCGGGGAGGGCAGCGCGCGGCAGATCCCAGCCCCAGCGACTGGCCCAGCTGCAGCGGGGCCCCCCGGGATGGCCGCTGCCCATTCTGCGGGGAGAGTGGGGGCTGCCTGATGTTGTCAGGGGCTTTCTCCCCCCGGCGTGCTCCTCCCTTCCTCCTCAGCCGTTCTGGGGCCGGTGCTCGCAGGCAGAGAGAGGTCAAAATGAGGGTGTGGGCAGCTTCGGGGGCTGCACAGCTGAGAGCTGAGGTGCAGTTGGAGGCTGAAGGCGCGGGGTGGAGGAGAAGAAATCCTTGGGGCTTCGGTAAAGTCATCCAGCCCATAGCTAGCTGGGAACAGCCCGGAGCAGAACATGTGTGCTTGCCGCGGTCCTCTCCCTGCCCTGGTACTGACCATGCGACCGGAGCCAGAGGAGCAGAGGAGCTCGGGTGGAAAGTGCTGCCTGGGGAGGCAAGGTCAGAGCCAGCTCAGCATCCACCCCCTCCACTTTCCCTCAGACTTTGGCCTGTGGTCCTTGACCTTTCTGATCTTCTCTAGAGATTTTGTGTTTCCTGAGACGTGGGGATCTTCTGCCTTCCCTGTTACAGCCCATTTCTCCTGTTCACTGCTCACCTACAGAGTTCACACGTCGGCTGCTCTCTGTGTCCCACTTCCATTATCCTGGGGACCAGCCACAGCCTCACGTCTTCATCCAAGTCCAGCAGACACGGCTCCTGTCCCAGTGTGGCTGATAACCTCAGCTCCCCACACTCTGTCCGCGCGGTGGTCGTGACCCGGACCCAGAGAGCCGAGGTGCAGCCGCTGCCTCCCTTAGAGTCTGATGTCCCAGGTTCCTTGCTGCTGCTTACAAGCCCTGCGTCAGCTGGCAGGTCCTTGATTTAGCTCCCAGCCACAACCAGTGCTGGGGTCACATTTACACCTTGAGGGGGATTTGGGCTTCACTGCGCTCCTTCGGTCCCTGCCCTTCCTGTATGCGTGCAGGACAGCAGCTTGAACTGCCAGGCAAGTACGGGTCCAGGCAGGGTAAACGGCAAACAGGGGCAGCCCCTGGCCAACCCCAGCTGCCGAGGGAACAGGAGAGCTCGGCTCTGTTCCCCAACACAAGCTTGGACCCCAAAACCATCACTCCGAGGGAGTCAGACAGGCCAGGGCACTGTTAGGTCGCCATCTCTTGCGTCCCGGGGCAGCCCTGGTTGCGGGGAGGCAGCCCTTTGCTGCCTGGCCCTGGGTTATGGGTTGGCTGCTGCTCCCTGCCTCTGCTGCCAACCTGCCTCTGCCCTCGCCGCTTGCCCAGGCTGGGACGGAGCCGCCTGCCAGCCCCACGTCACAGCTTGGTGACAGCAGCGATGCGTCGCAGTGAGGTGAAAGACCAGGCTTATACCCGGGCGCTGCCCAGACATTTGGAGGAGCGAGAGGCCAGGCAGGCAGGTGGGCAAGAGGAGGCAGCAGCGGCGCTGCCGGGGCAGGCAGCGTTCTCTGGCAGGGCCGTGTCCCCAGCCAGCGCCGGGTCCTGCCACGCGCGCCCAGCCGCCCCCGCTGCCTGGCCAGGCCCTCGGTCCATGCTGTTCAGCGTCCCCTGTCCTTTGTGCCGCCGCTGCGCGCTGGGAGCGGTCAAGTTTCCTGACCGGTTGAAAACATCCCACCTGAAACATAACAGGCTCTTCCTCTGGATGCTGCTATTGTTTTGCTCAGCATTACAGAAGCAGCTTAACCGGGGCGGCCAATTATGACATGTCTTCCCAAAATAGCCTCTCTCCTGTCCCTTCTGAGCCCACGGAACGGCCGCCCCCTTAAGATGCAGCCGCTCCTTTGTGGCGGTAGTGTGAGTAAGTGGCTAAATATAGCCGTATCCCATTCACGCTCTCCTCGGCGCGCAGGAACAATGCCGCGGGTGCACACGCGCCGACACGCACCTGCCTGGGAGCGGGTGCCTGCTGGCTGCGGAAGGCGCACACCCACCCACGGCGGCTCCGCCACGGCGGCGGCCCCGGTTTGCTACCAGGCACGGGGCACGTTTACTCCTGAGGAAGACGCTGCAGACGAACCTTGGGAGGAGGAAGCTCTCGAGCAGACTAGAGAGGCATTGTTCTCGGCCCTGGAAAATCCGCCTCCGATCCCCGCGGAGCACGCGGGGCTGGAAGGGGCAGTGGCACCAGGTTTCCCCGCGGTTGGAGAGAGGGTCGGGGCAGGAGAGGCGGTGGCGGGATGGTGACGGCCCATCCGTCCTGGCAGAGTGGCGTGACCCCGTACGACCCGGGCCAAAGGCAGCAGGGCGCTTGTCTCTGCCGAGCTTTGGCGACGGGCCTCTCCGCCAGCCCGGCACTGCGGGCAGAGGAGTGCCGGGGCCCGTGTGTGGAGCCCTGGGGGACCGATGGGGTGCCCCTGCTATTCTGTGTTTGTGGTGGAGACCCTTGGGTCTCTCCCATGGGACTCTGCAGAAAGTACCACCCGGTGGCCTGGCTCTTGGGGCACCGGTCCCCTGTCCACACTGGAAGCCCTGGGCCGGACAGCGGCTTCCGGGGAATCCCCCAGGTGATCCCAGCTGATGGATGAGCTGGGAATTTGGGACTGTGTGTGCAAGAATGTCTGATCTCAGTGCTGCCACCAGCTGGGGCAGCCGGGGGAGCCACCTCCGGCTCCGGCCCAGCTCCTGGGAGAAGCCCCCATGGCCGGAGTGGGAGGCCGGGCAGGGGGCTGCGGGTGGGAGCAGCTCTGGCTGCCACAGCGTGTGGGTGCAGGAGGCAGGAAGGGGGGAGCTGCCTGGCCCCGGGGGGAGCAGAGAGCCCCTGGCCTCAGAGGTCCCCTGCCACGTCCAGCCCTGCAGGGTCACTGCCGTGGAGCCATGCAGCATGTTTCACCCCCATAAGGCTGAAATCCAGCCGTCCTAACGCGCTTGAGCTGAGGCAAGGCTATATCGCCACTGCTTCAACCGCACCGCTCTCCCCAGGGTCTGCCCCAAACCCCCCCTCCCGGCAGGACGCATGGGCCACCATCTCGCCACCCTCACGTCGGGGAAGCTGAGGCACGGCAGGACTGGCCGTTTGTTTCCAGCAGCGCTGGCAGCCCAGCAGCCGCACCCCAGACACGGGCATCGCGCTCCGCATCCCCGCGCCCCTCCTTCCTCCCCGCGGTACCGTGCCCCGCGGGCCGGCAGAAGGGTTAACGCGGCGCTCGCCTCCCCGGTTCCCCGCACATGGGCTCCCTTTCATCTCTGGCACGGGGCCAGCCAGCGTCCGCATGAATCACAGGCCACTCCTCTCCCCCCCAAACCCCTTGGCCGGAGGCTTCTGCAGCCTTTTACTCACACAAACAAAAATAAATCTCGCTGCCGGCCTCTGAACTCTGCAAAGGCGAGTTTCCCTCTGGCTCCCCGAGCGGCCCGGAGCTGTGCGCGGGGACTTGGCACGCTCCCCGCCGACCTCGCTCTTTCACTCCCGGCGCATCCTGTGTCCTTCTCTCACCGGGCGGCCCAGCGAGCGGAATGGGACGTGACGGCCGGCACAGGCGTCGCTCGCGGCTGCCAGGAATCAGGCGGGTACAGCCTGCGAAAGCCACCGGGGCAAATGCCACACACGAGGGTACTGTGTCCCCGCCGGCGCCGTCACCCCTGCACCCCCCCGGCCGGAGGGGTAGGTGAGCTTCCCGCTCGCGCTGCGCTCCTGAGGTCACCCGCATGGACCGGGACAAACCCTGGAATGGGGAGCCGTGTCGGGGTGCTGCCGGGGGGTCCCCTCCTGCCAGCCGCCCTTGCTCACAGGACTGTCGTTACCCGTTGGAGGCTGCGTGGTTTTGCCCCCCCCTCCCTGCAAGTTCAGGGCCTTTGGCCGCTTTGGCAGCTGCACAAGGGACATGCTGCTTCACTCCGGGTCTCTGCGTTGGCCGACGGGCCCTTCTCCGTCTCCCTATAGCAGGTGGAGCTCAGCAGGACCTGGTGCCTCCCAGGGACAAATGTCTCCTCCTGCACCCCCAAACCCTGGGGACAAACCCCACCTCCCACCCGCACAGTGAGGAGGCAGCACCACGCCGGCCTTGCCAACGTTCCCGTGCCACCGGGGAGTGCCGGCACCTCACTGGGTGAAGGCAGAGCGCAGGCCGGGATGGCACCCAGCATCCGTACGGGGACGCTGGTGCCGCTGTAGCTGCCCCTGCGTGATGGGGGACACATCAGTGCTGCCACGCAGGGACGGGGCCCTGGGGCGCTCCCCGCTCTGCCCATTGCCCCTCAGGGTCAATGGGAGCTGTGGCTGCGGGACCGCCGCTGCCAGGAGGCACGCGGTGAGGTTATGGTCACTGCCTTGCCTGGAGACGCTTGTGGGAGGTGGCAGCAGCAAGTTGCCTGGATTTAAAACCAGATGACAACACTTGGAAATGGATTAAAAACCACTTCTTTTCGTGGCCACTGCTGGCCCGTGCAGCTCATCGTTCCAGGGTGCCTCCGAGGCTTTGGCGTGACTGCGGGAGGGTTCAGATCCTCGCCCCAGGCAGGGGGAGCTCCCCGTACCGTTGGGCAGAGCAGGGTCGGAGCTTGCCTGCTGTCCCCGGGGCGCATCTTGTGGGTGCGAGCCTGTTGTCCCAAGGTTTTGCAAGGTGGATGTGTTCCACAGCAGTGCTGCTGTGCTCCGTGGGTGACCGGTTCCTATTAGAGGCAACAAACATCAGTGAGTCCAGGGAAGCTATTTTTAAGCAGAGGAAGCACTAGAATAGCATCCTGAGTTTTTTAAGCTTGTGACTTACTAAAGAGCCTAAGTCCTTCGATAGCGTTGGAAGTAATACGTGAGCTCTTGGGTCCCATTTTGGCAACCGGCATTGCGCAGAGGTCCAGGTGCAGCCCCACAGGGTTGCTAGCAAGACCCAGCAGACCCTTCCCATGTACGTGTGAGCACCTCTGGTCTGCGGTGGGTGCAGAAGGCTCAGCCAAGGACAGTGCTGTGGATTTCCAGGGCTGTAACCCACCTGGTTCCTCAGCTGGATGGAGGCAGAAGAGGCAAGGCACATGTGGGAGCTGGTGGGACAGTGGGTGAGATACTCAGCCAAGCATTCCACCCCTCCCTGGCCGCCTGCTCAGGGTCCTTGTGTTCAGATGCCGTTGGCAGGGCTCGTGTGTCCCAACCTGGTTTGTTTTGGCTGTTGTCACCTTGAGCTGCTTCCATCTGGAGTCCCAGAACCCACTTCCTCCGGCCCCCTTTTCCCCCTGCTGTTTTGTATCAGGGTTGGTCTCCTGGCAGCGGTGCAGATAGCCCTGGCAACTGCCAGTCCCGTAAATGGGACAGTTCCCAAAACATCTCCATTTCCAAGGCTGATCCCAGAACTGATCCCAGTTCTCCCCAGAGCCTGGACAGGGCTGTTCTCCTAGGAGAGTGCTCTCTTGGAGGCTTTCACCATTCCACTCACGTGTGTGCTGTGGACCTGCAAGAGTGGATGTTTGAGGTGTGCAGGTGGGATGGACACAGCCTCCTGCCGGTTCCCTCCACACGATACCCCGGTTGCAGGAGGCACGCATGCCAGCCAGGTGTGTCTTCTGCTCTCAGGGTCTGTAGGTCGTAGGGCTGACATCCTACTTACTCATCATATGCCCTTCTCCTCCAGGCTGTGCTGAAGGACCAGAGTCAAATGAGGCAGATGGAGCTGGAGATCAGACCTGTCTTCCTGGTCCCAGACACCAATGGCTTCATCGACCACCTCAGCAGCTTGATAACGCTGCTGGACTGCAGGAAGTTCATCCTGGTGGTGCCCCTGATCGGTGAGTAGGGCCAGCGTGAGGTGGGGCTTCCCCCTTCCCCGGGCACGGGCTGTCGCTCCGTGCCAGCTCCCTCTCTCCCTGCTTCACACGCCGGCAGTGCCTGTGTGGTCTGCGGCTGGGTGACTGGTGCCGCGGCCGGCTGGCAGCAGAGGTGGCGCTGGCATCTGTCCTGCCCTGTCTCATCCCAGCCATGGCCAACGGTCCTTCAGCCCATGTCACCCTTCTCCCTTCCTGCAAGCTTTTTGCCCGTGGCGCTCAGCAAGCTGCTCTCCCCCCGGGTGCATTTGGGGTTGCCAGGGGCTGGGAGAGGCACACGGGTGTTAAATGGAATTCGGAGGGAATTTTGGAGGGAGCAAGGAGGAGGAATTGTTAAACAATCAGGGCAGATAGCTTATCCCAGCTGAGCTGGGGCTTAGGCAGCCTGAGCAAATGGCCGGCCTGTGTCCCAGCGTCTCAGAGCTGCTCAAGCCCAGCCCTTCTTTTTATCCTTATAAAGCTTGCAGTAAAACAGCAAGCTGGTTCCCGTTATTGGTAAACACTCACCCTGGCAGATAACGGCCGTGCTGCTGGGTGGTCTCCCAGGGTGGCGGGAGGATTTGGTTAGATGCCTTTGCTCTGATTGTTTGATCGCGCTCCGGGCTGGAGGTAGCGTTCCTCCGGCCAGTGTCACTCCGGCGCCCGGCACGTCCCGGTGCCAACCTGGCGATCAGAGGATCCCCGAGGGTCAGGAGCGGGGCCAAGCTTTGCCGAGCCCACAGGCTGCCCTGTCCCAGCCGCAGCCCCGGGAGGCCGGGGGCCTGCTCTGCCCCGGGAGCATCTCCGGCGTTAGGGCAGCACGGTGTATGCTCGTGCCCGTGTCCTGGCCTGCGGTGCCTGCCCTCCAAGCCATTATGGGGCTTCCTTCTCATCTCCTGGTGTCCAGCAGACAGCTCTGCATGGCCCAGAACCAACGTCCAGCTGCCACCACTCCCCGAGCGGTGACCGGCCTGGCACGGGAGGGATTGCCGGGGCTGGGGATGGGACCCGTGGGGCGGGGGAGCAGGGCTGGCTGCCTGCCCAGCTCGGCACCGGAGCTGCCAAGGTGCTCCGTGGTTTGGCACCTCAGTGCCAGGGCTTTGTGTGGAAGCAAAGGGAAGGAAGCCAGCAGCACCAGCAGAGCCCGGGCAGCCCCGGTTAACACCTGAGCGGGGACCTGCCCTGGAGCCATGGCCCTGCCTCCCAGTGCACTCCGCTGGTTGGTGTGAGGCTTCTCCACCCGAGCCCCAGCCAGGGGCAGCAGTTACAGGAGAGGGGAAAACCCTGGTCCTGTCCCTGTCCAAGATGCTGCTGCCCTCAGCCTGCAAAAGGAGCCTGGCCTGGCCTGCCCTGCCGTGGGCAGGAGGAGCAGCAGCGCCTGAGCACCTTCAGCGCTCTCCTGTCCTGCTGCCTCCCTGCACAGCCCATCACTGGGGGGACAGGGTAATTCCTCTCCCGCTGCCTGCCGTGATCCTCCCTTGCCGCTGCTGAAGCACCCTGAAGCCAGCGACTCCCTGTCCGCACCGGGCGTCAGTCAAATCCCCCCTTGCCCCCCAGGAAAGCCGTCAATGCTGAGAGCCGGGTGCCAGCAGGAGGAAGCCATCCCCCCCGGGACCTGTGGCTGCTGGGGACAGGGGCCTTGGTGCCGTGCCCCATCCCCGGACCGGAGACACGCACGGCGCCCTTCCCCCAGCACAGGGCACTGCTCCCTGCTCTTCCCAGGGATGCAGCAAGGGGTTAAGCGCGCAGCTCCGCGTTGGGTTTGTTTCTCTTGCTCTTTAACCTGCTCCGTGCTCCTTGAGGCTGACCCCGCCATGGAGAAGCCAGGCCTGGTGCAGAAGCACAAACAAGCCTCCCCTTTGAAGCCTGTTTAGCTTGGAAGCAGGAAGGCGGATTTCGGGAGGGAATACCAGCTTTTCCTGTTTGATGTTCCGTTCTTGCACGGCTCCCCCCACCCCGGGCCCGGCCGTGCATTGTGTGGAAATGGCAGCATCAGGTCGGTAGCGAGAAGAGTCGCCGGCCAGCGAAGAGCAAAGCAGCTCCATGCAGCTTTAATTTGAATACCCAGACAGTGAGTGCCAGTCTCACCATGGAACAGAGCGATCACGCAGGCTCCCCGGGCAGTGATTCACAGCACTGGGGAGAGGCCTCAGACCCCGAGCTCTCTCCCCGAACCCCCAAGGAATGCATAGTTCCCACTTGAACTCAGGACTTGGCTCCGGGCTCGGAAACAATCTTCAGAAATGAAGCCATGGCTAAAACACACACTGTGCGCACAGAGGCTCCCTCGCGCACACGTGCACACCAGCTCTCGCGCGCCCGGCCTCGCGCACACGCAGCCCCGTGCACGAACGGGGCGAGGATGCTCACGCGCGCGTCTGGCCGCACGCTCGTGTGCCCGGCCTCGCCGCCAGCCTCCTCGGCGGCATCTTGCTCGCACACGCGTGCTCGCTATGAGCTGGAGCGGCTCTTCCAGCAGCCCCAGTATCAGAAGGTGGGTCCCTCCTGGAGCTCTGCTGGGGTCCCTTGGGCTTCTGCTGGGCTCGGGGGGCCGGCGCGGCTGGGGTTGCCAGCTGCTTGGCAGCAGTACAGGAGGCTCTGAGGCTCGACGGGCTCCAGTTAAGGCAAATGGGCTGGGAATCTGCCTGATCCCAGGCTCAGGCTTGTCTCAGGCAGCATGTGTCAGGACAGATGTGCGAACCCTCTATCAGACCCAGATGGGTGAGGTGTTGGAGAGAACGTGTCCCCTGCTGGGAGCCTGGGGTGGCGGCTTCAGGTGGGGAAATAGGGCCAGGACTCGTGGGAAGCAGTGTCAGGGTGGGAACTGCCTGCTCCCACGAGTGACCCTGTTCCCACGTGCAGCCCTGCAGCAGGAAGGCAGTGTTGGAAAATAAGTACAGGGAGCGGAGAGGTGCAGAGCAAGGCAGCGCGGTGCGGGGCAGGCGGCACAGTGCTGCTGGCCGTCGCTGCGCTCGGAGGTGGAGGAGCGGCGTGCAGGAGGCCGTGGTTTTCTGGCACCCCCGGGCATACATGGAGGTGCTGTCGGTCGTGAGGCAGGAGCGTCGGGTAGGGTGGTGGTCCGGCATTTTGCAGGATTGCCCTTAGGGAGCGTTACCACACGCTGCAGGGGCGAGGTGCCCGCACACTCGGGGCCAAGCCAGGTGACCCGCAGAGGTGGAAGGCAGCAAAGCTTTTCCAGACCCGCAGCCAAGTCCAGGAGTGCAGGGACGCTGCGGCAGCTGAACCCAGATTTCCTGAGCCAGCTCCCAGTGCCCCGGCCCCGAGGCCTTGGCAACTTGCGTGCTCCGGCAGCAGGTCACAGGAGCACCTTGTCCCATAGTAACAGTACCTCCTCTTCCTGTTTGAAGTGATAAACGAGCTGGACGGCCTGGCCAAGGGCCCAGAGATGGAGCACCGGGCTGCAGGCTATGCCCGCCAAGTGCAGGAGAGAGCCAGGAAGTCCATCGAGTTCCTGGAGGAGCGGTTCGAGAGCCGGGACAACTGCTTGAGGGCTCTGACCAGCCGAGGCAACGAGCTGGAGTCCATCTCCTTCCGCAGCGAAGACACCACGGGCCAGCAGGTAAGGGACATCCCGACCCAGGAGGGTGGGACGCAGAGTGATGCCAAAGGCTGGAGGCTCTTGGTCACCGTCTCCCTGGGAGAAAGCAGGGACCCTGGGGTCCGCGAGCTCTGGGCAGGGGGTAGCTCCGTCCCCACCTTTGCAGGTGGCTGAGCAGGCTCCTGCAGGCTCCATCTGTTTCAGCTCCGGGCAGCCCTGCTCTCCACTGAGCTGCAGCCGCGTCTCAAGGGCAGTGCAGAGGTCGGGGTGGTGGGGTTGCAGTTTTTTTTCCTGCCAGAGGTAACATTGCCCTTTTTTTTCCAGGGAAACAATGATGACCTAATTCTGTCCTGCTGCCTCCACTATTGCAATGACAAGGCCAAGGATTTCATGCCCTCAAACAAAGGTAGAACACCCTCATGTCCTCCTTGTCCCTTCTCTGTTGCATCCCAGGGACCCTTCTCGTTTCTGTTTCATGGCCCTTGGAGCCTCATGCATTTCGCCTCTTTCAACACCAAGGTGCCACCTCCTGCCTCCGGTCAGCCCCGGGCTGTGGCCCTCTCACCGCGTTGCCAAATGCGCACCTCACTGCGCCGGGCGTGCCCCAGCCTGTGAGCTCACTCTAAATGTCCGTGGAGCAATTTCGTGGTGCTGGCAGTGGTGACAGGGCCGGAACGAGCCTCCTCCCCGCAAGCCCCAGTGTCCCCTGGCCAGGGCCCTTTTCCTTCCCCGTGCCCCGTTGGCATCGGCCACGTGTGCTGGGACCAGACAGCCCCCAGGCCGTTGCCAGGGCACCGGGGACGGGAATCGCATCCGCAGCTGCCCAAGAAATCAACCCGCATTTGTCAGTGCGAATTCTTAGCAGCTTAACTTGTCAGATTCACAGAGAAACCGTCACCAAATGTTTATGTGCAAATGATGCTGAATTTTGAAATCATGTGGATTATGGGGAATGGGGCCTGACAAGCTGACAGCCTCTGGTTTGTAACAAGGAGGCGCGTCACCAGCGCGGAGCAGAGGATGTTTATTGTTACACATTTCTTAAAGCGTCCGCACAGAACCTCCGGCTCCCGCTTTCAGCAGCCCTCGGCCCCAGGCCTGCCCTGCCACCGCGCCCCCGCGCCACCGCGCCCCCGCTCCCCTTCCTCCCTGCGCAGGCTGGCCCGGGGCGCTCGCCCCGCCATCCTCGGCCCTGACACCGTGACCACAGCCCGTGTTCCTGGCCACCCTCCCCTTCCCCTCGTCCTGCCGCTCCCCGCGCAGCCAATCTGGGCCCATGTTGGGCTCCCATAAACTCTGTTTTTTCCATTCCCGTCCTGGCTCGGAGGCACTGTGTTTCCTGTGCTCATAGGAACAGTACTCTGGTCACAGGACCCAGCTGCTTACACATACCCCATATGCTTCCCCTGCTTCGCACACACGTAAGCGTGGCTCCCACATCCCAGCCCGGCGCATTGCGTGCGGGGCAGCTCATCCATCTGGGGGCAAGATCCCTTCGGTTATTTCTCAGGCTTCAACTCTCTCTGGCTGTCTGAGCCCCAGCCAGAAACGCCTCAGTGTCAGTGGCGACTCCAAAAAAGCTTCACAAAAAAAATAAGGGGTGGTTTTAGATCTTATAATGAGATCACCAGAATAATAGCACCAGCTTCCTGCTGGAGCCAGGGTCGCGGGCCGTCTTCCTGGCCTGGGTCAGGCAGAGGGACCTCCTCTTCCCCGCCTGCGGCGCGGCGCGCCCCGTGTGGGCAGCGGGCAGCATGGGACCCCGGTGCTGCTCACCGGCTTCCCGGCCCTGGGGCTGCGGGCAGAGATCACAAATCATCCCCCGGACAGCGCAGGGCGTGGGGAGAGGGCGGCCTTCGGGATGGAGTGTTGTGTCTGGGCCGGGAAGCCTCTGCAGGGAGCTGGGAGCACCGCCGGGGCGCTGGGCGGCCCTGCCATGCCTTGGGGTGCAGCACCCAAGGAGGGCGGGGGGGTGGTGGGGCCCACGGCGCAGGGACAGCGCGGTGTGGGGCGGGTGCAAGGGCTGGGGCAGCGTGGGGAGGGCTGAGCTTTACGCTGCTCGCTCTCGTTGCAGATGATCCCATCCGTTTGCTCAGGGAAGTGGTTTTGCTGACGGACGACCGGAACCTGCGAGTTAAAGCGCTGACCCGCAACGTGCCGGTGCGGGACATCCCCACGTTCCTCAAGTGGGCCCAGGAGGGCTGAGGGCGCCGAGCGGGGCCGACGGCCCCAGAGCGAGTCACGCAGCCTCTTAACGGTGGGAGACCGGCTTCAGCGGCAGCCCTCACCGCACGCCGCCATCGCCTCCCAGCCCACCACGAACAATAAACGCCACGTCTTCAACCCACCCCAGAATGGCCGTGCTGCAAAGGGCCCCCGCCTCCCTAAGGGCAGGCCAGCTGAGGAGGTCATTGCTGTGGATGGTTCACGCGGAGGCTGGGCCGTTGAGGGTCCCACCAGCCTTCGGGCCGTGCCGGAGCGGAGCTGGCGAGCCCCGCCGGCTAGGGAAGCTTTGGGTGAGCCCGTGCCGGATCGCCAGCCTTTTGCTTGGTGTGCTTGGTTGCAGAGAGCTCGAGTCACGCGTCGGTGGCTCTTCGGGTTTGTAGGCTGCACAGGGCAGAGACCGAGGAACACGCGAGAGCGGACTCTGGGATTGCTTAGTCGAACTCGTGCCCCTCGGAGAGGCCGTGAACTTCAAGGGCAGGTTCCCTCCTGCCCCAGCCTGTTTGTCCCACGTGGCCCGGGCAGCCCCAGACCTCCAGCCCCTTCCCCACCCCGAGCAGGGGGTGTTGCTTGCGGAGGCGCTTCTCCTCTCCCTGGTGAAGGGTTTGCTTGTTGAGTTTCATTTCAGACTGCGGTATAGGTTAGTTTTCAGGTGTGTGCCCTGCTTGCTTTGCTGGGGGGGAGGCTTTGGACACCCCCAGTTCTCCCGCAGCTGCTTTCTGTTCTGCTCCTCTGCCCACCCCAGCCATCACCTGCCCCTTCCTTCCTCCCCCAAACCCCTTAGTCCCCCCACCCCACTACCTTTAGACACTATTTTTTGACCTGAGACTCGGCGTGAAGCTAACAAAATCCTCCAAGTCCCCAAGGAGCCCAGGACCAGCTGTCACACAGGTCCCGTGTGTCCTCACATCACCACGGGCTCCTCTTGCGTGTGGGATCCAGCCTCTGCCCGTGGCTGCAGGGCTGGAGAGAACTGGGGCAGCACCCGGTCTTCCCCCCCCCCGCTTGCCCAGCTGGGAGGGTTCCCCTCTCGAGCTGCCCTTTCACCATGGGGGGAGCGGTGAAGGGACCCGCTGTCACTGGGTCACCCCGCCCCGGGAGCAAGGTCGGGGCGTTGCTGAGCCTTCTCCACGCCGCGTTGTCCCCCCACCAAGTCCTCCCGTCCCCAGCCCGGTTACGTGCCAGATACAGAAGCTTAAAAGGGAGCATTAACCCACGAACTGGAGCCCCTGGAGCTCTGTCAAGTCCCAGTCCCATGAGCAGAGGGTGGGAGTGACCCTGAGGCTGTCCCCAGTCCCTGCTGGGGCGCCGCAGCCGTGGGAGGGGAGCATCAAAGGTGGCGGAGGAAGCGGTAGGATGGAGCCCAGCGTTTTCCTTTCCTGCGTGGGTGGCTCAGGCCCGGTCTCTGCATCAGGAAGCCCAGCGCTGCCCTGGCTGCCCAGCCTCACGGCCGGGGCCACCGCTGCTGTTGGAAGCCCATCGGCGCCCGTCCGCAGCAGGGCTGCACGGCACAGCGACGAAGACGAGCAGGTTTGCGCTTTGCCAACCTGTGCTGTCCGGATGTCCCGGCCTCGGGGCGCCCTGCAGGGCGGCTGCCAGCGCAGGAGGCTCCGCGCTGCGGGGCAGAGCCTGTTAACAGAGACTTTGGGGTGCCCGCGCCTGCTGCAGGGTGCACGGAGCTGTCACCGCGGCCGAGCCCAGCTGGGGCCACGGCACCCCGGTACGGTGCCCGCAGCGCCGTGCCGGCTGCAAGCAGCGCGCAGACTTTGCCTTCTGCTCCGCGCTGGGTGTTTCAGTACTTGTTTTCTAACGGAGCTGCCCCGGGGCTGCTTTGCAAGGCCCCTTCTGGGTGACCACCAGCTCGGAGAGACCTGCGGCTCTGCCAGACGTGCCCCGTGCCGTGCGCTCCGCCGGGGGACAGAGGTCTCGCTGCCCCCCGACCAGCTGGCACAACAGCAAGCGGAGCGGGGACTCGCTGGCTTCAGCGTCCCCGTGCCTGGGGCCAACGGTGCCAGGCTGCTGCCCCGAGCCCCCGCTGGGAGCCCGTGTCTCGGGGGGGCGGCAGCATTCGGGCTATTTTGTTAAGATGGTTTTAATAACTTTTAGTATTAAACATTTTGTCTGTGCAGCGCGGTGTTTCGTTTGCTGTCGGCAGGGGAGTTCCTGCCGCGGTTGGGGCAGGGGTGGGCACCGGGGAGGGACGGCAGCGGGACGCCGTTTTGCTTGCAGGGCCGAGGGCGGCTCTCCCACCCGCAGCCGCCGGTGCCCCCCAAGGGAGGGGGCTCCCGGG
>VWZZ01008240.1:0-45544 GCA_013399095.1 Psophia crepitans
GCTGGAGAAGGTTATGGAGCAGACCATCGTGAGTGCCAGCATGCTGCACGTACAGCATAACCAGGTGATTCAGACCGGTCAGCATGGGTTCATGAAAGGCAGGTCCTGCTTGACTAACCTGATCTCCTTCTGTGACAAGGTGACCCACTCAGTAAATGAAGGGAGGGCTGTGGATGTTGTCCACCTGGACTTTAGTAAAGACTTTGACACCATTTCCCACAGCATTCTCCCGGAGAAACTGGCTGCTCACGGCTTGGATGGGGATACACTTCGCAGATAAAAAACTGGCTGGATGCCCATGCCCAAAGAGTTGTGGTGAATGGAGTTACATCCAGTTGGTGGCCAGTCACAAGTGGTGTTCCACAGGGCTCAGTACTGGGGCCAGTTCTTTTTAAGATCTTTATCAACAGTCTGGATAAGGGGATTGAGTGCATCATCAGTCAGTTTGCAGATAGCACCAAGTTGGGCAGGAGTCTTGATCTGCTCGAGGGTAGGAAGATCCCTTTACAGAGAGATTTGGACAGGCTGGATCCATGGGCCAAGGCCAACTGTATGAAGTTCAACAAGGCTCAGTGCCGCGCTCTGCACTTTGGCCACAACAACCACATGCAACGCTACAGGCTTGGGCAAGAGTGGTTGGAAAGCTGCCCATTAGAAAAGGACCTGGGGGTATTAGTCAACAAGTTGCTGAACATGAGCCAGCAGTGTCCTCAGATGGCCAAGAAGGCCAACAGCATCCTGGCTTGTATCAGCAATAGTGTGGCCAGCAGGAGCAGCGAGGTGATCGTCCCCCTGTACTCAGCCCTGGTGAGGCCGCACCTCGAGTACTATGTCCAGTTTTGGGCCCCTCACNGAGAACGACAGCGAAGCTGGTGAAGGGTCTGGAGCACAAGTCTTATGAGGAGCGGCTGAGGGAAGTGAGGCTGTTCAGTTTGGCGAAAAGGAGGCTGAGGGAAGACCTGATCGCTCTTTACAACTATCTGAAAGGAGGTTGTAGCCACATGGGTGTTGATCTCTTCTCCCAAGCAACAAGTGATGGGACAAGAGGAAATGCCCTCAAGTTGCGTCAGGGGAGACTTAAATACGATATGAAGAAACCCTTTCTTCACCAAAAGGGTTATCAAGCTCTGGAACAGGCTGCCCAGGAAAGTGGTGGAGTCACCATGCCTGGAGGTATTTAGAAGACATGTATATGTGGTGCTTAGGGACACAGTTTAGTGGTGGACTTGGCAGTGTTAGGTTAACGGTTGGACTTGATGATCTTAATGATCTTTTCCAACCTAAACCCTTCTATGCTTCTATGATTATGATACTCAATACGGAAATGGAAGGAGTCCAGGTGCCAGGAAAAACTCAAAAACTTCTAACCCCTTGCAGGGAACTCCTCCAGATTTTGGTCTGCTGTACCTTCAAATATTTCAAAGATGCTATAAAAAGGGTCTTAACTAAATCATACACAAACTCCAGCAGAATCTCTAAAAAATAATTCAGAAGAATATTCCACAGCTATGAGCAATGATGGCATTTGGCATTCACATAGGTCCTCTCAGCAAGGATTACAACAGACATGTTAGGAAAAATAAATGTGTTTTACGGATGGGGGAATTTGGGCATACTGATTAACAGGAACTTCTCAAATTCTACCAACTACTTAACAGTAAAATTAAAAAGTAATGCAATTATGCTTTAGATTTCTTGATAGGCATATAGTGGTCTCCCCTGAAAGGCTGTAACATCACCCACAAAATGTACAAATGAAAGAGAATGCAGCAGAGTTGTAAATTCTAAAAGCTCCCCTTCAGCCACAGCCTCCTACAAACCTTTTTTTGCAATTTCCTTTTACTTTTCAGCAGACAATACTAACTGAATGAGAGAAGGATTACTTTGCACTCAGCACAAGATAACCTTTTCCAACACATATTTCCAACATACTGTATTTCAGTACAGCAAAGACTTTTTCACAAATGAATGCCCTGCTAAAGGACAATTGTAGGAAAGAAGTGCTTATTTTCATGAATGCGTCATAATAAACTGTCCGCACCATCTGTTCCACCCACTAAATATAAATGTAAAAAGCACACAGTCCCCAAGCGTAACACAAGTAGTATGATGTATCTGATTTTAATGCATGTATGCGTACCCTTTTCTGTAATCCGTACAGAATACATATCCCCATCTTCTAAGTGACTCCAAAGTGGAGTAACATTTTCCCCAGCTAACACTTCATATCTGATGGAAAGACATACATAGAGAAATGATCCAAACTAAAACAAGATGTATGACTACAGTCAGTAACATCCTTCAGGGGCAGATATTTTAATAGTGTGAAAAGCCCAAGACTATATCAGAAAGTCAAACCTAATTCCGTGTGCCTGGGTCACATCTTCATTTCATGTTTGACCTGCTGCTGCTTACAGGTTACTATAGAGGTTTCATCAACTTGTGAGAGATGTATATTATTCCTAGGGTGAAAGGCCAGTAGCTCACTGTGTATGCCCAGCATAGCCATACTTTAAGAAAATGCAGAATCTGTTCAGAAGAACAAATAATTCTCTCTCCTGCCCCCTTCCTATGGCTAATTTAGGACTTGTACTGCAGGTCTCAAGTTTGTAATCAGATTTAGCAAAGTATTTGGGAGTAGCATGCAGAGTACTAGTTCTGTGGAATATGATAAGAGTATGCATAGCTAATCATAACTCTGAGCAGAGTTTATGACAAAACCAATTTTTTTTTATACGGTTTTCCACAGAAAAAGACATTTTGAATCCTTATATGGCTGCAACCAGAGTTTGGGGGCATCACTGCCCAGATCAGAAATAGAACCTCAAAGATAAGCAAGAAACTTCAGCTTGCAGCCTTGCAAAAGAAGAGATTAGTCTCCAGTGTAGAGAATTAGCGATGAAAAGGGTGCACGCACCATGGTTCTACATTAAAGTATAAAAATAAAAATAGGAAAAGGATAGAAATCACATAGTTGGAAGAATCAGTTAACTAAAAGGGGAAAAAAGTCATCATATTTAATGGGAGCTCAGAAACACAACATGCAATGAATGCTGGGCAGATCAGCAGAGTTTCAGACAATCAATGTCTGGAACTGAATTGTGCACTATATAGGACACTGGAACTATTCTCAAAGATGCTTGACAACTGTTCTATTAGTATCCTAAGAAATACTATGTCATAAGAGAAACATTTCAGCAGGTGCAAGAACAGAAACCCTTAAACTCTACACAAAGTTCCCTGCATTCCAAGTGTGGTATCCCAAAAGGCCATTCCCAAAAGTCTGACATTCACAAAAAAATCTAATTAATTCACTCTACATTTGGTGTCATCGGCCAACGCTTGATAAAATAGCTGGGGATGGGGAGGAATGTTTACATCAAATTATGTATGTCAGTCTTAAATGTAGAGAAAAGCTCCAGGAAATCATCTAACATTGAACATGTCTTTGCATAGCAGAAGTTGTAATACTGAAGGAGTATTTTCAGTTTTGAATAATGCCATTTGATCAACACAGAGAGCTAGCTATCCATCTGAGACTGATGAAAAACCTGCAGAAAGATCATTGATGAAACCAAAGTACACTTTCATGGGAAGCTGTGATACAGTAAGGCTTGCAGGAAACAGTTTGGCAGGAACTGGCAATAGAATATTTAACAATTAACCTATGATATTTAGGAAGTGAAGTACTTTCAAGCTGTTTTACAGAATCATTATACAGAAAAAGGGCTGGGCTGGATCATTAATAAAGAGGAAAAATCTTACCACCACACAGACATGAAATAATTTTTAGCATGATCCAGCCACTACAAAAGGCTTGTTTGCTAACTTTCCCAATACGGCCACATTGCAAAATACTTCTTTAAATGATTCAGCAGTCTGCTGAATGCAAAAAGTCCTTTGTAAAGATAAGAAAAAGTTACGTAATTATTCTCCTTTACTTTAGCCGAGAGAAGAGTCTTACTGAACGCTACATTTTCTGCTCCTTAGGGAACATTTCCAATTATATTTCAAGCAGAGCAGGAAAATCTGACTGTCACATGGAGCTACTGAGAATTTACTCTTAGCATCTCTTCAGAGAAAATTCTTCATTAATTACAGATCATCATCCATGAATCTTGCTAAAAAACACAGAAAATAAAACCAGAAACTGTACCTACCACCTCAAGAGATAGATCCTTAATTATTTTGAAGCTACATCTGAAGAAACAAATCAACCAAAGAAAGAGAATCAACTAAAAGTGCTATGCCAAATCTCTGTATGACATGGAATAATGCAAATAAAGAAAAGAGGGTTAACTTGTAATATGGCAGGTATATAAGCATATATGCTATTAACTTTGGGAATAAATACATATTAGACTGCAAGCAAATTTACCAGGAAGAATATTTGCTACACCCCGCCCCCACCCCCTCCCAAAAAATCATAATGCAACAATCAGAAGCTAATTGCTAAATGACCTCTCAGCCTGCCGTTCCTTAGGTCTGTCAAAGTTTAAAAAGCAACTACAGAAAAGCATTCGGGGCGAGGGGCAGGGGAAATGCCTATGGTTTTTCCAGGTAGCCAGAAAGAAAGAAACCTTCTTGAGAAAGGGTCATCTGCTGAGTTTGAAAAAGGGACAGATAAACCAGAAAAATAAAACTTTTAAAGAGAACACAGACTTTAGAAAAATATCAGTATTACAATAAAAAGCAAGATATCTATTTTACTCCTACTCACCTAAACCAGATTTTTTTAACCTCTTTAAGTGCTGGCTTGTTTGTTTTCCAGTTGGAGACTTTTGCCCATGTTTCATCTCTTTATCAGAACCATCTGCTTCACCATTTTTAGATTCAGATCCTTAGGAAAAAGAAAAAAAACCCTAACTTGATACTGATGCACTTGTACCAACAATCCCCCCCAGCACCCCCTACACGGTAAATAAAACAAAATTAAGATTTTTTTTTGAAAAAAAGAAATAAACAACCATCTACTTGCTGAAAGGCAATACACCTTTCTGGTCACAACACAATTCCTCATCATCAGAGGAAATGGAAATAAAAGCTCAATAAATCAATTAAGTGCTGAAAACTAAAGTTTACTGAACACCGCAGTCAATAAAAATGTTCACTGATCTAATAAAAATAATGTCTTCCTATAATGCCCAAAAGATATCCTTAAAAATATTTTAACCTCAAGTTATGGTGCAGTAAAGTGATCTAAAGGCAAAAAAAGATCATTTCTTTGTGAAGAAACATAAATAGAAGAGATATGCCTGGAAATACAATTGTCGATTTGCGTTAAACATAGACACAGAAATCCCTTAAAATGAAGGAACTTAACCACCAGAACTAAAGGTCAAGGTTACGCTGCAGCGATAAGCATGGTACCAGAAGAAGAAACGTTAACAAAAGGATCCGAGTATTGCAATGCAGAATTGAGACACGGATTCACATTCACAGAGCAGCTTGCCTTTTCCCCCCCTCCCCTTTTTATGACATTGAATACCAGCATGAGGTCCTCCATTAGAGTTCCAGAGCCAAACAAAATCTTACTTTGCATTCCTTTAAAGCTGCTGCTATTATCAACTGTCATTTTACTGTGTGCCTTCAGTTCTTTATTAAAGAAAAACCTCCATCCTTGAGACACCAGATTTGATAAGCAAATACAGACGTTAAACAAAGCCACCAAGTGGAAATATTATTTCAGCAGTTCC
Source organism: Psophia crepitans (assembly GCA_013399095.1). Taxonomy (NCBI): domain Eukaryota; kingdom Metazoa; phylum Chordata; class Aves; order Gruiformes; family Psophiidae; genus Psophia; species Psophia crepitans. Next base: position 5,697 of record VWZZ01008240.1, read on the forward strand.
AAATTCTGTACGCTACAGAGCTGATACAGAGGAAGGCTCTGTGACTAGAGCTGATCTTGCAAACGGTCCTTTAGCTATTTACCTGAAGGTGAATCCGACTGCTCATCAGACACCTTTAATGGTGTCAAAACAACACGAGGAACAGTCTTGTTTACCATCATTGAGACTCCATTTCTTCTTTTCTGCTGTTGTCTTAAAGCCTACAAAAACGATAACAGAACACAAAAATGTAACAGAAAATAATGCTTGTAAGTGAATTACATGAGACATTTCTCTACCATTAAACTGAATCTCTTAAAATAAGCATCATTTACATAGCTACTGACTTGCCAGACTTCACACTCGTCCCCTTTATGTCATTTTCCTTTAAAATATAAAACCAGATTTTGGCTATAAAGAGAAAGAAGATGCACCTTAGATCATTTTCCAATACAGTTTTGACAACAAAGAAGCACATAACTGTTTCCTCTACCTTAACAGCACAACATGATAACCCATGGAATGTGAAACTAAGACTTCCAAGGAAAAAAAAGGTAAAATAAATGTTTCAAAACCAGAATAAAAATATATATGTCTGCACATCTCTCGCAGGTGCATCCTCTCCAGTACACTGCTCAGTCAATCAAGTTAACACAGAGTGTCATCAGTATGTACAGCATGTAAGGACTACAGTATTGATGCACTCACTCAGCCGTGAGTAGTGCTGCACAAAATCACTGAACATGGCAGGAATCATTTATTTTTGTGAAGGGAATCAGTCCTAATCTTGGAAACCTTGCAGCACTTGGCTTCTGTCTGCTTGACTTTGGGCATTAACCTTCAGAACACGAACATGATGGTGTTCTGGCAAATCTGGGGAAAAATGATACAAGAATAAATCTCTACGAATGGGAGTGCTTTGTGTTTCATAAATGGATTGAATACAGTGTTGATAATGTAACACAAAATATTGAAAGATTAGAAATAGTAAATACCTGTCACAATGTTTTATAAGGAAAATGATATCTGATTCAAAAAGATCTTAAAATGTACAAATATGAATACTTGCCAATTAACACATTTGCAAGCATTAAAATTCTGGAATTAATCAGAATGGGCTGGGCTTAATACAGATCTCTCTTATCCTCCTGTCTATTTTCCTCCCATTTTACTGTGGACTCTCTTTATAACTGTGATTTGTGTTACGATCTTGGGGGGATTTATCAAAGTAATACTATATCAACAAGGAACATATTTGATATGAATTATCCCTGTAGGTTTATGAGCATGAATGACTGATGCCTTATACGGTTTAAGTCTGTAACTTGAATTAATCTGTAGTATTTTTCAAAAATGTTCACACAGATAAATAAAGAAAAAAAGCTGGAAAAAAAAAATCGATATCACTCTGTTCCTCTAAATAACACACCACACAACATAAAATACACCAAGCCACACAAAAGCTATTTCATCAATTAACCCCTTTTACAGTACATTTCTTATAAAAGAGACATAAGCACTGTGCAATAAAAAGCAAATTAGAACACCTGAATTCAAACAAAGAGAGGAAGCTGGTCAGATCTGCACTGAACCAAAGAAGCACACAGAAAGCCACAGAGAATAGCCTATACTTCATACATTTTTGAGACAGAAAATTCATACTGGTATTGAGCAAGCACAGCCAAACTTGTGGACAGAAAGTTACAAAATGTTAACATTTCTCAAAAATTCCCCAAAATTCAAGAAATGACCCACAGTGCACAATCCTGCCAAGCTAAGTGTTCAACCAGGTGATCCTTATTTAATAGTATTACCACTCAGACAATAACAAATAGTCCACTAAAATTAACTGAAAAGACAGACAACTTCTGTGCTAACAGCATAACAATACAACCACAACCCAAACTTTGTACTGCTGTGCCCCAACACCTGATTTGCCTGATGAAGCGGAAGATAAGAAACATCCATTCTCAGTGTCATCCTCCCTAGACTAATAAGCGAGAGCCCAAATGATGCCACATGTCCTCCTTCAGCCTCCTCCTGACCTTTCAAGACAATTTCCACCTCTGCCAGGGACCGTAGCCTTGTTGCCAGCATCCTTAAGGAAATACCATTTTAATGATTTACACAGCCACCGTGACAAAGGTAGGTTCTTTGTAAAGCCTCACAGTTGATTTTCAATGCTTTAGACTGAACTCCCACAAACGAGAGAAAGTAAGCAGCACTGTACCCTCCGTCAAGGACAGGTAGTCAGTGTTCGAACACCTTAGGTGACACGCACACTGCTGGAGCGAGGGCAGCGGTACCCAATCTTTGTCAGGCAAACACTTACCTTCTTTTGTGTTACAGGAAGGCCACTTGCAGACCGTAAGCACACATTTATGCACTGGCACTCCCAAAGAGCACGGGCCACTCCACGCTTACAGAGCTCTAATGCAAGACAGCACTGCTCATCCCAGCACTCCCTGGGACACTCAGAGCCACGAGAGCAGGTGTCCTGGTTTTGGCTGGGATGGAGTTAATTTTCTTCCTAACGCAGCTGGGAGCAGGCAAAGGTTGCTATCAGAACTATTTTCTTCGAGGCACAGCCCACTTCTGAGCTACATGCTAAGCACCTCAACATGAGAGGATCAAGCACAAACCTTAAAGAACCATTTCCCTTTGACACACATTTGCTTTTCAGGGTTTCTTTATCCCTAACATTCATTGTTTCACTGCCAGTCCCTTCCCCATCTCCTCCCGTTTCACAACGCAAGGAACCAATAGTTAAGTTTGGAAATCAGTCTGTACAGGATGATTCAAGCTGACAGTAAAGTTACACGCATGTGGACACCTGAAAGACACGTTGTAGAATGGAAAAAAAAATTGAAACCATGTGGACATCAAAATCTAAGTAAAATTTTTAACACAAAGTGCCAGTGAATTATGCTGTGCCCAGAGAATAAACGAATAATCTTCCCCATGCCTCTGCATCTTTTCATTCGTCAAAGAAAAGTTATGAGGCAGGGGAGGAGGGTACAGAAGTATCAAGTAACATTTGATTTGCAGGGTAAAGAGATGGCTGAGATTTTGCCCAGTCATTCTGCTTAGTGGGACATATTTTTCCCAGCTAATTACAACAACTTTGTGTTGAATTCTCCTTCAAATTTAAAGCTGCAGGGTCTGAAATTTTGGATAGACAAGTCTTTAAAAGACAAGACAAGGAGCAACCCAGTTGAGGAAGAAATTGCCGACTGACACCTAGTTACTAGTAACGCCAAATGTCAGAAGGAGTTAAATATAAAGCAAGGACACTCTGCAGTCTCTGCTGAGGATGAATATCTAACTTCTCTACACTTAGCCTGAGGGATATTAATTTTAGGATACAAGCCTACTGTAGAATAAGACAAGAATCTTGTATCCCAAGATTAATTCCATTTAGCTGGGAAGTCAATGGGATTACTGAAAGTGAAGCATACACCACATGCTTTGCTATATTGAGCTTTTAGTGTACCAAGTTAATTTAGTGCTTTCCTAGTCACCATGACCAAATAAATCTCCAGCTTTGGCTCTTCAGGTGAAGGGAATAAACTCTTAAGTAGATGAGTCAAATTTGTAACTAGCACTGAAGAAAATGAGAAATTTTATAACTTATTCTGAAGAAAAATGGTTCCAGATTCCACTGTAGGCACAGAAACAGTAACTAACACAACCTACATTGGCATCTTTTACTGACACAGCCTTCTGCATCTCATCCATATTTAGAGATGCATAACCTCCTAGCTGGGCTTCCTACAGATCTGCAAGAAAGAGCCAATGATTCTACCAAATGATAGGGTGTCATTTTTACTACGGAAAGTAAGAGAGAAACACATATAGCACATTTGATCGCTTACATAAAGTATATTTTTCTTCAATCAGACTCTAGGTTTACATTTCAAATGTATTCAACCATTTTGTGCTAAATACTTGAGTTAAAAAAGCTGCAAGTTGTAAATTCCCAGAACTGATCACTGTAAAACATTACTACCATCCTATCTGTACAGCACATAAATAAAAAAGGAGAGAAAGAAAATGAAAGTGCACGTGGTATTCAAGTTAAACATTAAAAGCTCTCTTAAAGCCACCACCAAAATACAGTACTTACATCCAGCCTTTCACAAGCAGATTTGCAAAGGACATCTGTGAATCTCTCGCACATAATGAGTATGCAGAATTCCCAATATTCCCATTCATAAAAATGAACTTGTGACCATCTGTTGAATAACACTGTCAGGGTCATTATACAGGGCTTGGCATAATTAATTTGTTTAAAGAAATTATTTTTATTGCCAAAATCTTTAAGTAACCTATCAACCCATTTTTACCCAAAGAACTCAAAATAACATAAGATGATGAGTATTAAGAAAACACAAACTCTGAAGATAGATGGTAAAGTAAAAATGCCACGCAATTAACAGTGATCTTCTAATTCCAAGCAGTTTTTTATAAAGAGGTGATGAGCAAGTCTCCTTCTCTTTTTCAGGGAGTTTATGCCCCTGATGGAGTATAGCAGAGTGTTGAAGGTTTCATGAATGCCATTATCTGTTCTTAAGAATAATCATTTCATATTTAGTTGATATTAACACAGAAAAGATTTCACCCATGTGACAAAATGGTTGACTCCCTTCAGTAAAAACCAATAAAGTTGTCTTTGAAGTAGGAATGAAAGGAAAAAATATAAACGAAAAGGTAACTGGAGAGCGGGGAAAAATACGTCCCCAAAAGAGCACCAGAAGCAAAATGTCAAGCTCTCTGCTCTGATTTTACTGCTGCTCAGGATATTTTTTATTATTTTTCTGTCCCTCATCTTTTCAACTCAGAATGAAAAAAAATGCAGCATACAGATAAACCATTAATGCAGAAAACCACTTTCATTTCAGCTTAAATGCATGACATGTTAGGAATGTTAAAAACTAAGTTATTAACAACAAAGATATGTAACACTTGGTTGCATTAAGCAACATCGTCCCAGATTTCTATTTGTTCCATAAATGTCAAGTCTACACACTGAAACTTGTGTCATGATACATAACCTTTGAAATTTCACACATTATGGATCAGAAATGTAAAGCTATGGAATTTTTCCATTCTGCCACGTGAAAAACACAAGCTATGATACACTGAGAAAAGTCTCTTGCACAAAATAAATAACAACTCTGCATCATGGTCATGGACCCCAAACTGGCAAAGATGAAACAGATTTATAGTTTATCTCTAATTCACTTAACACCACCATAAAATTCAGTCTTTGTCCTCTCTCTCACCCTCATTTTGTTAGTAACATTAAGAAAACCTTTAATTCCCAGGCCTCTATTAAATAAAAATTTCTCAGTGGCAACCTTTCTCATGGATACACGCAACAGTTACAATAGAACAGTAACCACCACAAACCATGAAGAATAAACATGTTATTGTTTTCAGGATGCCACAACTTCTTATATTAAACGTACATTAAAAGTACTCAGTCATAGGCATGCAAATGTAAGATTAAAACAATAATAAAAATGTCTTATGAAAACAGCTACAAAGTACAAAATGCCATTTCCAAAGCATAGAGCAAATTAATTTACTTCCAACCAGACCTGTACACCAAACGTAACAGTATTGGTGCCAAGTGTACACAACCGATCATCTGGAGATGAAGAGTAGTGGTAGAACACCAGGCTGGAAATTTGGAGACCTAGGGTTTATTTTCAAACTGCTAATAACTTCTCAAATAAGCATCTGTTCTTGTCCCTTGCCATCCTCCTACCCTGTGACACTTATATCTGTATTTGGAACAAAAGTAATTTCTTGCTGTGCATTTGTTCTGTAGGTCCCAGTAGTGGTCAGGGTCTTTCTGTACAACTACAGTATACATTAACAACTGAGTACAGTTAGCTGTATATTAACCAACACTGAAGTGCTCAGACATTCACGGTGTAGAGACAGAGATGTGTGTATTTATGCATGTGACGGTACACCTGCAAGCCAGGACTATCTTCTATGGGATTACAATAATGCATTCACAGCTATGGTGGCTGCAGATCATGATAGGCTGTAAAATAAACATTTTTGTTGCTTTCCCAACCACAGAAACAAGAGAAGGACAAAAACCCATGTGACGTGTTTAACATCTGTTCTGACTTGCATGTGAATGGCAATGATGATGACATCCATCGACTCAGTGAGACTTTTTTCCAAAGAGAAGCAGTGTTGTTTTTTAAAAACTAGTAATATCTATCAGCTGAAAAGTGCTTTATGGGAAAATCTGTTTCTTGGCACAACAAAGCACATATAGGTAAGGAAACAGTTTGTAGAAAGCAGTTGAAAAGCAAAGTAAAATAAGGTAACAATGTCAATACAAAATCTTCAAAAAGTCATCAACATTTTTCAGTAGGTCAAATTTGCAAACATACTCTGCATAAGGTCCAAAGCATACGGTGGGGGCTTCAGGGCTAGACTACCATTCTCCAGATAAAAAAATCTTATATTACCTCTCAGAGAAAGAGGTGCACCAACTTACATTACTCTGTGACTGCTTACATTGGTGCAATGCCTTTCTGCCAGACATCCTGTTCCAGACTGGGTTCTGCCACATGCCCACACACCCTGAGCACACAGCTTTCTGGGGACCTACCCAACAGCTCCTGGAACAGCATTCGTAGATAACTGCATGTCAGCATTTTATAGGAGGCTTCCTAGAGCTCTGAAGAGTTCTGAACTTTTCCAGCACCTGTCTTTCCCTGAAAAGGCCAACCATTTCCAGGACTCACTTCAAAATCAAGGCATGATTCATTTTTGCCTGGGTATAATTTAATGTTATAAACTATTCAAATCAAAAGCTGTTCTTTTCATAAGACCCAGAAGGAGATATTCACTTAGACACCCACTGCCAGTATACAGAAAAAAATCCCATAACATCATTGGAAAAGCTTGACTGCAACTCTCATCTCCAGTGCTGATACTCGTCATTAATACAGTAGCAATGCCCAATCCATCCTAAATAGTTCTGCACGTTACTTAAAGAAAAACATTATCAGACAAGTACAGTGCTTAGAACTAGGCCACTATCATCAGCTTGATTATCTGAAGCTCAGGACAAGCAACTGCATCTGCAGAACAGAACAAAGAGAGCGCTTTTGACCTACATTTGGGAAGGAGATTCCACTACCTAACAATGGTAGATTTAAGCAAAGGCAACATTCATGCCAGGACATATTTTAAGAGAGGGCCACTGTCCTGCAGTGAGGTAGCAGGGCGACTATACACTTCAATAATGTACTGTTATAAAGTTGCTTTAAAATTCTCCTTAGTTATTTCTCAGAGTAAGAAATTCTGGAAAATACATTTATTAAAACAGAAAACATGCAGGAGTGCTGCAAAAAGCATGCTATGCAAACAGCCCCAAGGGAAAAACAAACAGGCAGAACACCCCAGCAAGTGGGACCTAGTTATTAAAAAGCGGTACAAAAAGAATACAGGGATTGTGTGAATTCCTGTCCCTTTCTTTCCATCACTGGTAAGGGCTGAGGACCATGGGGATGACCAAGGAGAAAGTCTCACACATTGTCTTGCGTCTTACCAAAGCACTGTGTTGAGCAGCTGGTACATGCTGCCCGTGCATAGGGACCTTTAGAGGGACATACCGTGCAGCCTGCCTTCGGGCAATGCATGTACTCCCTGAAGAGCTCCTGCTGGAACTCTTGCTCTTCCAGCTTCTTTTCCCCATTATGCAGTCTCCCTGCCATAGTTTCTCTGTCCTCTTCCCTAGACTTGTCTTGGCAATCTGAAAATCAGTCTAGTTTATCATCTTCGCACTTCCGTTTTCCTGAATGCACTCTGTAAATTCCACTGTCCCTTCCCATGTCTCTCTAGAAGTCAAAAAGCAACATGTTTTCCTTGTTTTCCATTTGTTGACAGGAAAATTTGTCAAGAATCATCGCTCATGTTGCCAGACATCTGATCAAATGCTTCAGCTAGGGAGCCAGAATTCTCCAACTGTGGTCTTGGTAAATTTGTAGCATCTGAAATGAAACATAGGAAAATGGTTAACAAAGATACTGAGAAACTGCAGCAAACTCTCTATACCGAGGAGTTCAGAAAAAAAATACCTCTCAGTTCACAGTGGATTTTCAGAGCCTTTCAGGAAGACACCCTGTGCTCAAATTCTAAATGATAAGGACGTAATCATAATGATCTCCGTCACCTTTGTTTCTTTGGGGGCGAGAAAGCGAAATGAGAACAGGCAAATGTATCAGGCTTCTATCAGAACGTGTGAGTGAGTAGTTGCTCAAATGAGTCACAAGATAGACACCACAGACAGACTCATACTGGATTACTTTCTACGGACAGCAAAATGCTTCAGGATAACCTGCATCTGGCTGTAGTCAAGGAAAGAACTCCTAACAGAATGAGTGTGGAGGGAGCAAGACTGGCGAGTTTGCTCTTGTTCTTCTCCCAAAGCAAGATAAGCAGTGTGCCTGAGCTGAAGACAGGAAAGCAAATCCACACCAGCATCAAGGGAGATCAGGATTCTGCCTCCAGTGCCAACCTAGGCACTTGGACACCTGTGTCCTTAGGGAAAAAAAAAAAAAAAAATCTTGATAAAATAGTCCTGTGATTTTGGGTAAATCAGGGCTAATTTCACTGTTTAACTGGCACTGTTCACCACTCTGCTCTGAAATTTAGTCTCTTGTTGCTTCAGGTTGTAGGTTGGTTTCTAATAATTACAGTTATGCTAGAAAAGTCAGCCTGTAGTGTTATTTGGAGCCGTACTGGCGTAACATCCTAAAATTCAGAAGCAACACATGAGCCAAACTGTAACTCCCCCATAGCTCTCTTACTGCTTGGGGCCTGACAGCGTCCACTGGAAAAAAAAGGGTGTGGAGTTGCCAATTCCAGTATAAGAGCAAATCATACAGCTGGGTGCCTTCCTTCTCCATAAAAAACTGCATCTACCCACTTTATGAATAAAATAGTGGCACTTATATGAACCCAGCCACCAAGCATGCAGACAAAGCCCAAAGTTAAGAAAAACAAAACAAACCACGGCAGTAACATACCTTGTGTAGATTCCCTTATTTCCTGAGCTTCTCTCCTCCCAAACCCACTTGGCTGCTGTTTCTGGAGTTTCTGTCTCTACAAAGAGATCTGGATGCCCAGCACAGTCTCAGACATGTCCTGGTCTGTATTCAGATCCTGAGTCTGAATGGAGTATCCTTCTCTTCTCCCAACAGAAAATTTATGGGTACCCTTCTTGGTGCTGATTCCAAAGTGCCAAAAGTGAGGCAGGATATTCTTCCATGTCTGGGAGGTCTACTATCATCCCCAGACATCGTTATAGTGCATCTTCAAGCTCTTTATCCTCTCTTGGTACTGCCCCAGGAAACAACTGGTACACTGATGGACAAGGTGCTCTTATACTTGACTATCAGAGTCCAACAGATACTAATGCCACCTCAATGTCCTGGATATTCACACATGCTCAGTGTTACCTACGTGAGGCCAGTTTGCAGGTATGATTGTTTCTTCTGAGAAATGTTCCAAGAACATCTTGATAGATACAGACAAATCTGTACATAGCGAAGACTTCCAAAAAAAGTATCACCTCAAGTCAATGGAACAGAAACTGGACCAGAGAGGAGCATGGTAGATACTATGCCATGACTTGATGTCCGTACTTGAGTTAGCCTCGTCCAGAGCAAGAGTAATTCACACAGTAGTGTGACCATGCACCACTGCTAGCAGATGCAGATGTAGTTCGGTACTTTCCCAGGAAGAGGTTCTTACATGGGTCTGCATGCCAAAACTCTCAAGTGTGAAAATGAGGTAAATCAGTATGGAACTGATCAATACTGATAGGAAATCAGTGTGTGACAGCATACCATAAACCTTCTTTTAAAAAGCACTGGATCAGTAACAGCTCGGCACACATACCCAAGCACTTCCAACAACAAAAGGGAAACAGAAATCCGTAAAATCTGCCATCAGAAAGCCAAGTATAAAAGGCAGCTCTACACCATAGACTCTTTTGTCTAAACCCTGATGAATGGGAACTACTTTGTTGGACATTACACTCAGATACTACACAAGAGCAAAACTGAAACTCCCTCAAAAATTATAAAGAAGTATGAAACACACTCAGTGGTAAAACACTCAAAACATTTCTCCCAACAAGAACACTACAGAAGGCAGTGAAGTTAGGAAGTTTCCAGACCAAAATGGCAGCCCAGCCTTCGAAAGGTGAGGAGATAAGGTCCGAACTGTGACACAGACCTTGTCAGAGTCCACTGCAACTGCAGACCTCCTTAGCCCCTGCAAAGTTCCCCAGATCCGCTGCTACCTGAGATAAATCAAGACCAAGAGTCGTGGCTCAGAAAATGCCCTTCCCTCTGAGCTCCTAACATAGCTCAAGAAATGCAGTGTTGTGACTAATTTGATTCATGAAGACATCCTAAAATGCAGGCTGTTACAAGGAAACACGAGATTGCACTTTGCAATCTAAACCCAGGAATAAACCTCTAGAATTCATTACAAGTAAAATCATATGTAAATCCAGCATACTATACTTTAAAGAGAATTACATATGACTAGAGTGGTTAAGAAGCATATAAACAGTGGAGAAAGTCTTCTCGTTCTAGCTCAGATCTTCAAGCAGTACTGCACATATCTACTTGCCTCTCACTTTAATTTTAATGGATTACCAAACAAATACACACAAGATTGAGTTAATGTGAAGAACCCACTGTTTTTAAATAAATTGAGCAGGAACCATTTGAAAGACTATCTTGCAGGTTTTCATTCCGTGAAGACTGTTTAGTAATAGAAAAAAGCAATAGCTAGGGAAGACTCCATTACGACATATATGCAGTGTGTGTATATATATATATATATGTTTATATAGTATAAGCACTTGCTGAGAGCATTATGATGGCTCATCTTTTGGTACATTAGCATGGAACCAGGAAGTTAGTTTCAGTTGGAGGAGTGTTACATACAGCTGTCTAAAGTATTCAAAGGTACTACAGGTTCTTTGTACAAATTTTAGGTATTATGTATACGTACAACCAATAGAAAGTTTGGAAAGTGAAAGAATAAATTTCCAACAGCAATTTTATAAATAAAATCACTGTTTTTGTTTATTCACCTCTGCTACAATACCAAACTAAATTGAATCTACAGCGTGCATATGGCAGTAGCCAAGACCTGAAACTTTAGAGAAAACAAAGAAAAAAATCCTCTACTATTCCACAATTTAAATGTCCATTTGTCTAATACCATACATAGAGAAAACATTTTACTGATAGCTGTAATAATACTCTCATATTCTGAAGTACAGAATCTAATTACTATCAACTTAATTAAAACTAATTTCTTTTTATTGATTACTTAACTTTCTGATGCTGCTCTGACCCTACTGCCTTGGGGAATGTTTGCAAAGATTTCAATCAATGTTATGACTTTTTATATTAATTAAGCTATTCTGATTGGTTTGCCCTTTCACAATTATTCTCAATGCTATACATCTGCTAAGTGACAAATGGTAGAGTTTAAACACTTACACAAGTTCAAACATCTGTGGCTTTGCTCCTTTTTTACCCCCTCCTTTCCCTTTGCCTGCTCCCTCCACCCCTAAGAATGTTCACGTATTGCAAAAGATCTGTACAGATGGGTTTCCAAAAAGTGTGCCTTTTTCATAACTATCGGCACAGTTGGTGAGCCGCTTTGTGCCCACTGCTCCATTTTCCTGACCAAACAAATGTGAGACCTCAGTCTAACAATCTTTTCCAGTCCTCAAAGGCTCTAAGTACAAGATAATCTTATGTGAATGATAAAGGTCTATTAATTTTACTGAATCTAAACACGAGTCGCATGAAAAACTAAGCGCAAATACTGAAGTGTTTTGAGGAGATGTGGACAGGCTTTGCTTAACCGAAGCCTAAATCAACAACTCAGCAATAAGCTACCCAATGAAATACTAGACCTCCCTTAACCATAACTGAGAGCAGTTATGAGAAAAATTCTAACAACATTCCATTACGCTAACACTTCAGAGAAGTTGCATTTGATTTTTATAGTCTTTAAACAACTAAAACAATTCCTAAGTACTCAAAATTGAGAGGAGATAATGTTAATTTTTTTAATTATAATTTTTTTTTCCTTTTTATTTGCCCAGCCGTATCTGGGCAAATAAAACTGAACTAATTTGACACTGTTAATACCTGATGTCCAATAATCAGGTACTGTTGCCAAGCTTTACAACGTATCATGCAACATAAATCATCCAAATCTTACCTTATTGAAAAAACCCAAACAGAAAACAAGCCTACCCCACTTTTATACACTCTAGTGTCAAATGCAGTATGAAAGAAAAATCACTTAACAGACCATAAAGAAAAACTGAACAGCAAGTACACCAGATTCTTACCTATCCGCAGAACTTCTTTCAAAACCTTTTTTATTTCAAGCCTCACATAAAATTTCCAGCACAAATGCTTACACAGGAAAAGCAAGGATGTGATAATATAAACAATTCTGCTGACTTTAAAAGCACTTAAAAAAATCAACCTCACAATAAACAGCAGGACTGCACCATTGGTAAAACAAAAAAGGAAGAAAAAACTCCCAGCACTACACCACTGAACAAAGCACTGAAAATCCTCAGAAGTGCCTTGAAATTCTGCTGAGATCTTACTCGTATAAGACTGACACACATGCTAAAGGAAAGCCAATTGATTATCAGTCAACACAAGCTTACCTGCTTAAGTGCTTTCTTTGTGTGCTGCTGGAAGGAAGATACTAGCTTGCTTTGCACCGGTGCATTAGTAAGGCTTGAATCACGATTGGAAGACATTTCTTCAGATGTCTGCTTTGGGCAAACTTTATAAAAAGAAAAAAAAAAAAAAATCAGAATACTGTTAGAATACTCTATATCTTGGGAAGTCCTGAGGACAGAAAAAAAGAAAAGGCAAGTGCCTGGAAAACAAAAAAGTTGCTTTAAGAAATTCAGCTGATCCTGAGGCCGAGATGAGCTGAAAACGCAGCTATATCCTACGTAAATGCATTGCTTCACAAGTATTTGTGCCTCATCATACCCTTTCTATGCAGTTCTGGCTGCCTTGCATATTTTGCATTTCAGGTCCTGAAAGGTAACTGAAATAGTTTAACTACAGCTTTCACACAGAAACTAGACAAAAATTATCTTCTTCACCAAGACATTTTTAATGGATTATTACATGTCTAAACGTGTATTTATACAGGAGACACTGATGACCCTGTGTTCTGGAAATACTTACAAATATGTAACTTCATGCTAGATTGTAATAGCTTCTTAGGAGCCAGACTCATCTATTTTATAAGTACTTCTTGGTTTCTTGGTAAAGCTAAGAACACACACTTTCCTGTTTAACGGGTAGACTGGAATATCCTGCAAAGAGGAATTCTGGTCTCTCAGGTAATACACACAGCTACTTGTCAGCCTTCTAAATAATACATGTTTTAATGAATAAATACTACAGTGCTTGCATTTAACAGCCTCTTGAATACATGTTGTACGAGGCACAGGAAAAGTCTCCTGGTTAAAAAATAAAAGGAAATATGATTAATTGTTTCCAACTTTATTAAACAGATATGAAAGCCGTGAAAATAGCTGGAGGATCCTATTAGTTTTGGTAGTCAGCAAGCTTGACTAAAGGGCTGTAAAAACCTTTCCGCTCCTCATGCCTTGCATTACTGTTACTCTCACTAGTGTCCTAAGATTGCCCAGTGAAAACAGCATTAGCATGGATCCAGAAATTAAGCAGCTTTTTTTCCATTCTCCTCTCCTGACTTAAATCAAGTCTGTCTTCCAGCACTGCTCAACGCTGGTCTGAGCACTGACATACCTTCTTTATAACGCTCTGCAGCTGCATATGGTTTTCCAAGGTTTGCCGTACTTCGCACACCTATCATATGGTTTGAAGACACTCAAAGGAGCTGCACAGACACGTGCAAGAAAAAATTTTAGTCCTATGTTTCTGTTTGCCTATGGTTTTCTCCTCCCATCCTTCAGTGGCATGAGCAGGCACCTGAAGCAGCATTCTAACTCCCTTGCGTTTAGCAATGCTTCATAGAAGAAATAGTCTAATGATTTTTTTCTTTGTGTTTGTGGGAAAGAAAGATAGAGACAATTTAGTTAGCAATAATTAATAGCTGCTGTAAGATGCGTGTGATACTAAACATTTGTTTTCACACTGAAAGGACAAATAATTAATACTTACCTCACAGAGAATACACCCTGTTTTATAGAATGGGCATTATGTCGAGATAATTTTCATATTAGATGAAAAATTTTCATTAGCAGCTAAGACAAATCCTATTTTGTCATAAGATTTATAACTGATATTTGCCACTTTCTTCCCTCATACTCGAAGGATTTGTCAAAATATATAAAGAAGCTGCAACATAAAACAGGTTCTGAGTTTACAGCATCACCTGGTTTGGATCAATCTTTTCCACATGATGAGCAAAGCTTACTATCAAAAAAGACAACTTAAAGGAGCAGCAAAGTGTCAGCAGAAAACAAACAATAGCTGGTTTATATAATCTAAATCACTGCAATAGCTAAGCTTCTGAGACAAGAAACACCTACACCAAAATAAAAACCTGACATTTCAAATTACTTAGCTTTTGTCTTTTCTTTCAAAGAGAATTTTTTTACTGTTTTCTGGCAAAGTCTGAGAGTCAAAGAACTGAGGAAAAAAAATCCCAGAAAATGTGTAAGCACACAAGGCCCAGAGTTAATGGCAGGAGAACAGAACAAATTTAAAAATGCCTAAAGAATTCAAACTGTTATTTACTTAACTGTCATTCCTAAGATAGGATAGAACATGACCTGTCATGAAAAACCTATTCCTGTTCTCCAGGATATCTTCAACTCCTGTTACCTTCTTGTTCAAATGGAAAATTCTGATCTTCATTACTCTGATCTAGGACATTATCCAAGAGTCTCCCCTGTTTATTTTGGTGATAAAGTTCATCCTGGAGAACTTTGGCAAGACTAACTGATGGTGCTTCACACTACAACTATTAATGTCAAAGTCACAATACTGCGCAAGAACAAAAAGTAAACATACTGTCCTGGTTTTGGCTGGGATAAAGGTAATTTTCTTCATAGTAGCTACCACGGGGCTATGTTTTGGGTTTTTGCTGATAACACAGAGATGTTTTCGTTACTGCTGAGCAGTGCTTACACAGAGCCAAAGTTTCTTCTGCTTCTCACCCCACCCCACCGGCAAGCAAGCTGGGGGTTTACCGGGATTTGGCAGGGGACGCAGCCAGGACAGCTGACCCCAAATGACCAGAGGGATATCCCATGCCATAGTGCGTCATGCTCAGCATATAAACTAGGGGGAAGAAGGAAGAGGGGGGATGCTCGGAGTTACGGTGTTTGTCTTCCCAAGTAACCACTACATGTGATGGAACCCTGCTTTCCCAGGGATGGCGGAACACCTGCCTGCCCATGGGAAGTGGTGAATGAATTCCTTGTGTTGCTTTGCTTGCATGCAGGGCTTTTGCTTTACCGGTTAAACTGCCTTTATCTCGACCCCTGAGTTTTCTCACTTCTATCCTTCTAATTCTCTCCTGAACTCACTGGGCAGGGTAGTGAGTGACCAGCTGTGTGGTGCTTAGCTGCCAGCTGGGGTTAAACCCTGACACATAGCTCTATATTAATTTTGTGCTTTCATTCATTTTTCTTTTAACAACAAACCCTAAAATTGTGGCAGGGTCTATTACAGACCATACTTCTTATTTCTATTATTACTTCAATTTTACATAAAAATATTTTCAGTGGTTTTGTTTCTTTTAGAAGGGCTGTGGTCAGTAGGTCGAGGGAGGTCCTCCTCCCCCTCTATTCTGCATTGGTGAGGCCACATCTGGATTATTGCGTCCAGTTCTGGGCCCCTCAGCTTAAGAAGGACAGGGAACTGCTAGAGANTGAGGGGTGACCTCATCAATGTTTATAAATATGTTAAGGGTGAGTGTCAGGAAGATGGAGCCAGGCTCTTCTCGGCCTCACTAAGCGATAGGACAAGGGGCAACGGGTGCAAATTGGAGCATAGGAGGTTCCGGGTTAATGTAAGGAAAAACTTTTTCACTGTGAGGGTGACAGAGCACTGGAACCGGCTGCCCAGAGAGGTTGTGGAGTCTCCTTCTCTGGAGGCATTCAAAACCCGACTGGACGTGTTCCTGAGTGATGTGCTCTAGGTGGCCCTGCCTTGGCGGAGGGGGTTGGACTAGATGATCTTTCGAGGTCCCTTCCAACCCTTGTGATTCTGTGATTCTTTTGCTTCTGTTTCTTTACAGCTTTTACAACAGAGTTAAACCAAGGGACAGGGATTGCTCTAACAGGTGAAGCAACTGGAACTAAAATCTACTGAAACAATAAATAGGTTTCCATCACTGCAATCTCTTCTGCAGGGACAGAAGGAAAGCCTCACTCTAGGCTGGTTCAGTTTAGTGGAACCCAAACCTAGTTCTTTCAGAGTTTTGAAAAACAAATCTTTTCCTGTAGTCTATGATTAAAGAAATAGATAAGTGAGGCTGAAATCCAGTGCTTAAAAATTTTAAGATGATATCATGATTGGAGAAAGCCAATTTCATTCATTAACAACAAATCACACTTCCTTTCTAAAATATATTTTGTACATTATATTTTCCTTCATATGTATATTTTCCTTGCTATCTAGTGGCTTAAAATAGTAAGAAGCTATTTTAAGTATTGTTTTCCATGTTTTAATTAAATTTCCATTTCCATTTAAAACCAGCTTCATACAAATCATGGCTATAAACCTAACCATCTAGGAAATAAGAGATGTCATTGCTTATTTTCCAATCATAGAAGATACAAACATTAAAAATCTAAATACATTATGTTAATTTATGTAATTAATTAATAAGTTATACAGTCTATTCACTTTATTAGCAAAAATAATACTAAAAATCATATACAGGCTTTATTTAGAGGACAATTTAATTGTTTACAAAAAATATGAATTGACTTTTCTGTAGGAAATTAAATACAAATATGAGACAATGACTAAATTTGTTCTTTAAAACATGTTCTGCTACTTAATGACTTAATTAAATCTGTGCCAAAATCCCACTATACCACCCACAACGTCTGTGACCACAGAAAATTATATTTATTTACTTGTTCATTTATATGGATAAAGTCCAACTGCATTTCTATGAATGGATCAGAACTAAAAAAGGGGAAAATATGACAGAAAAATACGTGTTTGCAATGAACACTGATGATCCTAGTGAAAAATACAGTGCCTTAAGAACAGAGCAGGCATTTATGCTAAGAAAACCAAAGAACACAGTGAAAGAAAAACAAATTCAAGAAGACCCAGTCTTTGTACATACATACAACTTTGGAAAGCTGTAACTACTTTGTCCATAAACACTGAAGATGCATGAATATTATCAGATCCATGTTTACATGAAAAGCTTTATCAGAAAAGAACGCTAAAAATAAACTCGATGCTGGGGAGGGAAAAAAGAAACCTGAAAGAATGTAACAGATGAAGGAAAAATATTTGGGTCGCAAATAAAGAGGATTCACCACTGCTACAGTAGAAAAAGAGAACAAGAGCAGTTTTAAGCCTACAGGAGGCATTTCCATTTAGTGGAGAATAATTAGGCTCCATTCTTTAAATCGGCTTCTTCAAGGGCCAGGACTGAGTGAAGGAATAAAGCAAAAAGCAACTATTAAGCCATAAACTGTTAGGTTATGAGCTGGAAGAGCAGCTGGGTTTCTGAAGATAAGACCTCCTCAGTGAGTGTTCAGAGAGTGTTAACATGAATGATAGAATTAGAATTACTTTGCAAAAAGAGCATGTTAAAAATGTTTTCGACAACCTCCATTTAAAATAACTTCCTCTCTCCCATTTTTCCAAGACCAGTTTTGGTAATTATTATGAAAGGCTATCATTTATAAAAATCAGCAATGCTATCTTTTAATTTCAAATTTTAAAAGCTATTTATTTTAATACCTTTTACCTTCCCTGCCTAAGAAATATGACACCTATATAAAACATAGTAGAAGATGTGCTTCTTCAAAGAAACAATTTTAAGAGGAATACAACTTAAAATTATTCTGTCTCACTGACACTGAAAGTTATTAGGAATAATTATAAATAGATTTATGTAACTAGATGGACAGAAAAATTCCTGGAGTGCTTTAAGGGGTTTATTTTCCCAAAATAAATAGCATAATTAATTCCGATTTCAGACAGACCATACCATTTAAAAACAATCCAGCAAAGCTAACAGCAGTTCATTTCCTTCTTTGTTACAGAAACCACAGCAGATGAGAAGGATTGTTTACTAATGGCCACATTACAAAACACAAATTAATATTGCTACCATATGCTAAAGACTAGAGTCTACCTCAAGCATAAAATGTATGCGTACACTCTGGAGATACGAAATTTCACAGAAAACTCCCTTAGGAAAACATACACACAAAATCTTTCTCTAAAATATCCATAAAATTCAATATTTTCTTTGGGTGACACAGATCTATACTTGTATTGACATAAATGGTCATGCTCTGCCAACACAGATGTATCAAGTAATTCACCTCCATCACTCTTTGATCTCTAGAGCCCAACTTGAAAAATCTGAACAATTCAGAACTCGACTGTTGCCATCAGATCTTGAAAATGAAAACCAGTTTGGGAGTTAGTTAATTGTACAAGTTCGCCAATGCAAGGAAAAACAGATGCATATATCAAGGGCACTACTGTAACTCTAATATTCTTTTTGAAAAGCAATACTAGCACTATGAAATGATAAATAATATTGAATAGCATTTTTTGGAAAAAGACATCAAATAGCACATCAGCTTGGTAGCTTGCACTGAATCACATCATATTCTCAGCATGTTTTTGAGCCCAAACATTTCACAAAGCTTTGAAAACTGTGAATCCTTATTCCAAAGGAAGTTAACATTTTCCACTAAAAATATACAGCCTGTCATCACTAAGCCACCGATTTCTTAGGCTTCATTAACTCTACTGTACAGCAAAAAAAGCAGAAAGATCTCTCCCTCAAGCTCCACAGTATCTTCTCTCATTCTTATGACTCCCCTCCAGTGGCAATGAAACAGAAGTTAAACTTGATTCTGGGAACAATATTTTGATTTTACAGCTACTTGTGGGGAAACGAAAAAAAAACACACCACCAAAACAAAAGAAAAAAGTGAAAAACTGCCTCTTTCTGATGTGTCATCCAAAACTGCATGTTTGAGCTGCTACTCCATTACCACTCTTCTGCTTTTAGAAAAGCCTATCCCACACCCAGATGTTGCCATGTGCAATGGATGTATTCAGCAGAATCATCCAATATTATTCCCAAGAGACAAGATGCTAAGAATAACAGGTTTCCCTGATTTGCCAGAAATTCCATTCCCAGAAAGGAACTGAACATTTAAATGTGGACTCAGGTTTCAAACAATGGTGAATATTCATTCCTCACTACAGGAGTTATCCTAGTGGCTTCCCAATCCAAAAAGTACAAGGTGTTCAAGAGCACAGTAGCTACAAAGACAAAACTTCAGGATTCAGTATGAACCTGATCCTCTCTCGTTCATCATTTTATCTACTATTCTATTCTATACTATCTCTGAGAAAACTGCCTAAGAAATTAATTCTGGCAAATCACATTTGCAATTGAAGAACTTAAAGTTTTAGGAAGCACTGAAAACCAAAGCGTCTCAAGAGGCGACATATGTTGCTCGTATTTGGGCAAACATCAGAACCTGTGTTTGAGTTGGGTTGGGGAGGGAGGTCACACTACCGTAGGAATTGCTGCCTTCCTCCACAGTTCCATCATTGTGCATTCCATTGGCTTCTGCGAAGACAATTTTTAATCAACTGTGCTCCGTGGCTGATGGATTAGCCCTGGCTTCAGAAACCCTAGGGACAAATGCTTTTTGAGAACAGAACATCCTATTGATGGGCAAAAGGATATTATAGTCATCATTTTCCCAGGCAATAGTAATTGGGATTTTAATTCTTTTACTGACTGCATCTCTCCATGCTGCCCCTGTATTTGAAGGAAATGGAATTTATAAAAAGATAGGAGACTGCTAGAGAGCTGCTATAGAAGTATCATTCCGAACCAGATCAACTGTGGCATAAAGAGTTTCTTTAACATATGCCTTTGGAGAAGGTGGGAAATTAAAGATTTCTCCACAGCATCTGAAAAATCCTGAGGTGTGACCATTCCAGTTGTCAGTTTAGCAGTACTGATGTGGAGTGACAACTTTCACCAAGTCATGTGTTTATAAGTATGAGGAATTTTTATATTATTATGCTAATAAAATTGTTCATTACCCTGCATTTATACCGGGAAAAATGTGCCTGCTGGGGAAAAATGTGATTCTTCTCTGTTTCAGTGTCAGCTGCTACTTTTTACTCTGAAAGCTGAAGACTATTATCTAAAAGCCCACAAACAGACTGAGGCTGCTGCCTAGGGTTTCATCCTCTGCTTCTAACTAACTTTAAAGCGGCACTTTTTAAACCCTTGCTAAACAATTTCTGATCACTCTGTCAGAACTGGAGCTTCTGGACTCTACCACAGTGGAAACAAGAGCAAATAAAAATGCAATCAGTTGTGCAATTAGGACTACAATGTGCAAACAATGTCCATTCTTATACGTATCATTCATACTAAGCCTGAAAGGAGACATCATATCTATTGATCTTTTCTAAAACACAGGTCAGAGAATTTCATAAAGCGTTGTTTTGTACTGAATCAAATGCTATTTTTATGCCACAGAGTAGTTCCCTGCAAAGAAAAAAAAAAATCCCAGCTTTGGTGTGAAAAAATTAATTGATAGATATCTTGTTAGGTTTTGTCTGCTAGATCAAATATTTTCTATAGGAATACCTTTTCTCAAATATTTACAAACTGATCAAGTCACCAACTCATCACTGAAAAACTAACTAGACTGTCCCTATTAAATTTCTCAGAGTAAAGGAGGTATTTGTTCACTCAAGAGTTCTTAAATGTCTTTTCTTTCCTTTTCTATTTTTCTTAATTCTTTCATACAGCTATAATGAATGCAATACATTAGCAATCATTTAACTAGTGCTATACCCAAAGGAAACACTGTGCCTATATTCTTTAATCAGTACTACCAGAATTATAGTCCAAGAACTGCATTGGACTAATTAGCAAAAGCATCTCATTCATGTTCAATTCATTTTCTGTTGTGATCCTTAAATGCTTTTCAGATTTACTGATTTATTGAATATATGTTTCCACTGCACAAATGTGACCTTTTTTCTTCACTTTAAAGTCTGAAAAAAATTCATGCTGTTCAACTGTAATAATTTACAAGGCAGTCAAGAGGGGTCTCAACATTATTATTTGTTATCAATAAATTTAATCAAGAAGGATTTTGTATTTTTCAAAAAGTATTGACAAAAATATTGAATGAAGAGTGGTCAAATCATATCCTCAAGAGAACATCAAAAATACCTACTTTGGATTGCGATTCCTATGCCTTTACAGATCTAATATTTTGTAATTTTCAATCCACTTAAAACTGGCTGCATTTCCCGGGCATGGTCCTGTTTCAAGCATTCTGCTTGAATCACTTCTAGAACTCTAAATATATATCAATAGGTACCTTTAACAATGAAATTTTTGATTGCAAGAAAAGCTTTTATCAAACACACTTGACAAAACTATGTTCTGTATCAGTTGATTGATAAAGACGTGGTCTCTTCAAGTCCTTATTGATCATACCCAGCATCAGCCTTTCTATATGCAGCATAGACTCACTACTGCCATCCCACTCACTATTTTTAAATATATCCACTGCATGACATATAAAAAAATTAAAATGTCTTATTTTCAAAAAGTTAAATATATTGCTGTTTTCCAAGATTTGTTAAAGATGAAACATGAGGGAAAGTTCTCAGTTTTAAACAATCTAGGTGCAATTTATTGCTACTTCAAATTGCCAAATACTTGTAAATGTTTCATTTTAGCAGTTTCTCTTTTAGGTCACCACAAGTGCCAGAATTATTTTTATAACTGTAAACTGTGAAAATAGTATGCAGCTTCCTCCCAGTCAAAATCCAACAATTTTCTACTTCTGCCATTCTGGCATCCTTATTTACGTCCTACCAATCCTAAATAGTTGCCAGGTTTTTGCCATGATTTTTATTTGTTTATAACAAATAACATCAACTTTTGCTTTCCTTTCTGTAACTGTATTTACACTGCTTTTCACTGCTGTATTCTTCCTGTGACTTTGGGAAGTGTAATCCACAAATTGTTTGAGTATCAGATGGGAATTGTTGAAGAGCTACAGATACGTATGTTCACTTACACATGCTATATATGTTACATAAAACCACTGCAAGTGCAGAGTCTGTTAACCTGCAGACATAATATATCAAAGAAAATGAATAAGCAGAGACATTTAACAATTCGTGACTTTTGTTTTTTCCACTGAGCTTCAAGTCTTCACCACTAGATCCACACCAACCAGTCTTAGGTAGTTACTCCTGTCACTGAGCATTTTGTGACTTTTCACTGCTGCTAGCAGCAGTACTGAAACAGCAGTATCAGTCCTGTACAGGTGCAGCATGGAAGCTAAGTAAGTTGCTCAAGATCAAAATGGAAGTCTGTAGCAGAAGAATGACATGAGCTGAGCCTTTCCACATCCTAGCTGTAAACAGGACACCCTCTCACCATATACAACATGAGCCAAAACAGTAGGCTGCAGTCCAGCAGTGGGGCAGGTTGTGAGGGAGGGAGCAGAAAAGAACTGGTGAAGGAAAGGTTTATTTCATAGGTCTTGGGAAGCTTGATTTTTGTATCAAGTATTCACTTTATAAGCACTACATGAGTGTAGTTTTAATGAAAATAGTTTTATCACTTGCAAGTAATTTTAGGTGATTGAAGAACTGCTGTCTCTTTATAAGCAATTACTACCTCTCAAAAAGAAAAAAATATTTCTAAGGTTGCCATTTTCAAGTTCTTGCAATATTTCAGTTTGTCATTATCTCAGAGAAAAAAAAAAGCATGGCATCTGATACTTCAACATGTCTTTAGGTCAACTGGGCACCGAGAGATTCCCTGCCTGAAACAAAAAAAATACAAAACTTTGTCCTGTGCCCAGAACTCTACTGAGGGACCAACTTCACATGCCTGCACTGAAATCAGTGAGATGTCTATCTGACAACTTCAAGTCTGAAGCCTGGTAAGGCAAATTACTCTTTAGCTGCGGGGCTTAAAACAAACAAACAAACAAAAACCCCCAAAAAAAAGGAAGTAAAAAAATTACCCACTCAAAACATGCCCAACAGCAATACTCATTGTCTTTTACAAATCTAAGTCAAATAAAGGCACTTGGTGTTCCTGATTTCTTTATAAGGCCAAAAAAGAGAGGGAGTCACTCGAAAATAGTTCCACTGACTACAAAACATTACTTATACTGTTTAGAAATCACACCATGAAAATCTTAAGTGAACAATATTTTTTCTTTTCCCAAAATACGCCCTCTAATATTGAAATTAAAACACCTACCACCATTTTCTTCTCCATTATTATTGTTTGTCTCAGCCATTTCAGCGCCATCTAACTCAGATTCACATCCTAAATCCAATGTTCCATCAGTAGGGCATGTTGATTCTTCTTTCTACAGTTAAAAAAATAAAAAGAAAACTAAAATTAACAAGAAAAAATCAATCGTGATCCTGCTGCATCTCCAAAAATAGATTACTGCAGTGTACTCTCATGCTTACAGTTCAAAAAACCAGAATAAAATAAAATATGCTTGTGAGTTACTTCAGGGAAAAACATAAAAACAGACTTTCATGAAACAACTTGCAAGGCAAAAACAAAAGAGCTATTTTGTGAAGTCATAACATGCTCTTTTTTAAAAATGTCAAATAAAATGCAGTATCTTCCACTTTTTTTTTCTTTTTTAACAGAAACAGACTTGTTTGGCTGTTAAAAATCCTGGTTTTCCAGTTGAGTGTTCAGAACGCTGCCGCAAAACACAAATCCTTTAATGTTTCTTTTCTGCCTTTGCGTGTTTCCTGAATTCAAATAGCTGAAGCAACCTGGAGCTCACAAACATGGGAGTGATTGTGAATACCTGGATTTGTGCCAAGAATATCTCCCGATTTAAAGAAAAACAGCAGCATTTGTTTTAGTAAATTAGGAAACAGAGCTTCTGATAACTATTAATTCAATCTCAGATACGGAATTTTTAGTTATCAGGAGCAGGCATATCTACACAGTTTTGTTTTATAATTTTTAAACTGTTATATCAAATAAGTCTGTCATTAATTACAAAAGATCCTTCTCTCAACCCAAAATTTTTAGTGACTACATTCAGACTGTCAAATATATAATCTCGCTTTCTTGTTTCTCACTTCTGCCTCACATTCCTCTACTCCTATTGTGAAGCCCCTCTAAGTTTGATCATGTACAGCAACAAAAAATTTCCACCCACAGAAACCTTCATATACATACCAAAAAAGAAAAATAAAGAGGAAAAGGAACAGAAATAACATAAAGGCAAAACTCTATCACTGTAATTATATTCCTTCTCAAAAGCAATGATGCAACCTGTAAATTAAAAGCTGATTTATATTAGACTTGCAAATAATTTTGCACTATTCAAAAATCAAACATTAATACAATTGCTTAATGAGAAAGTCAGTGATCTTCATGAGCTCACTGCTCATAAAACAAAGGCCTTTCTGTGAACAACTCTGAAAAAGCAGCATTTTAGCTAAGCTACATGTTTTTTATACCATATGCCAAATTCAAGAACATGCATATGCTTTCTAGGATAAAGGACTCAATGTTTACTTTCATTATAAATCCTTTTAAAAGACATCTGAAAGCAGTTAGAAGGACTATCAGGTCATTTCCTCTCCAAAGAATCTAATCTGTTTACCTTTATATGTATTGAGACATTCATAAAATGGATTAATAGTGCTATGTACTTTCCATATACAAAATTTAAACTTACTTTGAGAGCGTAGAGTCCCGACTTCCCAGGGATTTTGAAGAATGTTCCATCACCTACACGAGTGTTAGTATGAAGCATTGCATTCAGGCAAGCTAATGGAGAGGTTCCACTGAAAAATAAAATCGTGCAGTCCAAGATTGAGTGCCTCTTGTAAAACTATTCCCTCGGTCTATTTTTTTTTTTTAAAACTCATGCTTGCCTGGCTTTTTTTTTTTTTTTTCTTTTTTTTTTTTTTTTTTTTGGCTTTTTTTTTTTTTTTTTAATTCTCTCAACCCTGAAAACATCTACATTACAATAACAGGCCGGTTTCAAACTTAATCATATGCATCTGTCCTCTAGGCTCGAGGCAAAAAGTCTGTGAATTATAATTATGCTTTTCTTCATACAGCAACCAGCTCCACATTCTAAGAGAAACAAAGTCCAAATATTTATGTGAAATTGCTTCGTAAATAACACCATGAAGCCTCATTTTTAAAATGTTACAGACAATGTGGCTGTTGCACATGAATGATCAAAACAGTACCAAGTTCAAGGGCAGCTGCATCCCATAGGATGAAAGGCAACAAAAGAATAATAAAGAGCCCAGTAAGAATGCATTTAAAATTAAAAGTGATATATAGTTAAGCCTTTTTCTGGCTTAACATGGTCAGCATGCATTACTATACATAAATACAAGCACATTTGTATCTTCTCTGAAGCACTATCTTTTCTAATTAGAGTTGGTTTAGAGATTAAGAGATTGACCTACTCAAGGTAGTAATTGTAATACCACCGTGGAATGCATGTTAAGGGACTATGTAAAAAGAAATACAACACACTAAGAAAAAAAGGAGGACTTGTAGAGAGATGTCTTTGTAATACATGCATGTTTACAACAGAAAAAGAAAGCAAATGGTTCTACTCTAGCTACACTTACACTATTCTGAAAAGTTGATCTAAGAAATGGTGGAGAAGGTGGTAGTCATAAACTGTTTTCTTTCATTTTAATTTAAAAATTAAAGTACAAGATTTATAGATGTACTATCACATCTTTGTCCCCATTTACTGACTAATGTACACGGTCTACTCAGGGACTGAATCTGAAACTGTGCTTCTTCCCTTGGGTGCCTAGCCTGCACGCATGCTTATCTTTAGCCACGTAAATATATTCCACTTGGTTAAGTGGAACAATGCCTGTGCATTAAATTAAGTGTGTTGCTAAGTGTTTCAGGATTAATTATATACTCAACTATAAACCAGGAACAGGGCTTCAAAAGTCCATGAAAAACTACTGGTTTTTATTATGCAATATTACAGGACAACATCCAATCTTTGTTAAAACTTGCATGACTGATCTTTCTTTACATATACAGCTGGACTGAAATGGTCATCTTTCATATGATGCTTTCTTTTGATTTCCATGGCTCTGTTACAACAAAATTCATCCTTCTGTACACGTATTCATTTAATGGCAAGATGGATAGTGTGGTAATTGATGTTCCAGTAAAAATTAAACTATAAAGTGTCCTCAGGACAGGAAGTCCTGTCCAATATAATTTATTTACTATTGGTCACCTAATGTATCACATTACTACATCTAAAATCAAAAAGGTAAAGGTAAAAACGCTGCTTGTTGATAAACACATCAGATATTTAAGCGATACCTGTTTTATGAGTATTCTAAATATAATCATGCGATATGAAAATTCTGACAAATTTCTGTTGTTTCTTTTTTTTTCCCCTGCAAATAAAACTAATTCCACATCTGGTTTTGATAGAACACTGTAACAGAATACAAAACTATGGTAGAAATATAGCGATACTGCTAGCAGTAGCACAGAAAACATTAAGAGATTTCACTGAGTTTAACAATTACCTCAAACTGTTTTAGAATAAGTAGGATACTTCTCTTTACACGTTTTCCTTATTGTATTAATGTTTGACAAGGAAAGACACAAAGCATTTGATAGAGCAGTTCTAGTTGTGTAATTTCTTCCATATGTTAACATACACAACATGAAGCAATTTCGACTCTCACAGTCTTGGATCTTTCTACTGAAACATTATCACAGATTAAGACTTTCTCGGCAAGCTAGAAAGAACTTGCTGACTCTGCAGTGGAAGACACATTCAATATATCAACAAGAAACAAAACTGTGTGTGCATGTATGCACCATTTGTATCCTTCTCCTATTCTGATGTGGGTATTCTGGACTCCACACTTATTTTTAGATATCATTAACCAATTAAAATTATACAAGATGAATGAACCCAAAATAGAGGATTTGGCAATATCTCATGACCACTACTGTGCTCACAGCAGATATCTTAATCTTCAAAGTCTAGCCAACTGGCAAATGGACAATAGAAACTACCTCTCTGACTTACAAAGAAATCAGTATCAGCTACTGAGCCAAGAAGTACTTCAACTACTGTTGCGCTTGTTTCATACAGATATCTGCAATTCCTAAATAATTTGGCATGCAACCAAAGGGCTATATCCACCCTTCTTGAAAATCAGACTTGGTTATGTCTATAGTGAGCACAAAACAAACCACACATGCTTAAGTTGCAAATGAAACAGTAATCTGGACACTGCGGGGTAGGATTTATTTTGAGCTAGCAGCTCAAACTGAGATTCCATGGTGTCCTTTATCACTGCCGTTTTGACCCATGTTAACCAATGACTTGCCTGTCCTGTCAGCACAGGCACCCTTAAAACACTGTATTGAAGTTCCCAAACCTTACCGACAGGGGACACTGGAAACGCTCGCAATACATGCTATCACAACACGGGACTGCGGTCAGAAAAGCCAGCAATCAAAGACCCCGTGATGGAGACTGATGTCTGAATCACAGAGCACTTTCTGAGGGATCCATACTACTTACTGCATGCTTTCTAAATTCTTCTGCAGCCTGAGGACATATTGGCTCTGCTCAGAGCTGCTGGCATGTATTAATACAGCAGCCAAAGACTGCCAAACATAAGGCTGAGTGTCTTTGAACGTCAAAACTGGCACAGTTTGACCTAAGTTCTTGAAACACACCGAAACAGTTCAACTTTGATTCAGTTAAATCCAATTGGATACAATAATATTTTACTTTGTAACTTGATACCTGTGAATTTTTAGAGCCATAATATATTTTAAACCTACTGCAAGTCTTCTTCCCACAGTCCACACGCAAGGAATACGTTTACTATTTACAGCCTTCGGGTGTAGAACTTTCATACTATTTATCACCTCTTGGGTGAGATTGCTTTAAACCATTATAGTAGTCTGAAGTCATTCATACATAGGAGACACCCTCTGTAGCAGTTCATCTTTAAGGTTGATAATTTTCTGTATATGTATATAAAATATAAACACACAAACATCTATACATACATACAAGCAGTATACCAACACCAGCACAGTTCCAAATAGATGAAAAGTTACTTACTTTCTGTAAAGGTGATATCAAGTTCCAACAACCAGCGACATAGGAAAGAAAAAAAAAACTGATTAGACTTCCAATATAAAATGTTGTTAATAGCATTTGGTCTTTTAAAAGATATTTGAATGTGTCATAAATGCTCTTTCCCAAAAATCACTGTAAGTTCAGCACATCCTTCCATATATAATAACAAAATTCCTGTACATGATCAAAGCATGCTTCTCACCCCAACTCCCCCAGTCAGAAATATCTCCAATGTTTTGTGATTCTGGGCTCCCTCTACTGGTCATGCAGCCGGTGTTACCTAGATCGAAATGCCGGACTACACAGTCTCGACACACAAAGCTCTGTAAAAACATGTAGTAGAAGTACAGATTTCAGTTACTTTCTCCCCTGCCACCCTCCCCCAAAACCCTACAAAAATCTGTAAAAACACCAGTAAAACCACTATTTATTTTTATATTGCAAAGTTCTCAAACACACACTTTTGTCAGAAGAACCCTGAAAACTTCTATGGTTATACTTTTAATTCTATTGGTCTTTGCTAGACTGCTTGGCAAGAGAAAAAAAAAATTATGATCTTGGCCAAAATATGTTTTAAATATGGAAAATAAATTGACCAAAGCCAACCTGTCCAGACAATATAGTGCAGCAGACAGTGAAAGCTTCCCTCTACAACTACCTGAAAGGGAGTTGTGGTGAGCTGGGGGTCGGCCTCTTCTCGCAGATAACTAGTGACAGGACAAGGGGAAATGGCTGCAAGTTGCGCCAGGGGAGGTTCAGGTTGGAGATGAGGAGAAAATTCTTCTCGGAAAGGGTGGTCGGGCATTGGAACAGGTTGCCCAGGGAGGTGGTGGAGTCACCATCCCTGAGGGTGTTTAAGGAAAGGTTAGATGTGGTACTTAGGGACGTGGTTTAGTGGGTAATAGGTGGTGGGGGGATGGTTGGACTAGATGATCCTTGAGGTCACTTCCAACCTTAATGATTCTATTCTATTCTATTCTATTCTATTCTGACACTACACAGTCAAGGCACCTGGGGTCCTGCAGTAGGCAGCATCTTGGCCGCTCAGCCCCCTGCGCGTGGCATAGTCCTCTCCTGGAGCTTACAAGGGTTTCTGGTATGTTCCCAAATTGAACGACGACTGCTCTAAGAGGAGCACTTAGCTATCAGAAATGTGATCAGTATTTATCTGTTTGAAATCGTCTGCTCATTTTATAAAGATCCATAAATAGTCACAAGGGAGCAACAATTTTTACTTACTGCTGGAAACAAAGTAAAACCAAAAGGCTTCAGAACTAATTTCTAGACCTGATACGAAGTCACACAGAATAAAATATGTTCATCATGCGTGGAAGTTACACCAGTTTCGGAGTACACAAGACTGATAACAAATAAAGAAAATAAAACTTAAGAGGGAAGGCTGCAGAAAACACATTTCTGTGGTCCAGAAAACAGAAAAGTAAAGGAAGGTGTAATTGTAATTTTTCAGAAAAATGTAAAAGGCTGCTGAAGTCAATGGAGATAAATGTTCTTCATGGCCACTGGGGGAAGAAAAGAAAGTTCACAAACAGTCTAAAACTGTGAATGTAGCTGTTGATGTTTTAATCAACACCAGAATTGAGCAGGGGAGTTTGTAAAATGACCTTCATCAGAAGATCAAATGCACACCAGTCCTGCTTGGTACATACACTGGAACCTGTCCCAGTGTTAGCGTTCGTACTCAATGATCTTTTAAGCATGCATCCAGCACCATATCCTAGGACTCTATACCTCTCTAATATATAAAATGTTTAAGCCTGAGGTTTACCATATACCCTAGGTGTACTTTTTCCAACATATACAGCAGCCAGAAATGCTGGAGAGCTGACTAGACATCTAGATGTACCCTTCTTACTGCAGTGTGTCATACAGCAATGCATGCAGTACTGGATGCCCAATATGATGAAGCCAAAGAAGCAGCTTTCCCACCATCTTCCAGGAGCCATGTGCCTGTGGTCCTGCTATCATGTGCCAGAAAAATGCCCAAACTTGCTTTCCAAGACTGTAGCTGTGACCTAGCTTGGGAGTGACACACAAAACCACCAGGAACATAAACAGCAATACCAAGACAAAAAGATAGCTGTCCTATATATCAAGACAGGCAAACTGTCACTGATCGCCCCAGTGCCGCTCTCCCCCCACAGCCATGCTTGGCTGAGCTGGCAGTGCTGCAGCAGTTGCTAGCGCTGGGACCAAGGCAAGCTCTTCCAGACTGGGCTCAGGAAGAAGAACCAGGAGAAGTTCAAATTGGAAAAAACCTGAAACATTTTACTGTATTCCAATGGTACAGGCACAGGATCCTTCCCTTGGCACAGAGGGAAGTAAAGAGCACAAGAGAAATGGCTGAAAACAATGCTGATGAGCGCAAGATTTCCTGCCAACCACCTACAAACTTTTCAGCAATGAAAGTTTCCAGTTAGTCTAAACAAACCAAATCACATGATGATGAAGTCTCAACTGTATTCTCTGGTTATTCTGTAGATCCCTTCACAGGAAGACTGCAAGCAGTATATTTGCTTTTTCATTCAATGTAACACACCGACTACATATTACAGGTAAAATTTCATTCAGAGTCATCCTCCTTTCAACAGACAGCAAAATCATGGACTAAACATGTTAATTCAAACTAAACCAACTGAAATTATCAAACAGAAAACTTGATCTGAACAATCAATTTAAATCTTCCT
Source organism: Psophia crepitans (assembly GCA_013399095.1). Taxonomy (NCBI): domain Eukaryota; kingdom Metazoa; phylum Chordata; class Aves; order Gruiformes; family Psophiidae; genus Psophia; species Psophia crepitans. Next base: position 36,876 of record VWZZ01008240.1, read on the forward strand.
TCCATTTATTTTCCTACTACAAGGTTAATTCATTCATTGCTTGACACCTCAATCAGCAAATAAATAAGAGTTTTAATGTAATATTACCCTTCACCAGTCAGGAGACTATAAATGCATTCAGCAGTTGCGTAACTTAACTTACAAAAATTAATCTAAGTCATATTTTCTGATGTTAAAGTACCAATGGCATCTTATTTACTAGATCATTACAAGTGTACTTATTTCTGTTAAGTCATTTTTGGAAAGAAACTGGAATTTGATTAAAAGATTGGCTTTTAAATGCTCAATGAAAATACATTAGATGTGTTGGATATGAAAGGAAAAAAGGGAGACTTCAAAATATTACACATCCAACATTTTATTGAACAATAAAAACATTATCTTTTAGTATGTGTGTAGTAGGTAGCTTGGGAACCATCTACTATTTTTATATAAAGACTACTGAAACTGTAGAGCTGGTAGATCTCAGCCTCACACACAAAGTTTTCATTCATAAATTGGAACAAGAAAAAAGCATTTTACTTTTTGAACTTCCAGTTGGCTTCTTAAAGGCACTACTAATGAGAACTACAGAAAATAATACCTACAGTTGATGTGACTGGCAAAACTACTTATGTTCTGAAGTCTTAAACCACTTAAATAATAAATACAGTCATAATAAATACAGTCTTAAGCCTTAAACAGTTGTTTGCTCATGTCTTATATGAACTGAAGTGCATACAGGTAGAACTATTTATACAGTTTGAATAAAATATACTTAAGGTTTATTCCTACTATAAGCTCTCCCAATTGGATCTTTAAATGTATTTTAAAGAATTAAAATTAATTTCTTAAAATACATATATATAAAGTTTATTTTTAACCAATTTGATGCACATTAGCCAAAATTAACATTAGTTTTGTTCTCATTTGGGCAGCACCCTGAAGACAATTTTTACGTCTCTAGTCCTACTTACGCTTCATACATGGCACTTGACTTTCAGCCTTTGAATATCACAAACACAGCTACTATTTTGGAGCAGATCAAGTGAGCCAGAAAGCTCACAGTTATCAGGCAACAAGACAGACTAGCACAGCTGATTTGACTGTGGTCTCACAGACTGCAAACAAATCCCAGAAGATGCTAGGAAAAGGACCCGTTATATATACTACTGACATCACTTCATACTCAACCCTCACATACATTTCTTGTTTTTCTAAACCAGGAAAAAACAATGACCAATACAGCCATGCTAAAACATAACACATCCATAATAGATACCTTGTGTCTGTCACACAAGCTAGCAGAACTTACCTATCAGCTTTCACTTAAGTTAACCAAAGTAGGGAATCCCTAATACCTAGTGCAGAAGAACGTAGCAATGAACTTGAACCTTCCCCTTTGTAGCTTGTGAGGGAGTTCGTTACAAGCAGCTGGAACCACAGTTGACTAAAGTATCTGTAATGTCACCAAGAAACTGAATCTTTTCATTGTCCTTCAAATGTGAAATAATCTGGAGCAATACTGGAGGGAAATGCAACCTCGACAGTAAATTCAAGCCAGGTATCATCGAAGGGGATTTTTGGCGTTCCTTAGCAGGAAATCTCATTTACAAATTCACCTGGTCTGGCTTTACATTTTGAATTCACCAAACCTGGAATCAGGAAGGAGTGGGAAGTGAAGCTGCTTTCACAGAACTAGCAGGTGCCCGCTCTCTCTTATCAGACCGCCTCTGAAGCACTAAACAATGTCATCTCTCCTCGGAGAAGTGGCAAGCAGCCACCCAGAGAAACACACAAAGATTATTCAAGTCTTCTGTGAGAGTATATATATAATAAATAAATACTGGAGATCATGCCACTACCTTTAAAACCGAATTCTACCACTTCTAGGGTCCTCCTACATGAACCGACCTCCTTCTGGGCCTTTTGTACATCTACATACAAACACTGTGTGCAGTGATTAGGTGACATTAGCACACACAGTAAAGCACAAACGTAACGTAAAACATTCTTACATCGTCACATAAAAACCAAGGTGGACAAGTGGATGAAACTGCTATGAGAAGGCGAACGTGACAAACAGACAGGGGACGCTGGTAAGAAAAGGTTCTTTTGTTTCCTTGTTGACGTTTGCCAGACTGGCTGGATTCATCCACAGTCACAAGGGACTACCTCATGACACAGACGTCTGAGGTGATACTTTGATTTCTTGATAAAGCAAAGCTCTCATACATGACTACCCATACATTTTTATTCTAATTCCCTCTCAGTAGCTAAGAGTTTGGCTCAATTTTCCAAATGGTGGCATGGACTTAGGGTTTTTTCACCTCTTAACTGTATTACAGCACTATGGTATATCTGATCTTCCCTTTCTTCCTCAGAGGCAAAGACTACTGAAAACATCAGATCTGCCCTCTGCTCTGTATAGTGGCCATTGAAAGACATTTCAGTCAAGTTCAGCATTTCCATCCTTACCCTTGGAGCACTCTGTGGTCTGAGGCCAGGGTATATGAAGTTCTGGTACCCTACAACACTGATAATGAATCCTTTTGGTATCTAGAGCAGGTATCTCCTGGTGCTGGCAGCCCAGGAAAACTTCTGATGGTGTCAAACCTGGTGACAATAGCCACAGTAATATTCCAGGACAAAAATCCAAATGGAGTTCATCTGTGATGAAACCAGAGCTTTATTATGACTCCTCTAAAACAATAAAATGAAAGGCCCTGGGAACAAAAGTTCATCGTAAATCTCAGTACTTAAGCCAGTGAGAGTTTTTCTTTTTATAAACCATTTTCTCTCACAAGAAAAACTTAACATACCAAAGTTCCAGACCCTGTGTAAAATTTAGAAGTGTTCCTGAATAGAATTTTACAGAGTTATTCCCATGCATTTTCCTGTGAAAATAGTTTTTCTTAAAAAAAATTGGGTTTGAAGGAAAAATTTCCAATGCAGATACAAATTTACTCTAGGTTTATAATGCATTTGAAAACAAGACGCTAGCAGTACAGCAAGTAAATTTGAGAAGAAAAACTAAAAAGCACACAAACATACCATACCAATGCCACATTATACACTGCAGACAGAAAAACACAACCATGTTTCCCTGAAAATTAAATACCCCTACCCATTATTTGTGCTGATTACGCTTGCCCTTTGTCAGCGGTGCCTTTGAATAGGTCTCTCTAAATATTCCTGAATGTTCTGAAAAGTATGCTTGAAACACCATGACACGTCTTTAAATGATATTCACATATGGCAACAAGCATTCCTTGACCAGAAAGGAAATGAGAATACAAGTTTTATAGAGAATGTTTACACTTCTCTGTGTTCCCTAACACCTGGGAAAACCTCAGGTTTTTCTTCTTTTTGAATCCTTACCGTTTTGTTAGATGTAGTACAAATAATACAAGAAAAAAGCAATGCTAACAAAAAAAAAAAAGGCATTTTGAATGTGTTTTTGAAAGACACAGGCAAAGATTATAGAGTATCTTTTGAAATCATCCTAAAAGAAAAATGTTTCAGAAAGAAAATTATCCCAAAAGAACAAGAAATCAGCATGCATCAGAGATGGTCACGACAGCTAAGGTGTCCTCTGGACTGAGAACACCCTCCTCATTCAATACCACTTGAAAGAAACTGTTAGATTTCTTTGTGTAACTAATTCTTACACCGGTCAAACAATACCGTGCTCTCAGACAGCTACTTCCTATTCAAAAATACATGTTTTTTCTTTTCTCTTTTAATAAAATATTTCCTTTTAATAGTTTTAACTGATTTCATTAAAAAGCAGTAGTACATTTTTTATCACCATGAAGGACAAAATTATAAAGAGAGGAAAAAAATGAATTCCTGCCACATGAAAGAAACTCTGGAATAGAGGTTAAAAAAAAATACTTTCTTAAAGAAACCATGGTTTTATATATACGATGTCTTATTTTAGTATCAGATTTCACAGGCCCTTGTGGGTTTTAAATACATATGTTTAGAAAAATGAAGTAATGACTGTGCTACAATCAAAAATGTACTAAACCCAAGAAAAACATTGCCACAAAATGTGCAATGTATAAAATGAAAAAAACCCACCCCACCCTTCCAAATATTCTTGGCTTTGAGTCGGGTGAAGCTTAATTCTCAAAAAGAAATTAAGGTGGAAAGTAAAGTGACTGTGCTGAACAAGACATAGGCAGTAATCACCAAATGCCTTTTGGCCTCTAAAATTTAATCATCCGACACAAGGGACCTCTATGAAGTTATCCCAAGTTCTCTTGTTTAATTTGGCTTTTTAATTGGCCAGTCTCCACAACTTTCTCTGTAGTGCTTTAAGAATATCTTCTGTGTGTTACTGAGATATAACTGGTTAGTCAAATGCAAAATATAAAATACACTCCACCCCTCAAAAAAAGAGTTACAGCTATTTTAAGAACATTCAGGTCCACCAAGGTTCACACATTCATATACTTGTAGCCTAATTTACACTGGAAGGAATTTGCAGAAGTCATCTAGTCCAACCTCCTGCTCAAAGCAGGGCCACTTGGATCTCGGCCTTGTCTAGTCAAGTTTTGTGCAATCTCCAAGAATGGAGACCTCACAGTCTCTCTGGACAACCTCCTCCCGTGCCGTGCTTAACTGCTCTCACTGGGAAAATATTTTTCCTAGTATCAAATCAGAATTTTCCATGTTCAAATTTGTATCTGTTGCCTCTCATTCCTTGCTTCTCATGCTGTCACTGTGCAACCTCCAAAAAAAATCTGGCTCTGTTTTCTGTACACCCTCCCATTAGGGAGCTGTGGACTGCTATGGGATCCCCCTGAGCCTTCTCTTCTCCTGTGTGAACAAGCCCAGCTCTCTCAGACTTTCCTCATACAGCATATGCTCTAGCCTCCAGGCACCTTGGTGAACCTCCACTGGACTCACTCTGGTATATATATATATATATATCTCAATTTCTCTCCTGTGCTAGGGGGCCCAAAATTGGACATGGTATTGCAGATGTGATCTCAGAAGTGCTGAACAAAGGGGAAGGATCAGTTCATTTGACCTGCTGGCTACGTTCCTGCTATAACACAGCCCAATATGGGCTTCGCCTTCTTTGCTGCAAGAGCATGTTGCTGGACTAACATCTGGCTTGTTAACCGTCAGGACTCCCAGGTCATTTTCTGCAAAGCTGAATTCTAGCATGTTACCCCCAACCTGTACTGGGTTACTGTGTCCCAGATGAAGGAGCTTGGTCTTGCCTTTGTTGAATTTCATGAGGTTCCTGTTAGGACAATTGTCTGTTGACTTGATGTCACTGAACAGTAGCCCAGTCTTCCAGTGTACCAACTGCTCCCTCCAGTTGAGGACCATCTCCAAAGTTGCTAAATGTGCACTTTGTCCCATTTTCACAGATTCACAGATTGGTAGGGTTTGGAAGAGACCTCTGGAGATCATCTAGTCCAACCCCCCTGCTAGAGTAGGATTGACTAGAGCAGGCTGCACAGGATTGCATCCACGCAGGTTCTGAATATCTCCAGAGCAGGAGACTCCACAACCTCTCTGGGCATTTAAATCCCAGTGCTCCGTCACCCTCAGAGTAAAGAAGTTTTTCCTCATATTGAGATGGACCTTCCTGTGTTCCAGTTTGTGCCCATTGCCCCTTGTCCTGTCACTGAGTGCCACTGAACAGAGTCTGGCCCCTTCCTCTACACATCCACACTTAAGACATTTATAAGCATTGAACAGATCCCCTCTCAGTCTTCTCTCCTCCAGCCTAAACAGATCCAGCTCTCTCAGCCTTTCTTCATACAAGAGATGCTCCAGCCCCCTAATCACCTTGGTAGCCCTCCGCTGGACTGTCTCTAGTAGTTCCCTGTCTTTCTTGAACTGGGGAACCCAGAACTGGACACAATATTCCAGATGTGGCCTCACTAGGGCAGAGTAGAAGGGAAGGATAAACTCCCTTGACCTGTTGGCCATGGTGTTCTTGATGCATCCCAGAATACCATGGCCTTCTTGGCCATGAGGGCACACTGCTGGCTCATGGAGAGCTTGCTCAGGACTCCCAGGCCCTCCTCTGCAGTGCTGCTTTCCAGCAGGTCAACCCCCAACCTGTACTGGTGCCTGGAGTTCTTCTTCTCTAGGTGCAGGACCCTACACTTGAATTTTACGAGCTTCCTCTTTGCCCAGCTCTCTAGCCTGTCAAGATCTCACTGATTCTCCATGTGTTTAATTGCAACATTCAACAATAACAGCCTCAGTATCAATGCCTGAGCAATCCCACTTAACAACTGGTCACCAACTAAAGTTAATACCTTTGTTCAAAACACTTTGGACCCTGCAATCCAGGCAGATTTCCATCCATCTTATTGTCCACTTACTGAGTTCCTATCTCACAAATTTGACTGTGAAGATACTATGGGAAATGATGCCAAAGGTCTTGCTACAGTCAATGTAAACAACATTCACTGCTCTCCTCTCATGCACTAAACCAGCCATAGAAGGCAGACAGGGTGGTCAGGCACAATTTGCCCTTGCTCATTCATATTGGCTTTCTGCCACACTTGCTTGACTTTCTATGCATTGGACTGGGTCATTCTCATTCACCCAGGAAGATAAAACAGCTTCCCTGGGCCCTTTTAGAATCACAGAACGGTTTGGGTTGGAAGGGACCACAAGGATCATCTAGTTCCAGCCTCCCTGCTGTGGGCAGCGACACCCTACACTATACCAAGTTGCCCAAAACCTCATCCAACCTGGCCTTGAACACTTCCAGGGATGGGGCAGCCACTTCTCTGGGCAACCTGTTCCACTGCCCCACCATCCTCACAAGGAAGAATTTTTTTCCTAATGTCCACTCTAAATCCCCTGTCTTTTAGTGTAAATCATTACCCCTTGTCCTGTCACTGCACTCCCTGATAAACAGCCCATCGCCAGCCTTCCTGCAGGTCTCCTTCAGGTACTGGAAGGCCGCAATTAGGTCTCCCCGGAGCCTTCTCTTCTCCAGGCTGAACAACCCCAGCTCCCTCAGCCTGTCCCTTCTGATGACAAACCACTGCCAAGGTGGTCATCAACCTTCACACCTTCAGGTCTTCCTTGTTCATGTGTAAGAAGTCCAGGACATGTTCCTTAGTTGGTTAATCAATCATATGCATCAAGAAACTGACTTTCAGGAACATCCTGGCTTGTTTGCATCCCCTACAACTACTATGGTGTGCAATGATTGCAAGGACCCCAGCAGTTACCTAAAGGTCTCATCTATTCTTGGCCAGATGGTCTGCAGCAGATGTCTGCCACAACATCGATCATGTTGTTTGTGCTCTGATCTCTCTCACAAGTGCTCGACAGACTCAGTGCCTATTCCAGAGCCTCAGCTGGCCCTGATATCTCCCCTGACAATCTTGCTCACCTCCTTCCAGGGCACTACACTTATCCTTCTCTGCAGGCAGAGCATCTTCCCTCTACTGCTGGAAGTCATAAATTTCCCATCTCCCAATCTTAGGAGTCTCTATCCACAGCTCATTTGAATATAATACTTCACAACACAGAGCTTGGGTACTTGCCTCTGCAAAGATCCTGCTGATCTCCTGTATTTCCTCTCATGCTGCACAGTCCACTCATCTCCTCCAGAGCTCCTTCACCTGGCAACTCAGCACCTTGACCAAAGCACACTTACCATGGGTGAGGCCACAGCTCTCCCCAGGTGAGTCCCAGACCCAGGAGTGCAGCCCAAAACCTGGAGTCCTCTTAGGTCCAAGACCTCTGATGTACTAGAAACAGTTACTGGTGACCATGCTCTACAGCACATCAGTATCATCACTGCACAGTCCTAAGCAGTCTCACATTGCCATGAGCTAATTTTCTGCACCCCATTGTGCCACTCCTGTACTAACTGCTGTGGTAATTGCTATGTCTCTGGGAGCTGCACTCTTGTCCACCAGTTATACAGCTACTCCTCAAGGATTCATCAAACTGGTGCTTGACACTGCTTGATCAACAATCAGCTGAAAACAAAATACATAGGTAGTCCACAACCAGCAAGCAGTCAACGAAAGCTGTCTGTAAGAGATAACAGAGGCAAATATCTCCCTAGGCTTCCAAAGCTCCCAGAAGCAGGAGCTCTCAGAAGATTTTCCCTGAAGCTTCCTGAAGAACCCTGGAAACTGCTGCAAATGCGAAGTCTCTGATTAGCTGCCTCTGCTGGAGATTTGCAAGAGAGTGACAAAATATACTGCAAAAGAACACCAAGACTTCTGAGCTGCTGCACCACCTACAGAGGAAGCCCATGCGGTGGGCTTCATTAACTCTGTTGCATAGCAAAAAAGGGAAAAAGTGGGAGAACTTCGTGTTGCCAGAAAACCACTGTGTGTCAGATGTGGTTGACGGGAGAGGTCCCAGATGACTGGAGGCTTGCTAATGTGACACCCATCCATAAGAAGGGTCGTAAGGAGGATCCGGGGAACTACAGGCCTGTCAGCCTGACCTCGGTGCCAGGGAAGGTGATGGAGCAGGTCATCTTGAGGACAATCACGTGCCATGTCCGTGAAAACCGGGGGATCAGGCCCAGCCAGCATGGGTTTGTGAAAGGCAAGTCCTGCCTGACCAACCTCATCTCTTTCTACGACCAGGTGACCCGCCTGGTGGATGAGGGAAGGGCTGTTGATGTAGTCTACCTAGACTTCAGCAAAGCCTTTGACACGGTCTCCCACAGC
>VWZZ01008240.1:46459-61834 GCA_013399095.1 Psophia crepitans
TGATTCTATTCTATTCTATTCTATTCTATTCTATCTAGTTCAGAAGGCTGAGCAGGACTCCTATTGTATCGTGCTATACCAGGAATGTAATCCGGATGCAGTCACAGCTTCCAGCCTCACTCCTTCCTTGATTGATAAGAAGAATCTCCAGCCTTTGTCATCGTCCACAGCAGGGGCTCTTCTTACCGTAGCCGCGTCAGTGACAAGACACCACCCTGCAGTTATGCCAGTGACAGTGCACGTGTGTACCGGTATGTAAGGCAATGGTGTAGTTTCTGCTTTCACCAATGAGGTTTGCACCAAGATTAATACTGAGCTCATCAAGTTCAGGCAGCTCTGCCAGCAGCTTGAGTGGCTTCCCTCTAAGGCAGACCCCACATTCCCACCTCTACGACATGTTCTCCTCACTTCCCTCATCCTTTTTTTTTCCCCCTTTAAATCTTGATTATTTCCCCAAGCGGCCATGTGAATGCTTGTGCCAGCGCCCAGGGAGGTGGGCAGCCCAGAATACGAAAAGCAGCTTGCAGAGAGCGGGATTACTTTTTCGGATGCAATATTGGTTTACAGTAACTGGAGAAGGATGGCCTCAGACTGACACAACTGGTTCCCATTTCAGACTTCTCAGAGCAAGGCCTGTATTTCACCTTTTGTCAGTAACGCAACTCTCTCCCTCCGGCCTCTCCCGAACCTACGTGCCAGATGCAGCTGGCTCGCCTGAGCTGCAACCCCTTGGGTTGCTACATCTAGCACAAGGAGACGCAGAGGAGGGGAGAGGCGGACGTACCACCCTGCTGAGGGAAAGCAGAATTACCAAGCTTGAAGGAGCCCCACATCCCCCACACGTTCTTCCACTCGAGCCTAACGTCATGTCCCTGCTCTCCCACGTGATTTCAATGCAGTTTTCTAGTCACTGCCATTAAACCCAACTGCAACTAAATTTATAAAATTAGAATTGGTGATTACGTGCAGGCATCTCCTTCCACCTTCGCCCAGTAACGGAAAGAAAACACGAGAGGCAAAACACAACATGCTGTTAAGACCCATTAGAAGTAAATTTTAAAAGGTAAGCATATTTCAGAGAAAAGGCTTAAATTGTGGCAGTATTTAACCATTTAAAGGAAACCATCAACAAGTATTGCTGAACAAAGTTCACTAACTACCGCACAGTTTGAAACTATTGTGTATTTTATGAGAATTATGGATTTCTTTCTTCACTTCAGAAATCTTTAAATCTTGATTATGTTACTCAGTATTGAGCTACCACACTGTAAAATGAGATCACATTATTAAATAATATTTCTCCCTGATAGAAAGGACAGCATTAAAGCAAATTGCTCTGCTGAATTTAGAAGTGATTTATTTTTCTTTCTTTACTCTCACTAGCAAAAACCTTACTGAGTTATCCTAATTAAATTGTTTTATTAACTTTGCCTATTCTTAAAAACTGACACATGCCAACATGCTGGCCGGCTGGAGTTCATTACGTTGTGCCATTCCAGCCATACCACCCATCTAAGTAATCAATTTTCCAAATCAGTATGAAAGTTTTTAATGCTTATTACAATTTCTATGGAAATTTTTACCTGGAAAGAATGTATCTATTCATTAAATGGCAATCCTGAAACCACCAAAGCTGAGTTACTTTAATCTAAGGATTTTACAGTTTTTAGTTGATGGAAAGTAATTTCCAGGGTCTTGGTTACCACATACTGGTACCACATACAAGCTCTTCCAGTCAGCTAAGAATTTTAACTTCACTGCTAACAGCTACAGATTCCTCAGCCACAGTGGACTTGCTTGGACTTGTTTCCTTTTTATTTCTTCTTTTTTTCTCATCTTCCTTTCTGTCTCTTTTTCTTCTGTTCTGTCCTTTCTCCTTCTCTCTCTCCTTTCTCCCTTCCTCTTCTTCTCTCTTTTCTTCCTCTCTTTCTTCTTCTTTTCTCTCTCTGGCCTTTAATTTCTCTTTTTCTTTCCTCTTTTTCTCTTTTCTTCCCTTTTTATCCTCCCTCCCTCCCTCTGTTCTCCTTTCCTTCTCCTCCCCCTTCTCATGTTCTCTCTGTTCTTTCCCTTCTGCTTTTTTCTCTTGCTTTTCATTTTCTTCTCTTTTCACATGTATTTTCTCTCTTCTTTCTGCCTTTTTTCTTTTTTCTCTTTTCACTCTTTCCTCTTTTCTCTTTCTTAACTTTTCTCACTTTTTTCTCTGTCTCACTCCTCTCTTCTCTTTTCCTTCTCAAAAGCTGGCAAGGGACTGCTTATTAGGGAGCATAGTGACAGGACAAGGGGTAATGGGTATAAACTAAAAGAGGGGGGATTTAGACTGGACATTAGGAAGAAATTCTTCCCTATGAGGGTGGCGAGGCACTGGAACAGGTTGCCCAGAGAAGCTGTGGAGGCCCCATCCCTGGAAGTGTTCAAGGCCAGGTTGGATGGGGTTTTGGGCAACCTGGTCTAGTGGAGGGTGTGCTTTCCCATGGCAGGGGGGCGGGAACTAGATGATCCTTGTGGTCCCTTCCAACCCAAACCAGTCTATGATTCTATGATTCTATGATTCTGTGAATTACGTCCTTAAAATATTTTTGTTAAGAGCACTTACCTCAAAGGAAAGCCTGAAAATAAATACAGAATGGGCAATCACCGTACATCCTGTACTTTTAAAAATATAGCAACATATGATTTATTGTATTGGGTCAAATTAAAATATTTGGGTGGATGTGAAATGTTTATGTTAGACTTGTTGTACGTAAGGGAGTTTAACTTGGCAAAACAGCAAGGCAAAAGGTTCTTTCCTTCCCTGAAAGGACCAGGCAGATACTTTTATTTTTGTGTTTTAACTTAATCCAGCTGTTGCAATTCATACTATTAGCAGATCTCCTTATTCTTTTTTGACTTACAACAGCTCATTAAGTCTGGAACTGAGAGACTTAAGTGTCTATTTAAATCATAACTAAAAGTTAATCTAATTCCAAAATGTCACAGACAATGTTTTAACATTATGACAATAGTAACCGTCAAATAATTTGTAAAAACAAAACATTAAGAACCAAAAGTTTGAGACTGGCCATTCTTGACAGGCACATCATTCCATCTGAAAGGAAGCTTGTTTCTGCTAAGGTCATTAATAACGTCCCTTTGAATGTAGGGGCTGACACACACACACACAAAGAAAGAGCCAAAGAAACATAACATAACGTGGCATCACAAACAAAATTCAATCTTAAACAGAAATTGTTTTCTGTTAGACATCCCAATTAAATGGTAAATATAATATTAAATCAACTGACAGCAGCAATAGAATACAATAGAATAGAATAATTAAGGTTGGAAGAGACCTCAAGGATCATCCAGTCCAACTGTCCCCGCCCCCACCTCCCCCACCTATTACCCACTAAACCATGTCCTTCAGTACCGCATCTAACCTTTCCTTAAACACCCCCCAGGGACGGTGACTCCACCACCTCCCTGGGCAACCTGTTCCAATGCCCAAAAACCCTTTCCGAGAAGAAATTTCTCCTCATCTCCAACCCCAACCTCCCCTGGCGCAACTTGCAGCCGTTCCCCCTAGTCCTGTCACTAGTTATCTGTGAGAAGAGGCCGACCCCCAGCTCGCCACAACTTCCTTTCAGGTAGTTGTAGAGGGCAATAAGGTCTCCCTTGAGCCTCCTCTTCTCCAGACTAAACAAGCCCAGTTCCCTCAGCCGCTCCTCATAAGACCTGTGCTCCAGCCCCTTCACCAGTTTCGTTGCCCTTCTTTGGACACGCTCCAGGACCTCGATGTCTTTCTTGTGGTGAGGGGCCCAAAACTGGACACAGTACTCTTGTCATGAATTCCTGGATTGTAAGCCTGGGCACAAATAATCTTATATCACTGCTACTTTAGTTCATACAGTTTGGTACATTGTCTGATTGAATGATATTCTGATGCAATTGTTTACGTTAATATCCTTAAGCAACTACTACAAATGGAGAAAGGTTAATGGTTGGATTGAGTTAGTGGTGTTGGTTTGAGATGAAGGGGACAGACAATTAAGACTATACAGACAGTTTGAAACTGCCTAATTTTCACTGGCCAGGAAAAGATTCCCTGACTGAAAACAAGCAGTCTCTGAAAAAACAAAACAACATCATCCACCTTGTTATATATTCTTAAACATTTCTTCTCAAAAAGTTTCTTGCTGTCCTGTATAGGTCATAGGGGATTTTTTCCCTTTGTGGTGATTGTAGGGGACACATGTTCAGAACTCAAATATGATTCCGTATTTGATAATGGTGACTAAAGTATTTAGCAGTTTATAAAACAAAAACTCCAGGTGTACTGGTACTATAAGAGAAAGAAAGGAAGCAATAACAAGTAATAGAGGTCATTTGCAAGAGAAACAAGTAATTGTCTAGACCCTGTGCTTTTTTATGTTATTTGTAAATGAAATACAAAAGCATGCAAGTGAAGTTTTTTTAGGAAAAAAGTTACGGAATGGTGTATCTTGATAGATTTCTGATAGCAGATAAACATATCTTAAGCAAGCTTATTGATACGTTTAAAAGATACAGCAGTAGCTACGGATGCTGTAAGATGCTAAACAGGGGGACTCAGTTATTTTTGCTCGGTTTTCCTTTAGTAAGTACTACCATCCAGCAGAAGAGCTACTGGATCCCATTTTTCCTTTTCTCATACTACAAATAAAATGAAAATCAAAAGAAATGGGGGAAAAACATGAACTTGTCCTTTCTCTGACCTATCGCGGGCACACAGTTCTTAGGAATCTTTTGAGCTCTTTCCCATAGTCTTTGCTGTTGAAATAGCTGAGGATATATTTGAGTATAATTTTGTGATTTAAAACTTTATGTACATAGAAGTGCATGTGTATGTGTACAAAGGTGAATTTGTGTCTGTAGGTGTATTTACACACTCAAACACTGTGGTGGTTTAACCCTAGCCAGTAACTGAGCACCATGCAGCCCTTTGTTCACCCTTCTCCCCCAAGGGGATGGGGAGGAGAATGAAAGATGATGATGATAATAGTGATGCACAACTGCAACTGCTCACCACAGGCAGGAAAAACCAACCCAATGCACAGTCTGTTTCCAAGCAGCAATGCCACCTCCCGGCTAGCTTCGCCAGTTATACATGGAGCATGATGTCATACAGTAGGGAATATCCCTTTGGCAAGGCTGGGCCAGCTGTCCTGGCTGAGCTCTCCCAGCTTCTTCTGCACCTGGCAGGGCGTGGGAAGCTGGAAAGTCCTTGACTTGGTGTAGACACTACAACTATTCGGCAACAACTAAAAACATCAGTGTGTTATCAACATTGTTCTCATACTAAATCCAAAACAGGACTGTACCAGCTACTAGAAAGAAAATTAACTCTATCTCAGCCAAAACCAGGACAAGCACATAAACACAGTTTCAAACATACCATTTTTAAGTTCTTTTATTTATCCTTTAATTTGATATATATGTTTTGGTTCTCAGTTCCCTGTTGATACTGTAAATATTTGCCAGCCACACAATTACTGGTTCTAGCAAACAGCTATCATAAAAAAGCCTCGTGACAAATGCAGAGTTTATTGGGATTATAAATAAAAGATGGAAGCTTTCTACACTGCTGAAAGAAAATCAGATTGATCTTGCATACAACGTATTTTTCCTTCACATGACAGTACGTAAGCAACCAAAGATGTTTAGGCACTTTAAAATTTGTTTTTAAACGAAGAGATTGCACGTAATTTAATTTCACACATAATTAAGACAACTACCTATGAGACTGAAATAAACCAGAATTGCTATCAGCTAGCCTTAAATAGAAAAGAATGTCATGTATGTAACAAATTTTCTGAACAGTTATACCTGATCTTTTTAGTAGTTCTTGGACATCGAAATTCTGAGGGTTTTTCAAATGAATGAATGAATTTTAAAATTCATTCATTTTAAATGAAATACGCCAATGCATGACTGTAAGAGAACTATTAAATTTTTCATGCAATATGAAAGAAAAAAAAATATGAGAAAATAATTATTTCTGTATTTTCCCCCTTTAGTTAAGAAATGGTTTAATTACAGGTAGACTGAAACACATACCCATATCTTTACAGAAACATAAAGACATCCACATCAAACTGTTCCAGAAAATAAATTATTACTAGAAAATTATGCTTTCATAGAAAGTCTGACAGTGTTTTCTTCTTTCACATTCAAATAAAACACATTTAATTCAGTCTGCCAGAAATGGCTATGCTTCTGCTCTGTGAAAAATATGCTAATGATGAAAGTAGGGACTTGACAACTTACTGAATACTAAGTGGAAAATCTGTAATGAATTGCCTGTGATGTAGTGTTCAGTTTAGGCTTTTTTTTGTTTGGTTTTGGTTTTGGTTTTTTGTTTCCCAGTTGCTATGGAATACTAGAAATAGCATTAAAAAAGATTATACCATTTGGTGGAATTGTTGTACATGTCCCTTAAGACAGAGTGCTTAGAAATAAAGACAAATTCAGCGGTGGGATAAATAAAATTCAAAGCAGTAATAAACAGTAAGTTTAAATACTAACTTTTCAATGCAAAAGAAAAATACAGAGAACAAAACAGAAATGCAAAAAAAAATAAAAATCCAACCCCAACAAATAAATCTCAAACAGCAACTAGCAAGTTGAAACCTAGAATAATTCATTTTACACCTGCAAGAAAAAGCAGCTTCTTAGGTTACTCAGATGTTGCAACAAAAGCTCATAAATCCATTAAACCAGGCATGTCTTCAAGTTCCCAGCCAGACTTCAATTTTCACTGCAGGTTTTAAGTCTTCAACAGATTAAACTCTTTCCCTAAGAATATTTTAGCAGTGTTCATTCAAAAGGTGACTCCTTCTAGCTAAAGTCTCCGTATCATTCTGTGTTTGAAAGTTTGATACATATGTCTGCTTCTGACAGGCTTATATATTGAATCGCATTTGCCCAAATACTTCCTAAATGAGATACAGTAGATTGTTCTTACTTTTTCTAAGCACAACAGAGCCGAACAAGGTTGCCGGCTACTCAGCAACAGTTCTCACATTTTGCCCCTAAATAGCATTATTAAGCTCCCTTGCATCTCTTGTTTCTGACTTTTATTTTAAAATAGTAGTTTATTATCTATGTACTTTAATGTTAATATGCAATAGATCTTCAGCTCAGAATAATGATGGAAAGAGAACAAATTCTGTCAAATTTCAGTTTCCCAAAGATACTTCTGAGAGTTTTGGCTGGACAACTATTACTGGAACGCTCTTCCATGTCCTTACTCATCTTAAATAGATGCTGGCAAAGCATGCTGATGAAGGTTGTATAATCGAAGAACATCTATATCTACCTACCTTCCACATAATCATGGTTCAGTTTACAGAACTGCAGGTAGAGTTTGGATAAAATAACAGGAAAAGACACTGTAGACTGTCAAAGGTCTTATGTCTTCAGTCATTTAAAAATTAATCAGGCTTAAAGCACTACACTATAGGAAACACAACACATACCAAAAAAAACCCCAAAAACCCCCAAACTCAACCACTCCAAACCAACCAACCAATCAACTTGCACTGCTGGGAGAATGAATTAAAGATCTGGTGAAACTTTCCTGACATAACTGAGTCAGTGTCTGTTTTGAACGTGTTTAGATCTCCTGGATATCCTTAGTTAACTTCTCTTTTTGAAAAAGAGAAACAAACTTTATCGCAGAACTACTCTTTGAAATACAGAAACATTACAGAAAAAATATCTGTAGCATACTTACTTAACTATTGCTAAAAGTTACACTTCCTAGGAGAAATGTGGGAAGACAGTTATCACACAGTATATGTTTTAGTATAATGCTGTGCATATGGTAACACTGATTTATAATGCAGGAGGTTTTCTTTTTTCACCAGCATGAACTACATTGCTACCTTTCAGTCTCTTGCAATAGTAGTCTACATTGAGAGACACAACATGGAAAAAAGAAAACACAAAAATTTTTATATTAAACATCAAAATATATTGATAAATGAATTATTACACTATGCAAAAAAAGCCCAAACTGAGTTTGTTGACAAATTTACACTGCCTAGTCAGAGCTGACGGCCATCTGCTACTTCAAAATAAAATGTCCTTTAATAGGAAGTATTGTCATTACTGCACAAAATAATCATCAGCATCTGCACATCTGCACTGCTATTCATTATTTGTTACATTGAAGTTGTGGGATTTCCTCCTGTATTAAAAAAGGAATATCTTTAATATAGTGTTAACATATTATGGGGGTCAATTTCAGCTCGGTAGGCTGTAATAAAGAGGACTTGGGCACACATTCAAAGACATAATATTTTTGCAATATAGACCTTTAGCAGTTGAAACATGTTTATCATATCACAAAATTTAACAACTGTAATTTTTCCTGTTAAAGCTAAATATTTTTTTAAAATTTTCACATTTCCACTGAATTATTATAACTAATATATCTAATATATATTCTAATATATAATGATCATATGGGCCACGCTCCCTTACCAGTAAAGCATCAAACAAATAAAAGACGCTTTATACACTGCACTAGCGTAATGTACTTTGAGAAAATACAGGTTAGGCTTCGGTGAGAGGAGCGGAACCCAAAGTAACTGCACAAGTAAAATAAAAATATTTCAATAGTACCGAGGAAGCAAGTGTATCATACAGACTGGATTCCTGCTTTCCCAGTCTTTGCAGACACATTTTGCAGAGCTGCTAATGCATTTAAAGCAAACAACTTTATGGCAGATCTTTTTAAAAAAAATTTTAAACACCCCCAAAATTGAAAAAAACCCAAAACCCTCAAGAAGCAGTATTTCCTATTACTCCCATGAAATGTGGAAAGGTGGTTACAATATATTTTAGCATCCAGATACAGAAAACTATTGTACCAAATGGAAAACTGAAGTACTGACCACTGAGTAAAAATGTATATTGAAAAGTAACAGCAACATAATAATCTTTAAAAAAAGAGAATTTAACTGTTCTGAAACCTCAGATCACCTGAGCATACAAGAACAGACTTCACCATGATGACAAATCAGGGGCAAAGTACAAAAGGGGAAGCCACATGAACTTTTCTAAACTGTTGTAACCATCTATTGAAGGTGGCAGATATGATAAAATAGTGGAACTGTTTTTTTGTTTCCTTATAATTGGTCCTGGAACCAAGAAGACAGCTTGGTTGGTCCTGAGCCAGAATGTGAAATAAATACTGAAATCTGGGGTGTCCACATTGTATTACTTAAGAAAATTTCAGGCACATAGAATGGTCAAATGAATGGAGTTTGAGTCCTCATATCTAGAAAGGGAAAATGGATGGCAGCAGATTGGGGTAACTGGAGACCATGGGACTGGTGACCTAGTTTGAGAAAGAGGGAAGATTCACGTAGCAGAAATGCTTGGGACAAGGGATTGCATGTAGACAGGAACTAGTACTGCACCAGCAACACCAATTTAATGGATGGGATATTGGGAGTGGAGGAGCAGAGGACCAGGCTATATACTTAGCTCTGCATTTAGTTTTGAAAAATATTACTTTGCTTCTGTCTTCACTCTCTTTTTACATATGTTCAAATAATATTCTTAACAGTAAGAACAGTATCCTCAAAAGTATTCTGTGTCACACTCAAAAGATTTTTACTATTTACATTGTCTCTGAAATACTTCCAAAATTAAATCCACACCTTAATAAAACTAACAAAGGAATTTGCATCTCTGACACAAGCATGATTTTTAGCCTGCCTATAACAGCTGGGGCACCTGTTACTATACGCATCATGAAAAAAAAAAACCCCACATAAAAACCAACAAAAAAACAACCCAAAACCAAACAGGTAATTTTACAAAAAATGCTGACATGGAGACTGATTTTACTGGATTGTTTATTGAATTCCCTAGACAGAGACTTCATTGTCCTGTGAAAGGAAGAGAAGCAGCAAGGTAATGTCTAAAAAATGAAATATGGAGCAAAAAGGAAGATAATGGTGGTTCAGGCAAAAAAAAAAAGGAATACATTCAAGATATTTAAATATATCTTTTATAGGTATATGTAAAGGAAGCACTATCACTAATAAATAAAAGCTCCGTGGTCTTCGCAATTAACTGAGGGAAAACATTTGAGGTTTTGTTATTTCACATCCATTTCATTAGCACCCAAACTCAGTTTTCTAAATCAATACAATGACAGGAGTACCGTTGTACAGACATAAGCAAGCCAGCTTTAAACTAAAGGTAGGGTAATCACAATGCAGCAACATGGGAGCAAGAACTACCAACCCTGCTCTTAGGCTCGAGTTAATACCGTAGTTGTTTTAGGGCTACACCACTATCAAAACTAAAATAATTATCACAGAGGTGATGTGGGTGGAATTACGCAAGTTACAGTTACAACGCTGGAATGCAATAATGTAGGAAAACCGTGAGTTTTTACCAGGTTAGACTGCACCGTGGCATAACAATGCCGGGAATGCCTGGGCAAGGAGCAAGCGTGAGATTTTCTACTGGTAAATTGCTGCTATCACAACTGCCTACGAAATTAGGCAGTTTCTTGTTACACCGGGGAGAACAGCGTTTCAAAGAGGTGTTTGAAGTGACTTCATGCAGAAAGGTAAGTTGTACTGAAAGTTTGTTTCTTTCACTGCTCTACAGCCAAAAGCCACATCTGTAGAGGCATAAAAATCATCCTAATAATGCCAGGCAAAAGAATGCAAATAGCGCGCTCTCTCTCTTCCCATCAAGGCTTCCTTCCAGTCCATTGCAGGGAATAACTACCTTCAAGACAAAACAGCGCACTCCTTCAGCTGAAGAGGCTCCCAAATGAATTCTATCAGACGTATGCAACCACAGAAGCCTCTTAACTGTACTCTGTACTCTTCCATTAACAATCAGAGCCTTAGACAAAAAAATGTTTTTTTCAGTGAAATTTTTAAGAGCTTTTGGTTATTGAAGGGCTTTTGCTTTTTTCTTTTTCTTTTAGTGGAAGATAAGAACTATGACTTCTTAATAATTATGAATCACAATGACATCTTGGAATTACTTTACAAAGAAAGGAAGTAAAAATTTCTCTGTCTACAATACGCAATAAACCAAGGAACTTGAAAATGATAAACAACAGAAGACAGTTGCCAGCTCATTTAGCCTATTTACAGAAACAGCAGCATTCAGAACGGCTTTTATTTTTAAATCAATAGCTCTAAGGATGAAGTAGGCAAAGGCTTAAAGAGACACTGTCAAAAAGATCAAAGGATTCAGAAGTGATGGTAATATTTTCAGGAGTACCATGTCACTTTGGAGCTGAAGACAGACCCTGCATGGATCATGTGTTTTATTCCATTGATGACTCCGCTCAGCAGTTCAAAGTGGGTTTAACTCTAGCTAACCCACTAGTTTAACATTTCTGCACAAAGCTGTAAATCTAGTCAGAGTGTCTTGACATTTATTAGGATCATACTTTGCTGCTTTCTTAGGCTCAGAAGACCTAATGTGTTATGATATCATTCACGATAGATATTATCAACACTGTGGAGTGCAGAAGAAACAGCACTACTGCCAGTGCCAGGGGCAAGCAGCTCTTCTTAGCGTTCTAAAAGACTACTGCTACAACAATAAATGAACAGATAGCTTCATCTTGTGTAGCAAAAGACAAAATATGCAGAGAAAAAAGGACGAGGAGTTAGGACTGATGAAGATCAGCAACGAAACATCAAGAGAAAGAAGTTTAAGATTCCTGCTGGAAAATTAAAAACAGAATGAGACAATGGGGTTTTTTTTAACCACCTCTGTGAATTACCTGAACAGAATAATCAAAGTTACTTGACAGTACAGAGGTCAGTTACTCTAGCTGAATAGCAAAAAATACTGCGAAATTATCCCATTCCAGGGTTTGCAGTCCTGAGTCTAATGGAGAAGGAAAGTAAATAGCTAGCATAGCTGTGGGCTAACATTGTACTGCAAAAAAATTAAACATTGCTTGTCCCGTTTTGAAAGTTTATTGGCTTTTAACTTGTACGGAGAATCTTCGCTTTAATCTTATCCAGACAAGTGAATTCCCCAGACTCACCAAGCACAGGAGAAAGGGAACTACAGAGAGCCAAGACATAATCTAGGGTTATTAGCATCAAACATTTATCAGAATTTGGCCAGATATTCTCCCCTAGGACTCAAACAATATGTATGGCCCAAGGACTGCAAAGTGATGTAAAAAAAATTCGTAGAAAAACATGGATCAAGAGATATGCTAGTTCATTCCCTCAGTTCAAGGCAGGATCAACCAAATGTACATAATTTCTGACAGACACATAGCTAAATCGGTTTTAGAGAGATCTGGAGATCTCTCTCATCTCCCCCAGAGCTCAATTATACATGTTAGGGGGAAAAAAACCCCAAACTCACACTATCTAATCAAAATCTTTTCTTGCTACAATTTAAAGGCCTTATTTCTTGTCCTGTCCATATCAGACATGCAGGGTAACTTATTCCCTTACTATTTTTCCTATCTTTAATGTAATGGAAGACTTACTACATCTAAACTCAATCTTTCTTCCTTAATCCAAACACCTAATTCATCACAACTTCTGTCTTATTTTTAACTCCCTGATAACTTTAAGCAGTCTTCGATTTGTCCTCTCTCCTTCGTGAAGGTGCAGTGCCCCAAACAAAAGGGAATAGATAGGTTATTCCTGCTGGTCCTACAGGCAATTTCCGGGTAACGACAAAAGAGGGCAAAACCAAGGCTGGTACCAGGGTCAGAATTTAATATAGCAAAAAACCCCAGAAGAATTAGAGAGAGGACCTTTTTTCTGTGAGAATCAGCAAAAAATTTTGAAACACATGACCTATTCAATTATCCCCATTATGACCATGTGGCACTTCTTGGGAAAAGAAAGACACTGGGACAGAGAAGCATTTGGCACTTTCCTGGGACTGTGTTACGAACAAAAATCCTTGAACAGAAGATGTAAAAAGCAGTTAGGAAGGAAGGCAGCACTAGCTTGACTTGAACCAGTGGGGAACAAGCAGCTGAAACACTGAGCGTTCATGAAGGGATGATTCTTCATTTCTAGGAAAACGAGGGAGAACACAAGAAGAAGAAAATAGGCTTCAGGAAATTAAACTTCAGCAAGCTTACCTACCCACCCACCATGCACAAAGACATTTCTCTAAGCACACCAAGAGACAGGAAACTGGCTTGCTCTCCCATGAAGAGGTGGCACTGAGCACTTACAGCGAAAGCACAGGAGTGCTTGTGTCTCTTCCTTGTTGACACCTAAAGACACTAAACTTAGAAAAGCTGCATGCATGCTGGAAGACAAGACTACATGTTAAAGCAATCTTAATAAATTTGAGAAACGGTCTGCTGAAGACCTGAACATAATTCACAGTAAGGGGAATTCTACAGTTTAACAGGAATAAGTTATAGAAAAATACAAGATGGAGAACAACTAGTGAGGCAGCAGCATAGTGGAAAAGGAGCCCTCTGGCTGCAGTGGATCATACTCTGACCACTAGCCTATGTCACACTAGCAAAATCAGCAAAACCTCATGCTAGGATGCATAACCAGCAGGTTGTGAGTCTGGAAATTTACAGTGGGACTGGGAATTGTTTTCAAAAGAATGGGACAGTGGAAGCTAGGAAGGAAAATCCAGAGCACTGTGCACCACTGTGAACTGCTGTCTATAATCTTTGTCAAGACATTTCAGTGTCCAGGACTGTTGGCCTGACACTGTTCACAATCAGCACAGGCAGGAGTACAAAATAAATATTTCTCCCCCCTTCTCCCCACTCCCAAAAGAAAATTATGTATTTTATACATCCTAAAAAGGTTTGCCTTGTAAGTTTTACATTCCTTCCAGGAAACAGAAGAACTGCCTGTTGATCATTTTACAGCCAAGCATCATAACAGGAAAGATATTTTTTAAAAAAGTCGAGCTGTACTTTCCCCAAGATACAGGAAACTGGTTAGGTGCATAACTGCTCCCAGGACATGTCACTAAGCTTTTATTTTAATTTCTAACACATATCTGCTTTGTAACTTTGGAATTTTCCTCCTATTGTATTCAATTATTTTGAGTAATAAAAAAATAAATGTGCAACTTGGTGTCTGTATTGCAAACAAAGAAAAGAAGAGTCTGAATAGTCTGACAGTGTCTTTTTAAAGATTACATGTAATGACAATGAGATTGCTGAAAATCGTACGTTATTCACTCAGATTTACTACCACAGCAAAAAGCTTTAGATTAATTAATGCTGCAACATAGTTGAAAAATGACTAAGCCAATTAAACTTGTTCATCTATAAATGGAACAGTAGAGAGAGGAATTTTTGAAGAACTTCATTTAGGTTTGCCAAGGTTCTACCGACAACGACCATCAGTGTAAAGGAATAAGTATATTAAAGCAGAAACATATTGCTGGTACAAGTCCAGACCTGAAGAATACACAAATCAATACAGAATAAAGTATGCTAGTGCCATTCTACTGCTTATGACCAGGTGACTGCACATCACAAAGTTACATCTTTTGCTCATCTTAGCTGGCTGCAGCATAGAGACCAGGAAAGATCATCTTCTGTAACAGGAAGGTACCGTACCGGCAGAAAGGTACTGAGAGAAAGTGCAGAGCTGGATGACATAAATGGGAGACTCTAAATTCAAGGACTGTGAAAACGAAACATTACTTACGCACTCAGGCCCAATCAACGAATATGTGTATGAAGTCAAACATCTTATCAGCTCCTATTAAGAGTTAGGCACTCAGAAAACTTCGCAGGTTTATGCCTAATCAATATTAAAATGCAACAGAAACACAACTTCTATATGAAATCAGAAGTTAAATGAGAATCCAAGTACTTTAAAAAAATCAGTACAGAATCAACATTTTCTGTTTTTACAATTGCAGAATTTGGAATTTTTAGGCTAATCAGTTTAGGATGACCTAGCTTGTAACATGGTACAATGTTTCAAGTAAGGAGTAAAGATCATTGGACTGCCACAAGAAGATCAATGGAGAAATGAAAGAAGAATGGACTGCCACAAGTCCATGGGGCCAGATGGGATCCACCAAAGGGTGCTGAGGGAGCTGGCGGATGTGATTGCCGAGCCGCTCTCCATCATCTATCAGCGGTCATGGTCAACCGGAGAAGTCCCAGATGACTGGAGGCTTGCCAATGTGACACCCATCCATAAGAAGGGTCATAAGGAGGATCCGGGAAACTACAGGCCTGTTATCCTGACCTCAGTGCCAGGTAAGGTCATGGAGTAAGTCATCTTGAGGACAATCACACACCATGTACGTGACAGCCCGGGGATCAGGCCCAGCCAGCATGGGTTCGTAAAAGGCAAGTACTGCCTGACCAACCTCATCTCCTTCTATGAC